>CM062282.1:20147439-20587439 GCA_031216635.1 Dissostichus eleginoides | reverse complement strand
CAAAAGTATTTTTTCTTCAACTGCATTTCCTACTTCGAAGAAATTGTTAAGCAACTTAAAAGCCTGTAAAATACCCGAAATACCTATATTTTAGTGGAATAATTACAGAGGGTTCCAGTGTGCTTCTAGTCAAAACAACAAGGACAGACTCTTCTCTGTGAACTCAAGGCAAAGCTATGAAGTTGTCTGATAAGCAGGAAATTATGCTAATCCTGTTTGGAACCTTGCATGTATCATGGGTCTGGACAAGTAGCACATCTATAAAACCTCTTTATGTTTTAGTAAGAACTCACGTCACTGTTAACACTTCAAAGTGTTCACAGCCAGTGGCAAGCCTGGGGAATTGCGTTAAACAAAAACATGTGCACTACCAAAGTGCGTCAGAGAAAAGTTAACTTATAAGGGAAACAGTTACAACAACAACATGTGGAGATGGAAATAGATTTTGGAAACTTGAGACATCCTCTAGATAGATTGGCAATTCAAATCAAAGGTAATGTGCAGCAACTTCAACCTGCTGGACCTTGTTTACACATTCTGCCTCCCAATCCAAAAGCAGGACTTCCTTTTTTTACTTTATTAACTTTTTTTGAAGGCAAAAGTTACAGTGCCTGTTAGTGAAGCACATGTTTACAGTCTTGTACTGTGTGTCACTGAGCAGCTACACCGGATTATTTGAACTGATGACCCGATAGTCACAAGCCTGCCTCAGTAATCGTGACGCGAGGTGCCCCCCTCCAGCTCCTCGAGGTACCAAGTATGTAGCCTTACAACCTTCTGGGAAAAACTGAATAACTGCTTTAGTGTTACATAACCATTTAATACAGGACCTCTATATATACACCTTGATGTATGTTTAGAAACTCATTACTTGCTTTTTTTTCTCTGGTAACTACAATACTATGGAGAGTAATTACGTGAGAAAACCTTATCCTCTACAAACTAACTTTGAGGCAAATCCTGCTACAAAGGCTTTCCTGAGAACACAGAACATTAGATAAATGAGTACATTGGATAATTGGCACTACAGCCTTAATAACATTCGTTCAAGAAAGGAATCCTTTTCTTTTTCAAGAATCACCTAAACTATTGACATACATGCAAGGTCAAAATGTAATTGTTTTGTATTTTTACCAGGATTATCCAGCAAGTAAAAATTAAACAAAAAAAAGATTATGAATTGATAATGAATAAATTGTCGAGAAATGTTAAAATGTTACCAGATCCTATACTCTGCAGTGATTCTGTGCGTCTCTTCACCAAATGCAGTATGTAACAACAAATAGTGTCCAGAAGCGTAGGACAAATAAAGGAAACTCTATCTAAGCTTAACTGAGCTTCCTTGAATTAAAACAGCTGATGATGACTGAAAAAGTTCTTCCATTTCTTTCATAAACCAGCCAGTCAGACCACGGATCAGCATGTACAGTCTGTCTATTGATGTTTGTATAACGTTCCCTAAGTAACCAGAAATTATGCCAGTGTGACTTTCCACTTTAATGTAAGGGCGTGTTACTGAACTGAGAAGTGAATCAAAAAAGTTCAAGGACCATGTTGGAGGGGGGGAGGCACTAAAATAACCTCTGATGTCTGTGGCATGAGAGGAATTTTCCAGTATAAAAAGAGTATTAAAAGATGAAAAAGGAAACTTTCTATAGTGACAGGAAAAAAACACAGAAAACTAAATGTTAACTGTCTGAGGCAGGAGAATGAAGAGGCTCAGTTGTACTTACTCTGCTGAATGGTCTTGACGCCCCTCAACATGGTGGCTGCAAACACAAAGAAGCAGCCGGTCCGGTCGTACTGGACCTCTCCCATGATGCTGAAGGAGGCCCCCAGGCAGATGGGCATCATAGCTGTGTACTTGAGGAAATGGTGTTGCTTGCCCAGGATCAGCGTAGAGATGGCCAAAGTAAAGATCGGGGTGGTGGTGTAGATCATTTGTGCAAACGACAGCTGGACATAGTTCAAACCCATGTTCCCAAAAGCGATACTCGCACAGAAAGTCAGACTCAACAGGAACACCTTACATTTTGCACTGTGGGTCAGCACCTGCACTGCGGACTCTTTATGGCGGATCACTTGCAGTTTGATCAGCCCATAGTCCACCACTATAGCTGTCAGCATGTGCAGCGCTGACAGCAGTAGAGGGTACCTGAAGTTGTACACGGCAAATATCCATTTGTTGAGGCTAGAGATGGTGGTTCCCGTCACAAGCCAAACAATAACAGCTGACAGCAGATGGAGCGTCTCTGCGGGTGGCCTCCTCCTTGCTCCCTCTGGCAGAGTCGCCTCGCATTTTGAGAAGCCATCGGCGCTGATCATGTTCTTGTCATTGTCCTCTCTGGAAGGAAAACACATGTCATATCCAATTAAAATTCATGATCAAACCTGCACGCTTGTGGCAGTAAAACCGGTGAAATAACATGCGACACAGCTATTTGTCCGTCCTCTCGGGTGTTAGCCGGTCTTTGTTATTCAGTGAACCTGTATTTTTCAGCACCGCCTATAGACACGTGTTTCTATTTTGCATGACGGGCTGGTTGTGTAACTTACCCCGCGCAGGCAAAATGACATATGCCGGACCAGCAAGACAGACAGGGGGGAGGACTGAGGAGGGCGGGCTGGAAAACAGTACGTTCCGTCTCCCCATAAGAGGACCGAGGGATTGGTTACTATCCTGACATTCAGCAATGGACTGACGCGGACGATTTCACGGTGTTGCACCAAAAAACCCAGCACTGAAGTAAACACCATAGGCAAACTAACGCAATAAATGTAGTAAATGTAATAAATACCAGACAGTGCCGCCGCAGCTGACAGAGGTGATGGTTAAGGCTTTAAATAGCAGCTTACTTCATTGCCCAAGGAGATCGTGTGATTCATTTCCCAGCACTGACTGTAGCAGAGGGAAACCCTGACAACTCACTGTCGTTGTCCATAAACACAGACTAGCTCGGGGTTTATTTTTGACACAGCATAACATGTAGCTAGCTAGCGGCTTCCTGTTTGGCGCCTCGGTAACTGTTAACACAAGAGCACAACATTTTCTTTTTGAGACAGAATAAGATAAACAAGGTTGATTAGGTTAGCTCACCTCTGCTACAGACTGTCACTGGACTCCAAACATGTATAAAGACAACTGGATACTGAGTTGGAGACGGGCTCTGTTCATTCCTATGAGAGTCGCTCAGTGGCGCATGAAGCCTAACATTGGAGCGACTGTAGATTCAGAAAGTACCCGGATAATCCGGGTACTTTTGTTTACAGAGCATGCTCACTTCAGTTTTCCTTAAGCTCCTCCTCCGATCTCCCGCTCTCGGCTCAGTTCTTATTTATATACCCATGAGTCAAATGAATGGAGAGGTAAAATAACCATGGATTCAGCTTTTGGCGCATTTTAAAACCTAATCTTTTAAACAAGTGTTCATGCATGAAGTTTAATTGGCTTAAAAAGAAAATGTTAGACAATGGGAAATAGTCTTTTTGGGCCAATATGACGTCACGTTAGTTGTAGTATCACCGTTTGGCCACAATGGCCATTCCAAAA
This sequence comes from Dissostichus eleginoides, assembly GCA_031216635.1. Classification (NCBI taxonomy): domain Eukaryota; kingdom Metazoa; phylum Chordata; class Actinopteri; order Perciformes; family Nototheniidae; genus Dissostichus; species Dissostichus eleginoides. The sequence continues at coordinate 20,583,889 of CM062282.1, read as the reverse complement.
ATCGGCTTCAACGACCAGCGCACTTCTGAAGGCAGATGTATGACTGCGGCTAAAGCTTACAGCTAGCAGTAGGTTGCTACCTCAAAACAACACCAACCTTCACTCTGGCTACCTGACACGGTGTTGGCTTACATTTGTATAGTCAACATTAGCAAAACTACAACTGCGGTCACTGACATTTTCTTAGAATATATGAGGTTTTTACCTTGTTCTTCGACGTGTACCTCCACAACACTGTCAGCAGCAGCATCCCTCATAAACCTCCGGCTGTGGGTCACCGTGCTGTCAGGCTGGTCGAGGCAGCGGACGCGCTTCAGTGTCATTGGATGTTCGTTTTAAAGGGCGATGCCAGTTCAGGGCATGGTGCAAGCTGAATGCAACCTCAACCGCAAAATGCAAATAATCACCACAGAAAACGAAAACATACAGTAGCTAGCAACATCTGGGTTTAATTTACATAATGCATGTGTTCTTTGTTTGTTTAAAGTAATAACAATAATAGGCTATGATAATTACCTAAACAAATTAGAGATATTAGTGCATTACCACACCATTCAATTCAATATTCCCTCAACTTTACACAGTGTAATGACTTTTAGGACATAGTTTGTTGAGGAAACAGGTTTGTTAATCATACTGTTCAGGGCGTTGAGTAAAGCTTAATGCAAATATATGTTCACAATTAAAATAGAAGTTGCTTGAGAATGTGAACGCCCTTTTCAGCTTTCCCATTTGACTGTGGATAATGAGGACTTGATTAAAGATGGCTAAGACTTTAGCACGGAGCACAAGTCAGTTCATTATTAGACCAACAAACAAAACAGTTTATGATACCAGTTCAGTCAAGTGAAAGTATAAATCATCACATAAACCACGATGAATGAAAAATGTGTTTACTTTTTCTTGCTAAAATTCACCAGATGATTAATTATAAAAGAAACAACTATTACAAAAGTTCAGAAAAACCTAAGTATGTCTGTAACATAATGGAGAACAAACCTGAGTTAACATTTATGGGATGTTTAGATATCCTTATATTCCTTTAGCATATCGTAAAAATGAGTTAACACACATTTCTGCTGTCTCGTTTCTTTTTTTGTTGTCTGACATTTGACCTCATCCCAGAATAGTGACACTGTCCCAAGATAAATGGGTTGTTGTTCTTGATGCATCATGACGGACACAGTTTCTCTGGAAAGCTTCATTTACATGCACATGAACAACAGTGGTGTGACAGTATAACAACAGCACAGCTTTATGTTTTTATTGAGCTAAAAAATATAGCATTTTTCAGATCATTGGGCACAAAAGGTGAGTTCACATCATGTTTCAGTAAAGAGTCCAAACAATTAGCTAGGTGAAGAGGCTTCCACTACAGAAATGCTTAAGCACTCTAAAACCATGCATAGCTATATGTTGAGATGATGTAATATGTGTAATTACCATGATAATTACCTGCAAGGAAACATAACATTGTGCTTTATTTAAACAACACCTTATTTCTATCATCTTATTATATATATTATAATCATCATTGAATTCCTCCAACATCTCAGTATAACTGGTATACAATCCTGACTCCATTTAAGATACACAGATAGATTTTAAGAAGTGCCCAAAATGTAAATGTTCAAGTAATGTGAAACAATATTTCCTTACAGTGATTCTACATTAGGCTATTCTATTTCTATTATATTCTTGCTATATAAAGGCCAAAAGCAACCGGCTAAATGTACATGTGCATCATGCCCTATTATAGTACACCATTTGATGAAAACTATAAATACAGAGGTTAATATTGGTTATAGTATATATATTTACTACTAATGTACCCACAAAAAACTATTGCCAAGCCTACTTTAATAAGGTTTTCTGGTCCTGACTGATGTGTTTGAATCTGATTCCTTAACATAATGATCCTTCAGCTAATTGAATACCAAAACATACTTTTGTGCTGCCTAAAACACGCCTCTGACCTGGGAGTATTTTCTTCTTATGTTACCGTGCAGTTATGTTATAGCTGCCATGTCCAAATAAAGCCATTTTAGGATTGACACCAATACAAAGCTAGCATCTTCTACACTTTAAACTATTGGGAAACAAGTTTGTTGCTACTTTAAAGTATGATAAATCCAGTTATTTGTGTACATTTTACTTAAAATAAATCACCCTGAATGTTAATCCCCTCAAACAAAAAATAGCTTGACGGATTTCTATAATCTGTACACAATCTCAGAGTAGGGGATGCAGTGACTACTTGGGATTTACTACTTCATTACATAAATAAGGCTAAAATTACCATTAAGCACCAATATAATTCTTTGCTGAAAAAAATCCCCCAGGCTAAGCCGGTTTAACGTTCGCATTGTGTTCCTGCAGCTAATTACTGTTGCGCTTGCATTAAGTCTTAAAGACACATTTAAAAGAAAGTGATCCAAATATATGCAACAAAGGTATAGATATCCTGACTCTCACTGGTCGAGCTCAATGCTGCAGCCTTCATTTCCCATAATGCAACCTAATAGTGTTCTCAGAGAGTACTCAAGTGATGTCACTTAAGTGATTTTCTCTGACTCGACACATTTTCTGCAGAGCCTGTGAAAACATCCAACTGTACAACTGTTTCCACAGGCTGTGTAGTAATCTTCATAGCTAATAGGGGAGGTGCTCCTTTAATGTAGTCAAACAGAAGCTTGATTTCAAGATGTGGGAAGCAGCAGTGTATTCAGTCATTTGTCCGTCCAAAGAGAATGACTTCTACTTTGGTTTAGAGGTCCAGTAGCTGCTTGTCAGCTGTCAGTCAGACTGGACAGTAAACTCTTCAAAATACAGTTTGGGTATTTAAATAAAAATTCCCAAGAATCAGCGGGATCATTAAATGGTCTGCTGTGAAAAAGTCTTTAAGTTACGAAGAAAGCGTAGTCCTGCTACTTTCCTTTAAATCCCGGTGCCTCTGTCAGAGCCCAGCACGAAGAACATGTTGTTCCAGCTTTGAGGAGAACAAGACATTCCGTACTAAAACTTCCCCAGCACGATCCCCCCCTTTCAACACACACAGACACACATGAGAACTCTATGTACTCCCATAAATCAGTTCTTTGCAGTGCTGAATAAGCATACACATACAACTCACACACACTGAAGCCATGCGTTCTGAAAAGATAAGTTAGAGTATATCAGAAGAGAGAAGGAAGTAGGAGCTTGTTTTGTGCTTGAAATTCTGGGAGTGACGGCTGCTTTCAGTACTTTGTTCATTCACTAACTCACACACACACACGTATCCACATACACACAGCTGTCCATAAGTCATGGAGTAACCTATACGGAGGAACCTCTCAGCTTTCCTGATGCCATGCTGTAAGGGGAACCTCTTAGAAGATATCAGGGCATATGCTCCAGTCCTGTCTGTCTTTGGCCTCCCAGTAGCCTCCCCTGTAGATGTAGGTGCTTTCCCCCGAATGTTCCGCCCTCTTCTCGAACCACAGCGGCTGGTAACCCTCGATGTCTTGCCCTAATGACACAGAAAACATATTTTTAAGGCAAGGCTTTAATATTTACTATTTTTCAGACTACCACAATGTCTTTTCTTGTGTCTTTTGCTCTGCTTCAGTTGACTGTGCTCTTAAGTCAGAGGAAAGCTGAATACAAAGGAATGGACCTTACTTTTCAGAAAGAGCAACATTATATGCACAACCCTTTTATTATCCATCATTTATTGAGCATATTGAGATATAAAAAATCTCTCCTTCCACAGAGTCCTGGTCCAGATGGCAGCACGAGCAGCTTCACATAAAACCATTAAAACACATCGTACATTCATATAGGTAATAGGAAAGAAGTAAAAGAAGAGCGGCATACAGGCCATGCCAGCAATATCCACATCTCATTCCACCTGAGTTAATGATAGGTATTTCAGAGAGGCGTTTTTTCTAATGCGACAAGACTTTGCAGTTTTAACAATCTCTGCGCACACCCTGTAGACAGCCATTGAATCTGTAATGTGACTTTGTCTATTACTACCTATTCTGCAGTTTAGAAGCAGTTTAATTTTACCTGTCAATGGAAAAAAAGTACAGTTCAAGGTTAGTAACATCTATTCTTCTAAAATACAAATTAAGTTTTGGCCTTTGCCCACAGCCAAAAACACGTTTAAAAAGTGGTTTAACCCACATCTGTGTCTCAGTAGTTTGAATGCCATGTCAGAGGTAAAAGAAAGAATATTATCATGAAGATCAACTCCAGACCTGATAACAAAACTATTATTATTTTGTGTCTGACAGAAAAAAAAGTAAAATGTAACTGTTAAAACATCTTTAAATCAAATATATCTCTTTTTATCTTAATTTATCTTTAATGGTTATATTACTTTTATTTATTTTGTTAATATATCTTATATGATCTTTTATTGCAAATTTTCACTCATTATTTATATATTTGAGTTTGATTTTATTCTATTTTATTCATTATTAAATGGAACAGCTGTCACGAAAACCAATTTCATTATGTGTGTTTAAGCTCAGACATGAAATGAACACAGCGAAACTAGTGTCGAACTGCGTATAGATAACATGGTCGAACTCAAACATCTGTGTGAAGTCACAGCAAGTTGTTGTCTTGTTTCCTGTTTCTCACCTTCCTCCAGAGCCTGGTTGGCTTGCGCCTCCCTCTTCTTCCTCTCCAGCCTCTGACACTCCTCCAGACGCTGCTTGTGGATGTTTGCTTCGTCCCACACCCCCGCCTCCATCAGCCGCTGGTCCGGCCTCAGACGACTGTCGGTGGGCGCTATTCCATCTTCCTGCTCATTGAGGGTCAGAGCCAAGGAGGAGAAATAGTGCATGTTCTCCGCATTATCTCTGGAAAGGGAAAGAGAGAATTAAGAGAAGACAAAAGGGAGTATGTTTCAATTAAATAAAGAAAGCTAAACTTACGGGAGAGGGTATTTTTTCCACAGCAGTTTGGGTTGAAGAGTCTGATAAACGGTCTTCTGTTTGCCTTCAGAGCCTCCACATCCTTGGCTGCTGTCCACTATTTTGGCGCTCTCCATCTTGTCATCCCAGGTTCCTGACAGGATGTAATTGGCTGTGCCTTCTCTGTCCTCCACCACTCCTGTCACCTGCAGGCACCACAGAAGAAGACACACAGGAAGAGACAGTTACATGTGTGCTCCGACAGACTGCTATACTGCTGACATTCACAGCTTGGTAATACTTCACTTATGCTGAGGTAGGATTTCTCCCAGTTAATATTTCCAATTCCGACCTATAAGCATTCCAGCTGCACCATGCCTAAAGTAAACAGGAACCATTTCCTGACAGTCACAAGCTGATGTTTCTTTGGCAAGTGTAAACACAGTTGAACTCTCAGCAGTGCAGCCTTATGACCATTTTCAACACATTCTTGACTACTGCTTACATTGAAGCACTTTTTTTACATCAATATACATCCAGAACAGGGTGTAGTAGTCTATATGATAATCTATACAATGTTATCATTTAAAAATGTGCTTCTATTGCGATGTATTGACCACTGCTACTTCGTGAAGTCAGGGTAGATAGATTTTGACAAAGTTTACAAATAGGATTACAAACATTTCAGTGCTGTTTCATTCTACTTTTTCTGTTCTAGCTGCTGTCAGTTCCTCATCTGAAATGAACCCTGACAGAATAGAAAGGTACTTACTTTTCGTGGGACATCTCTGGAGAAGTAGCTGTAGGGGGAGAATTTGAGACGGCAGGTGTCCTTGGTGGTGTTGTTTACAACGTCAATGTCCCCAGACTGCCAACGCCAACAGACAGGAAAACAGAAAGAAAAACAGACGTGTATATCTGTTTATTTATCTGTCTACGTTAGCTAATTTGTTATTTTCTTGTGAATTCACTGTTTTTAGAAGGTTGCTTGTTCAACATTACGTTAATACTTTCACTCTTGGTTTAAAGATAAGCGCAAACTCACACATGACATGTTATTCTTAATCTGATAATTAAAGTAGAGAGGGGCAAACCTGATCTATCCAAAGTTTCCCAACAATAATGTTGTGAACCGTTGAGGTCACTTTGCTCCACACGTAGTGATTCCCGCTTGAGTGGAAATGCAGGTGAATGTTACCTATAGTGAAGAGAAGGGAGAAACACAAACTTAATAAAACAGTTAAATAACAAGTAATAGCATTATTGCTATTGTAAAAAATATGTTTTTATTAAATTATCTAGTATTATTATTTATTTTATTTTCATTTAAATTGTTTTCACCTTGATTTATTGTTATTATTTTTGTATCATTAGTTTATTTTTTTTCTTTAAGAGTGTTCTTGATGCAACAAATACAAAATTGTGAATGTTTGTGTATATGAATGTGTTTTTATGGGTTAGTGGTATATATTGCCATCATGAACTGAGTGAATTTCCTTGTTTCTTACCTAATGGCATGACAGAGATATATTTCCCGCGGAACTTGCTATCAATAGTGATATGCTGCCAGAGGGTCCACCCCCGCTGTGAGGTCACATGGTGGGCAGCAGCTGGTGGGTGATGACTGACCTGAGGGTGAAGGGTATCAGCTGGAGGCAATGTGTGTAAAATATACCTGTAGGGTCAAGTGTCTGTGTTGGTCTTACCTGCTCAGAGATGGAGCGATACCCATACTCCTCCAGCCGGTCCAGCTCGTAGGTCTCCCCCAGCAGAGGGTTGAAGGGCTTGGCTGTGCGATGGACTGTGGTGGAGTACGAGGACACAGAGAAGGCCGCCACCAGGCACATCTGCTCCAGAGACGAGTCGCAGCGGGCCGCTCGGTCCAGGAGCTCGCTGTACTCCAGATCCTCCGTCAGACGCTGCAGCATCGACAGCGGCTCGTTGAAGTTTACCTGAAATCACAGGAAAGGTTTCTCCTAAGTCACTCAAGCTTAAACGTTATATAACAGCTAATGTGTACTGTATGTTTTTCATTTACAGGCATGGGTATCTTGGACAGGTCTTTGCCGATGCAGTTCTTCATGATGCTCCACAGGTTAAGGGAGTAATTTGGTTTGTCAGGAATACGACTGCGTCTTGTTCTTCGTAGCTGGATGTGGTTTGTGCCTGAGGTGTCCTGAAAAAAAACCACATTCTTTTTATTTGAATGCCAGAGTTATAAGAGTCGGTATAGCAAAAAGAGAGCAATGCTCAGGACTTACATTCTCATTGTGAGTCCAGTCATTGGACATTCTTCCACTCATCATACTCTGATTACTCCCTGAGCGCCTGAGAGGAAGCAACACCGTTATAATGCCTGACGGATAACACAATTCCGAGACTATTATTAGCTATTAGAGGCCATTTCTCACTTGTGCTGTATGCTGCCAGTAGTCACAGTTATGAATGCACGGGAGTCCTCCATGGCATCGAAGAACTCTGCGTCGTCATTCTCATCACTCGCGTCCCCCTCCTGAGGCCGCTCTACACCTACAGTGGCAAGGGGATGGATTAATTATTGCATCATTTTAAAAATCATGCATGTTTTGTGCTGCTTTACAAGGTACAAATAACATTTACATTATACTGTGTTTTCAAACAAGCAGTCACAAAGGGCATCATCTAACCCTAACCCTAACCCTAACATAGACAAAACAATTATTAAAGTTAAAATAAATGACAACATGAAACACAAAACATGACACAGATCAAGCTAGATGGAACTAGACATATGACAGGGATGGATATCTATTAAAAGGCTTGCCCATAAAGATGTTTTTTAATAAGCCTCTTTTATTTAACATTCCAAATAATTAGCCCATCTAAAGAAAGTAATAATACACAGTAACTTAAAAAAAGCCTTGACTATATTCTAGACCATTTTAAGTTCTGTAAACTGCTTCATGTTGCCATAAAAACAAACATTTGAGAATATCTCCTAAATACAATTCAGTTTGATGTACAGGAGATGCAAAGGTTACAGCTATACTTTGTAAAATATTGTTAAGTTAAAGAAATGATACATTATTAGAATATGTACCAAACAAAAAACCTTCCCAACTTCCTTTCCAACCCTTATTGGAAGATATTTAATACAATATTTACTTCACACTCTTATACCTATGACCTTCTTTAATTCATACATAGTACAATGTAAACAAAACATATCTGTCAGCAAATAGGTAGTTTGGGAGGGCTTCTTTGTAGTCAGGTGTTTCTCTACGTAGATACAAATACGATCAGTCTGTCTGAGCCACATTTCTGTTATACACATGCATCTCTACCACTGGCCAGAAGAGGGCCGTATTCTCATTCAGTGAGACTAAACAGAAGTGTGCATACCAAACTAAAGGAGTGGATGAGAGGGATGAGTCTCACCTGTGTATGAGGTGGGGTTCTCCTTCCAGGCTCTCTCCAGGCTGTTGTGCTGTTTGGCTAACTGTTCGATGGTCTCCTCCAGGTGGTGACGCTGCTCTCTCTCATACTGCAGGGTCTTCTGCCATCTCCGGCTCTGAGATTCAGCTACGTCCAGAAAGTCACGACAAGCCTGAGGTGTGAACACAACGCACATGAAAACATGCAGGCAGAGTCTTTAGACTGCTCATTAAAAGAGACATCTGACAAGTGTCCTGTTTACACTCACATTGATCATAGCATTGGAGGTGATGCGGAAAAGCGTGGCTCGCTCATTAACGGCTTTCACTTTGTCCGAGCTCTCAGAGGATCCACGTAGTTCTTCGAGCTCGCTGAGTGAGCGCTGGAGGGCGGCGCCGTGCTTTCCTATCAGCTCATTACAGGTGCTCAGGTCGTCTAGCTTGCTGGCCAGAGTCTTGAGCACCCCTTGGGTTAGGGCTCGATACTCCTGAGGTACAGGACCTTCATCTCCTGAGTCATCTTCACACACACACACAGAAAAATAAGGTCATTGCAAGAATCACATCATTTAGAGATCATGGGTATAATATACAGGTTATTATGTCTGGAAACAAATGACGTGTCTCATCATCAGACATTGGAAAAGCAATTCCATCTATACAAATCTAGATTAAAGAGCGTTTTAGAAAGTGTTTGAGGATGGAGGTAGGTAATTAAACTTCACACCCTGTTCCCTCAAACCCCTTCCTCTACAAGATCAGGAAGCTGTGAATGAAAACCGTTGCCCTGGAAACGTAGGCCTGTGCAATCAGGAGGCTGAGCTATTTTTAGAATAAAAAGGGAGAAAAAGGATGACGCACTACCCCGTTTCCTCCTCCTCCCTTTCCTCCTCTCTATCCCTCTCTTCCCCTTGTTGTCATGAGCTCCATCAGTCTCATGGATTTTAGACTGGACTGATTTTCTAGCATCATAAAGAAACATTTCAAATCCTTTACTAATTGAACCCTACAGTTATACCTTTATATTGGCTCTCTTTTGGCTTACAATCTTTTTTCAAATCTACTGCGCCCTTTTTCTATTGAAGCTAATTCCCTATAGCGAGCAATTAAAACAGTTTTGGTAGCATCTTGAAATGAAATAAGGACACATCTTCCAGTAATTCCTCCTGACATATTTGGTACAAAGCCTTTAAATTTACTTTTAAATAAATAGCAACTTTGTTTAGAGCTTGTTCACACAATATATTTGTAATAATGGACCAATGCCAAAGTGTGTGTTAGTTTAAGAGGGTAATAGCGAAAAAGGTCTTCTTTTAGTAGAGATAAACAGCGGCTTGTTTATCGATCTCTAGACTGATATAGATGCCGACACAAATAACCCATCTATTAAATGCAAATGACTGCCTCCTATGCAGAAATGAACATTTTCTGGGTCAAAACATTTCTTCTCTGCTTAAAGAAACAGATTGTGTGTGTAATCTAAGAGAAAAACTATGACCGACCATGTTAACTGAATCTAGGCCAGTGTGAGTGAAACACAGGAAGACAAAGGAACACTATGAGAGGGGAAAAGGAATACAAATAATCGGGGCAAACTGGAATGACTAACTCTCAGAAGGAGAAGATTAAAAATGAAAGGCTACAAGAAATCCTGCACGCATCTGTTAATGGTTTCATGACCTATATACAGCCGAGAGAAAAGGGTCTCACTTGTGTTCGAGGTGTCAAAACATTTGAATAAGATCTACCAGCTCTTCATATAGAAAGTGTTCTTCAGTGGGAGTAATAACATACATGAAGGTGGGAGGCTTGCTGGTGTGTATAAATGTTTTTTTAAATGAGACATATTGGTGACTCATCGTTGAATCATGATAACACACCCACAGGTGATAGAGAGAGCACTGGTATGGACACAGTGTGGGACGTGAGAATCACATTTAAAGATCATGGGGATGCACTGGAAGCTTCTGAAATATAGATGAAGTCTGACTGTAATGTGCTGAGAGCTCTCTGTGGCACAACATGAGCTCCACTGTTCTTCCTTGTGAACACTCAAACTATCACTATGGATGTATTGATCTACATGTTAAGTCACAGCATAGGCATGTGGTGCTTCTATGATAGCTGTTACAAGATACTGTAGGTGATGGATAACTTCCGCAAAGATCCACTCAATTACTTTGTTTCTAATCCACTTCCCGCCACTTAATCTGCCCGGCTATTACTGCAACTGAGCCAATAACCCAAGGCTCATGATATAATAACCTGTAATCACATCCCACACACCAGAACACTTGTGCGTGTGTTTGCACGTGGATGAAAACACATTTGTTATTCTGTTTAAAATAGTGTGTAGCAGACAGTGTAATGGCAATCAAACAATAATAAATGCCTCTTGAGGAAATTGAAGGCGGAAAGCGTTGAGGGGAAATAAATGAGGTCCCAAATGGAATATCCAAATAAATGCAGGATTAAAAACAAATCTAAAAAACGGGTGCAATAATTGAGTGAGAATTAATGAGCTAGTTAAAATCCAATTTACCAACGGATAATAACTACATATAACACACTGTTAAAAAAAAGTTCTCACAGCTGTTCACCAGAGAGTCCGCTATGTAAACTACGTAACGTGACCGCCGGTGTTGTTACCCTGAGGTGGTGACCTAGCAACAGCAATATTACATACCGGTAATTTAACACACAAACAACAAAGCACTCACCAAAAGTGGCCACAACAGACAATACAAGAAATAGACAGTAGATAAGTAGGATAATAAAAAATATATGATGAAAATGAATGAAAACAATACAAAATAAAACATGAAACATGGGAAAATTCAGAAACAAAGTAGAAAAAAACCCCTTCTAAAATCTGGTTTAGTATTTTGGCTGTAATAACTCCCAGTGTGGCAAAGTCCTTTGTTCTACAATGGTAGATGCAGAGATAGAGCATCAACACCTCACACGTGACATCATTCACTCTATATGTTAATAGTCCAGAATCCAGATTAACAGAAAACATTGATTTACTGCAGGTCGAACCTTTTACTCAGCAGTTCATGGTGCCTTAAGGTGCACACATGTGAGTTAATGACACTTCAAGGTGTTGATTTACAGTCATAATCCCGAGAATGAGGATACAAATAAATACTGCTCTGTTGTTCGGCAATGAAATAAGGTTCCACAGCCATTTTGTTAACTTTAAATCAAATTCTGTCCAATAAGAAAATCCAATTGCCATATTTACACACACTCCATAAACATCCCATCGGCAACATTCACAAACCCACACATGCATGCAAGCACGCGAGCACACCCCTTCTATTTTTAATCTCAGTTCTGGTCTCGGTAAAATAATTAAAGGTTACTTACAAAGTGACACTCATAGATGAGGCTACACTCGTGTCTCTCTATTGTCCACAGAGTGTATGGTGGAAAATATTTTCAATGAAAATCCTCACACCCTCTCTCTTTTTTTACCCCTCCTGCTACCAGAGCGGGAGGAGTCTGAAGGAAGGTCATTTCATTCAACTCTCACTGTCGTCATACTGAAGGAGACAGGGAGGGAGAGAGGAGACGGAGTGGGAGGGAGGCCAAGCTGCTGCATGTGTGTTTGTGCACATTTGTACAGAAGAGGGAGAAATAGAGGGGGAGAAAAATCCACGGTGCATCTTTGCAGGTGTTTTAATAGACAAATAAGGATAGACAGCAAAATGTCTCCCAGACTCATAGAATACAACATATAGTGTGAAAGGGGTAAGGAATAGGTTATTTTAAATTAAATGATTAAACGCAGATTTTGCATCAATATTGTACCATATATCCATCCCATCCTATGGTACAACACTGCCCTCTTGTGGTTTGTTGTTGGCATTACATTAAATGCTGCAAACTGATCAAGTGTGCATTTTGGTATGAGCCTGCATTCAAGATACAGCTAAACTTAGTTTGACCTACCTTGGACTCTCTCAGGTAAACCATGTTGTTTTTCAGAACTAACTGCAGGTCTGCTGCAACTTTTAGACATTTAAAATCAAGCCGCAGACTTTCCTGTTTGCCTTTTATTCAGTCATATAGTTATTCAATTATACGCAGCGATTTAAACTTTTATTCTTGTATTTTAAAACCCGTCTTATTCTGTTTTAGCTTGTTTTCTGTTTTTCTTGGCTTTTTAATGACTTTTTTAATCTGAAGCTAAAGTCCTATAATGTCTTTTGCACATTGTGTCAGTGCTTAAATGTTATATGCTTTTTGTTAAAGCCCTTTGAATTGAGCTTAAAAGCAACAACACATTCAGTTAATCCAAAAATGAAAAAAAAGATAGGTTTGTTTGCCTACATGAAAGGACTGCCAATTTTAAAAAGTCACATTATTTCTCAGCCCCAGGACAGTATTATGTGTGAACATGAATCATCACACATTTTTAAACCCAGAGGGAAGTTACCATTGACATTTAAATAGGTCACACACACACACCATAACAAATATCCATCTCACCTGAGTGATGCATCAGCAGAGAGGAGCTAGCCTTGGCCTGCTGCAGTGCGGTGACCCAGCGCTGACACTCCCCCTCAGAGGTCGCCTTCATGTGGTAGCTTCGCCCCCTACTAGTTAACACCAAGTGGCAGGTGTCCCCCACCTCGATGTGTGTTGTTGCCAAAGGAATGGTGCCCCGGCAGGTGTGTGCCATTTCAGCCTGAGTCCTGAAGGGAAAGAGAACAATAGAAGGAGATGTGAGCAAATTATGCAGCTCCTTTTTCAATTGAAGTTGACTGTTGAAATAACACACCCAAATCAATACAGAATTGTATTTATACACTGGACAATTTTTTTTTGGTCTACCTTCATATATGAATATATGCCGATTCAGAAGTTTTACTTTAGAATTGTTTCACCCCATAATATTGGTTTCAATTAGAGGGTGGACTAAAATCCAATAATCAGAATTGTTTCTTATATTTCCAGTGTAGTGCTTCAATGCTGCATAAACACAACAGGAAGCTATGGAAAAGAAAATAGAATATCCAATAAAGAAACTGCTGAAATGAAATACAGTGTAGCAAGAACACTGTATGTAACTAAGGATAGCTGATAACTGGTTAAATATTGACAACTCCTGAATCTTCAATATCCATCTTATGAATATGACTCAGGTGATTTTTGGAGCTAAACTGGCATCAGTCAGGGCACAGCTATTTGGCTACATAATCAACATAACCTTAAACGTTAAAAAGTTGTATTTGCCAACCTGCTGCTTGTACGTTTAACAATTACAAAATGTTGACATTTATCGAATCAATACAGGCTATTTAAAGCGACAGGCAGTGGTGTAAAGTAACTAAGGTACATTTACTCAAGTACTGTACTTAAGTATAACTTTGAGGTACTACTCCACTTTAATTCAGAGGTAAATATTGTACTTTTACTCCACTACATTAATATAATACCTGTCACTTTGACGATTTAGATTAACGACGTGAAATATAATCAACAAAGACTTTATTTACACCTGCCTACATTCACAAACTCCAGCAATAACACATTTAGGCTTTACCAGTTATGATAAACATATGCATGTATCAGTAATTATAATCAACACATAATATCATTCTGAAATGGGCCAATCTGTATAATGAGTACTTTTGGTCCTTTAAGTATAATTGGATGCTAATACGTTGGTACTTTTACTTGATTAACATTTTGAATGCAGGACTTTTACATATAACAGAGTATTCCTACACTATAGTACTTCTACTTTTACTTAAGTACAATATCTGAGTACTCCCATCTCTTGGGACAGGTGTACACAAACGAACGGTCGCTGCAGTAACCGTTAGTTACCGTTACCTGTAGTAGGACAGCAGGCCGTTGCTAAGGACGAACCACCGCCGCTGGTAACCCTTCAGGTAGTTGGTCCATTTAAAGAGCCAGAGCCTTTGTAGGTCCCGCTGTCCAGACAGGTCAGGTGCAGCCCCGGGAGAGTCGGGGACGGCAGACTCTTCACCAGCTCGTTCATTTGCTCCTCTTCTTCGGCAGCGGGATGGACGGAGAGTCGCTGGAGTCAACAGCTGTACCGTTAGCTAGCTGCACTGCACCTCAGCTAAAGCTACTGTTAGCTTGCAGCTGTTGGCTCCTTACCCTGAGATAGTTTAAAAATAACTACGTAGATGCGCTAAACGTGTCAGCTAGATACATAACAAGCACATTATTACATAAAATACATGAACTGCACTACGGTTATTAATAAAGCCTGTGGATGAGAGTGAGAGAGAAGGGGAGATCATGATGACGCCCCTATCATCACAGGACTGTAGCATATGGGTGCAGATCTGTGTGTGCGCGTGTGTGTGTGTGTATATATCACACATGACAGTCACTGCAGTTTTCCACATCATTGCAGGATTCTGAAAAAAGTGCTGCATCGAATACAAGGCTTTTCTTTTCATTTTATCAATGAGGTCATGACCAAAATAATCATAATAAAAGAAAATACATTAATACAAATATTTGATAAATCGTGTTTTTAAAATTTGAGAAACAACGTTCTCATATAAAAGAAATATGTGATTTTATTAAGAATGTCCGTATTAAAACAGTTAAAGAAATGTATTTCAGAATTTTCAAAAATGATGTTCTCAGATTTAACACAATTTTTTATATAAGCCAAGTTTTACTGTGAGGTAAAAGCCACCAGAGGGCATCTCCATAGAGGGCTAATAGATATCACATTAAAATACATTAAATACTAGTTTTGAAATGTTAAGACCGTTGGATGCCTTGCATTGAGATATTATCTTGGAGGTTTTAAGATTGATCAAACAACTTGCTCACAAAAAGTAACATCTTTTTCATTTAATGTCTGACCTTCCTTTTCAAAATGTCTGAGAAATGAGATACAAGTGAAAACACACAACTACCAATGGTTTAATTTCATACCGAAAAATAGACTGAGGCTTAGTTTGATGCCTGGTCAAAATGAGACTCTGTGACAAACTTTGCACACTTGCTCATTCACCCAATTGAGATTCTGACAAACCAGCCTGTAAGTGAAGAGGATGGATTAATGATTACTTAAGTCGTTGGTTGTAACTGGCCACCAAAATCAATGAATAAGGGAGCAAAAGACACATGAATGCTTTACTTGCTTGCATTTCTTGAAACCTTTATTCAACACATTAAAATGGTAAAATATTGGACTCTTGTACAGACAATAATTTAAATAAATACCAAGATTAATTATCATTAACAAACGCAACAGCAGTATCGTCAGAGAGGCCTAAAGCTTCTAGACTTCTTCAGGAGTATTTTTCTATCGATTACAGGGGAAGTTATACACTTAAATAAATGCATTAATAAGTAAATAAGCAAACAGCTAGCAGTTGAATATTATTTCCATTTGGCATCATCACAGTCAGTGAAACGTTTTAATTGTACAATCATTTATGCAAAGTGCTTTGTGACAATATGCCTCACAATGTGTGTTTTTTCTTTAGATTTCGATACCTACAGGGTTTCTCTCCTCATGTAGAAAGCAGTTTTAAAAGACCTCAAAGCATCCCCTTATCATCAGAAATAAAGCTCTATGGCACTACACGAGGATGCTTGATGTGGTCTTGTAACTTTACATTGCACTGTTTAACTGTTTTTAAATACCATGTTGTAAATAATACCAAACCAGTTTACACAGCACAATGCAAATTAAAGTTTAAAACTCACCCAACTGGTGTAGCAAGTAGTGTAGAGCTCATCTACAAAATTAAATAATTATCAGAAGAATATTTTCCAACCTCTGTATGCTCAGGGGTTTGCTGGGTACATTAGTAAGGCAGTCAGCACAGCCGATAACATTTAAAAAATCGTCATGGTGAAAAACGTTGCTACAAGAGTGAGTTTCAGTCCGTTGTGTTGAAGGTTTATTGTCGTCATCACAGTGTAAATTGTTTCCACCTTCCCAATTCTGAAGTCTGCTTCCAATCATATGCAAAACGTCAGAGTCCATTTTTTTCTAAAGCAGGCCATCTTGTTCAAAAACGGAGGGCAGGAGGGAGAAGTCGAAGGGCAAAAACTTTACACCGGTCCCATGGTAGAACTTATTCTGAAACTCCACCCTGAAATCAAATGGCCAAGTGAGCAATGAGGGAACTTTTAATAAACGATGAGGGAAGTAAATGCTACAGGAACCTGAATAAAGCTTAGCATAATCACACCAAATATTATATAAAAAAAGAAGAAGAAATACATGTCTTTATATTAAACATTTTTAAAGACCCATTATTTAAGCTTAAATGGAAAAGGCAATATTTCATTCATTTAGAAAAGAAAAACAAGTTAAATAAATTGCATCATTTAACTAAATGACTGCCTTAAAGAGCAGGGAAATGTATCATTTGAGCTATACCATGATATGATCATTATATTTGATATGATACATACATCGATGTTGTTGTGTTGTTTGGAAAATCAATCAATTATTTGATTAATTATTTAAAAGGTGTTCACAGCATTATTTTGTTAATGGAAATTATTTGGGTTTTTGACTGTTTCTTCAAAGAAAACAAGTCATTTTCACTATTTTCAGACATTTTATAGGCTTAATGATTCATCAATAAATTGAGAAAACAAATGACTAATTAGAATAGCTAAAATCCCAACATTTCTTCAGATCAGTCGGTACAGGAAGACTCACCAGTGCAATCTCAGAGCGTGGAGGAAAGCTGATAAACCCTCCATCACCAGCAGGATGGACACGGTGAGCACAGCGAAGAGGCCGAACACGGGAACTAAAAACACCACCCCCACCCTCGTGGTGATCCTCAGGCCCAGACGCATCACCATGCCCCACAACACCTCTGACAGCTCTGAAAACAAAACAGAATACGTCGTCCATGGGGATGCACTAAGACACAGAAAATGAATTAATATCTGAGGAAAATAAAGTAGCAGTAGTTATTGTGACTGCACTCACGGGCATGGGCCAAGCTGAGCGCCCACAGACGCAGGTATGATGCAGTGTTGGAGATGCAGCCCAGGCAGAACTCTATGGTGTGAATGGACTGGTACAGCAGCACATCCCCAAAGTCAAACTGAAAAACAGTTCAAATAATATATTATAGCCCTGATGATGTTATACTAAGGGGAATGATGTCTGCGGTTCTCCTGTTTAAACATTACATATTTATTTTGAGAGAATATATTTTAGTTCTGGAAAATACAAGTCCTCTCATGCTTTGGGAAACATAAGCAACATTTTTCATAAATGTCTGATATTTTAAACATGATAAATTGATAAAATAATCAACATTTAATTTATTAATGGACGATTTAAAGATTTATAAGCTGTCGCCCCTAAAATACACAAGACAACTACACACTTTTTCAAAAGGCTGTAACTAAATACAGCTCAAAAGACAATTTCAGGCACAATGCTAAATCTAGCCATGCATACACAGTATCACTGACAGAGGCAGCCAGACAGTGTACAATGTCAGGTCATTTAAAGTGACATATTACAGCTTTCCAGATCAAAAGTAGCTGGGAGCATGACCATTGTCATGGTGAATGGGAACTGACATCTAAATATCAGCTTTTTCTTTTTAAGGGCTGTCAATCCACATTACAAATTGAAATGAAATTAAACTAGGATATACTATCTATTACAAAAAAGGGAAGTGTTGGCTATAATCAAACCAAAGCTGCAAATCGTACTGTATAACTAAAGGCATATTGCGCTTATTTTATAGTTTTTTTCAATATTTGTGGTGCATCTTGTTTCTATGATATTGAAAACTCTATATATTTATACACGATGTGAATGGAAAAGCCTTACTAGGTATAAGATTAGAACATGTGCAATAGCTTTAAACTCTGTGCAGCAGATCAGTTTCAATATCTTATTTGCATGAAATAAAATACATTTAAAAAGGCATGGTACTTGTGAATCTCTGACCTCTTTAGGAAGAGCTTCTCTGCCCGGCGTTTCATCAAGTCCCTCCTCTTCATCATCATCTTCATAGGATGCTGCTGCTGAGGTGTCGTCCTCACTTACACGCCTCACCCTCTCATAACCCTGAGGTGAGACAACACCATTACAGTTTAATGAAGAATTACTCATGTAGAGTATAAATATTTATTTAAAAAAATGTTGGATCAGACATACTCTGCGTCTGCGCAGGCCTTTGCCTCCTCGGTACAGCCAATACAAGTAGAGCGGTTTTCCTAACAGCATCACGGGAACTGACAGCATAGCTATGACAATTAAGAAGATTTGCAGCCCAGTCTGTGGAATCAAACTAAATGCATTAGCACAGGATCAAATACAGCCAGAGCTAAGAGTGTTTGAGATAATGTTGTTACCTGTCCTGGGTAGAGAGGAGCGAGGTCCTTCCCCTGCATGACGAACATGTTAATGAAGTGGATGAGGATGCTGGGAGCCTGGCTGGAGTCTCGAGCCCCGAACGCCAACCACTTGTAGACAATCATGAACACCAGGTAGCCAAAGAGACAGAGCAGGAAGAGCAGCTCAGGAAGAAACAGCAGGTAGACGTTAAACTTCTGCCGGAAGTGCCTGAGGGGAGAAAACAGAGTATGGGAATAGAGGAAATGATGAGAGTGGTTTTAATGATTGCACCCTTTAAATGCTCTTCAAAACAATATATTGTTTTTGTAGGCGATAGTAGAGAAAGATTCAGGATTTAAAGGCTTTACTGTCATATGCCCAACAGCTAGTTTCAGTCCCAAGCTCCTCCAACAATTCAACATACATATGCATAAGATAACAAGAAAAATAGTGCAAGAAAAAAACTGGAAAAAATGGTGCAAGTGACGAATATAAAAGTAAATTCAGAAGAAGGTAAACTATAAACGTGTAAAATAGATTAAGATTAAATAAAGGGTGTAAAATTAGATTCAGTACAGTGGAACTAAATACTGCTACTTGTAAAAATAAAGAAAGAAATATGTGAGCTGTAAACATATGCGTGAAATAAACATGAAGTTCTGTGGTGTGTTATTGTTTCATATTCCAGTTTTATTTGTGACATTTATGAGAAGCTGCTGGTACAGCTATGATAGAAAAGCTATGGGCGCTGTTTCTTTGAATTGATGGATTGCATTGCTGTAAGTATACATAAATCAAATGGATGTAAGGTTCCTGTCAGGACTGGAGCCACTCACAGGTGATTGAAGATGCTCAGCACCACGCCAAAGCTCATGTGGATAACACCGATAACCACTGACATCTTCATCTTGTAGGAGTTGAGGAAGGACAGCCGGTTCACTGCCAGGTTCCATATCTGATAGGATATTAAAAAGCATCTCAGTGAAAATGATTTAGAGATATGAGTCAATTATGTTCTGACGGTAATGCCGGAGTGCATTTACTCACAGGATCGATGCCAAATGGGTACGGTCCAGTGAAAACGCCAGTGACGTTGGGGTCTAATGTGAGCAGAGAATTCGTTTGGAGGGTTTTATTTCTGCAATGTAAGAAGAAGAAATGCATCAAATACAAAACCCATGAAACACCACACGCTGTATACTGACAGCTTTTGTTATAGACCATAAACTGAGCTGGAAAACACATTAAATGTCAATATTGCACAAAACAAAAGACATCCGCAATCTAAATTCATTACATATGTTGTGCCTTTCTTTCATAGTTTCATACATTTGGGGAAATACATTCATGACAATCACACATATGGTTTTGATGCTACAAAGGAGAGTTAGAAGAACTGTAAACACAACTGGTTATTACAAAACAACCAATATATTACTTATAGTTTTAAATACAAGGTGAAATACATTTGATAGATTTGAAAAGAACCATGAAAATAAGGTGATAAAACCAGGGTGAACACTAAATGATTTGATGTGAGGAACATAGATTTTATTTGGTTTCTTTATTTAATTTCAAATGTATCCATTTAATGAGAATTGAGGATAATAGAAATTGTAAAAAGGTAGGAACCATTTAGTCTGTATACATTTGATTTCTCACTATTTCAAAGTAATGTGTTTAGTATTTTCTCAGTGAGTATTTGAGTGGAATATGTTGAAAAATATCAAAATCAACTCAATTAAACGGACAGATTAAATGGTGTGTATTTAATGCTAACTCACGTCCACTGCTGATTTGTGAACATGGCCTTGACGCTCCAGGCTGAGCCGAATATATTCAGAGACTTGGAGAAACAGTCGTTGTAAATCAGCCCGGTGTAGATGGAGAAGATCCCCATCATCAGGATGATGTAACGTCCGCTGAAGAACGTCTCCCATATCTGAGATCGACAGACACACAGCTGTCAGATGAAACTCACTTACAATCACTGCATTATGGATGAGACTCATTCCTACCTCGTTACTGGATCGCTTCTTCTTCTGCTGTTTTTCCGTCAGCACCATCCACAGGGCGAAGAGACTCATTATTATGCCGTGCCCGAGGTCGCCAAACATCACGGCGAACAGGAAGGGGAATGTGATGATGGTGTAGGGAGCTGCCAGTGAGAGAAACGCCCTTCATTATGCTTCTTTACTCTCCAAAGCAAACAATAAGACACTTTAAAGTTGGTTCTTAATGAGCAAAGTGTGGGTTCTTACCTGGGCTTACCTCGCGATAGTCCCCCACCCCGTACGCCTCCACGATGCTCTGAAAGCCAGACGTGAACTTGTTGGTTCTCAGCAGCGTGGGCGGGGTGTCGGAACTCGGGATGCGGTTCACAAAGGACGGAACGGTGGCATCACCTTTCCGCTGTGAAGAAATTAAGACAAAAATGTAAAGGAGAATTCTGGAATCGGAGTTATATATTCACAGAACACGACACATTGATGATGTTTGGAGCTCCCAGTGTTAAATATTTACAGGTTTGAGTGATTCTCTGACCAGAAGGTTTACCACTAAAGCATTCTTGGTGGGAAATGTAATCTTAACATAAATAAAAAATAAACATTGAAACAGCCTGGAGCAGTAGGATTTACTGGCACTTACTGCACCGCAAACACAGGAAATGCTAAACAACAAAAAACAGGAAATTAAACAACCAACAATAATACTAGAAAACAATAAAACATTAGAAACAGTCGTTCAGAAACTGAAGTTATTCTGTTGACAGTATTAATATGAAAAGCATTTTTAAAAGACTCATTGTGATACACCTGAATTAATAGGTCAACATTTATTTTTAAACCAGCTCAAAAGATAAAAGAAATCAATCTTTGACTCTATACCCTTAGCAAACAGTATTTTGGCTTACACAAAGATTCTTAAATAATGATAAAATCTTAATATGAATATCAATACTTGGTGTTTATTGAGGCTGTTTTATTAAATCTTAGTAAGTATGTACATTTTATTATTTTAAACACAGCTTTTTTTCCCACTTTTGTTAAAAAGTATTGTATTGTTCGAGAGGCTTTTGGGCATTTTTTAAACATGTCATTTTAAAGTTTATTGAGCATGATGGCAGTTTTCTGTTCCCATAAACAAAAACCCAGCCCTAATAATGATTTCCCCTCACCGCTCCTTCTTCCAGCGCCCCCCGCAGGTTGGCCAGGTCGCTGACGGGACACCACACCTCGGCGATCAGACACTTGTTGGTGACGTCGAAGCTGCAGAGGTTCAGGATGTGGTAGATGGCCTTCATCTTCTTCACCTGCACCACCCAGCTGAAGGCCGACTCAGAGGCCTTCTGCAGAACCTGCCTCAGGTACTCCTCAGTGCGGTGCAGCACCTGGGGGAAGACAACAGTTACTACAAACTCACAGAGTGTGTGGACGTGTTTCATGTTTCCGTCTTTCTTCATTGATCCTACGTTGTTCAGGTCTTGGATGCGTGTCCGTAAACTGTCCAGCACATCCGCTCGCTGCTCATCGTTCTCAGGGTGCGGGTAAAGGTGGCAGTGGTAACTAGAGAGGACAGAGACAGGACATGTACGCTGATTAATGAAGGAGAATACAAAGATACACTGAAAGATTAAGCCATGTGATGATGGTATTCTTACCAATCGCAGATTTTTTGTACTTTCTGTCCGATCTGGTCTCCCCAGAAAGAGATGAGAAACACAACACTTTTGCTGATCTCGCCCTGAAACAACAAAGATCAGGCAAGTTATTATTACATCTTTAAAAAAAAAAAGACTTTTACACCTACCCTTATACAGCATATTATTTTTGTTTGTAGACAAGTAGGATTTAAATGTCATCACTACAGTGTCCTTTTTTTGACATGCCACCTAAATCCAACCAACAAACTTGAAATGACCTCTAATTTCTCTGTTTCTTTATACAATGAAATATTCATAAGCTTATAAGAGTCATGTGTCTTCTACTGTAATTCACAAATGATCTTTGGCTAAATTCAAGCCAGCACATTAACCAGGGAATAGCAGAACCATTTTGTATTTTAGCCGTTACATTTAACTGTATGTTTGTCCAGGTAAGTAGTGACAATCAGCTAGAAATATCTGTCAATATATTTATGTTTTCCATGGCTCTTTGCTAAAAAACTAAGATATATTTGCTTCATTAGGCCTTAATGGAACCGGCTCCAACATATCCCTAGTTTTAAATGTGGTTAATCTGATATACAGAAGCAATATAAGCCAACACACCAATAACTATCATCATAATTTGATTCAAATGTTTATATAATTCGTGCACAACAATGGTTAACATGTTAACAGGGTAACTTGTAATCTGTAACCTATTGCATTTCAAAAGCAACCTTCCTAACCCTGGAAATACAAAATCACCTCCAGCTGAGCTTTGCCAACACATAACCAATATGAAAAGCAAGAAGAAACACAGAAAAGCAAAATAAAGGGAAGCTAGACATTGTGTTCATGTTAGACCCTGTTGCTCATAGTAAGGAGCCGATAGAGATAACAGCTTTTCATGGGCCTTAAATAACTAATAAAAACAGCAACCCCCGTTTGTGTTGACCTGGCAGAATGAATGATACAACATCTCCCATGCACCATGCAGTAACTCACAGTGTCGAGGTCAGTGAGGTTCTCGTCCACCTCTGCGTAGCTGAGGATGGTGTAGCCCTTACACACTCTCCAAAGCATGCGCTCGAAGGCCTCCACCTTCACCCGCTGGATGAGACCGGAGACAAACCTGCAGCCAGGAGAGATCAGCAGAGGTTAGAGGTTCATTTCTTTATGATAGCACACATTAAGATGTTGTGGATGTTAGTGACAAGTATTTCCGCGCCGCTCACCCCAGCTTGGCTCCGAGTCTCTGCATGCCGGTGCATCCTGACACCGAGTCCGTCTCCATGGTGGGGAACTCTTCATACTGAGGACCAAGAGCCTCGTGCTAATTATAAAAGGAAACATGTAAAAGTATTGACATTAAAAAATCCACTACTTGTCAAAGTCTGCTTTGAAAACCATATTTAATTAAAATAATGTAAGCATTATCTGCAAAAATATTTATTGAGAATTCAAAAGTAAAAGTCCTTTTCTATTCAAATGTCCCCTGACAGTGTTTTACTATAATAACAGTTTTGTAAGTATTGATATGAGTGCTGTATCATTGTGCTTTTTTGCATTTGACTGCTGTAGATGTTTATGGTTGTGGTCATATTAAATCTTTTATATATTGTATATTCAGCTCTCTTTTCTTCTTTGGGATAATGCATTTTCCAGGTTATCCAGCCCATAAAGAAAGACTTTATCCTGCAGTTTATAAAAAAAAGTCGATTTCAAAATCAGATAATATGGAGTTAACTGGACAGGAAGAGGCTGAAAAATGACTGTCAGACTTATGTGGTGGGATAAAAACAAATGAATTTCCTATTAGATGTAGGGACACATCATTATAGATTAGTACAAATGTGAATGTACAGTACTTGAGTAAATGCACTTAGTTATATTTCACCACTATCCTATACTTTGTGGTGTTGGCAGATTCTCACATTGACACCATCGTTGCTCTTTGCCGTGTCTCTTATTATCACAGCAGTCTGGATGAGTCATTTTTTAGCGACTGCACTGTGACCGTGTCTTTAATCTGAGCCTCTGTCACCACGGGAAACTAAACACGTACGTGACAAGAGAACAAGCTGGCGAGGTTAAGGGAAGCGTTTCACCTGAGATGTAAACAGAGTGGGAGGAGGACAAAAGCAGAACGTTAGGAAGCACACTCACTCTGGAGCGGCTGTGGATGAAGGTGCGTGTGATCTTCAGCATGTGTGTGTACTCGGTGAGCTCCAGGAGGTTCCTCTGCAGCTTCTCTTTGTTTCGAGCCACCTCGCTCAGCTCCATCTCCAGCCTCTGAAGCTGCTCCTGCACACCAACACACATCCAACACCACCTTTAGTCTGCATTTAGTTAACTTATGAAGAGGAACAACTGGGAAAATAAAGCAGCAACGCCACAAGCCCACACATTTAAAACATTAAACTGTAAAAGATATATTGACTGATAGCAGTTAGACAAAATCCTGACAAATTAAACTATTTACAATAAACATGACTAGATAAATACATTTGGTCTATGAAATGTCTGAAAAAAGTAAAAAATGTGTAATTATGTTTCTCAAAGTCCAAAGCAATGTCTTTAATTGTCTTGTTGTGTCAGTCTAAAACCCAACACATTTGGTTTAATAGGATATTAAAAAGAGAAAAGCAGGAAATGTCAATATTTGAAAGGCTGAAAACAGCATTTTCTGCCATTTCTGCCATTTCTGCATGAGTAATTACCATTATTTGATGTTTTTACACTATTTTGTCAACCCTCCATAAAGGGAAACTATGCATGATACCATTAGACATGGTGGAATAATTGATGCTTTTTGTAACCATGTCGATACTGAACATAGGGAAAAGATAAGATAAGATGGACCTTTATTAATCCCTGTGGGGAAATTCAAACTGTAGGTTCGTAGACCTGAAGGTGGAAGGACATGCTCAAAAGCAATCAAAAAACTTGTATAATATTATATTGTTGACATATAAATGAACAGCCAGGATCTCTATGTTGTATACAGTGGCGGTTCTAGAACATTTTACATGGGGTGGCAAGAGGTCATGCAGGGTGGCATGGGAGGGCCGACAGTACGTGGTATTTTATACTGTATAACCTATTTATTGTTAAATCATGGCCTAACAAGTGTTCTTAATGCACAAGAGAAACAAGGTGTTCAGACAAACAAACTAACATATCGTATAAAACAGCAGAAAATACTCATGATACCCTAGAATTCTGTTTACTGTAAGTACAGAAAAAGTACTTAGTTATAATTAAGTACACAAATAACATCACCCATCTCTTAGAGAGCTAAAGGTGACCTGTGCAGCAACACATTTCAATATGTGTCAATACTAAGAGCTGCTAGATTGTGCTGCTGTGATGGAATATGTAAGGAGAATAAGAACATACCATGTGGTCCAGCTGGAGTCTCCTCTGCCTCCTGATCCCTGCCTCTGTCCCTCTTTCTGACACTTCATCTTTATTCCTCACATACATTTCTTCTTCTTCACTAATGTCTTCATCTCCTCCTCTTCCTCCTGCTGCTCTGACCCTCCTGGTCTCTTCATCTCCTCCTCTTCCTCCTGCTCTGACCCTCCTGGTCTCTTCATCTCCTCTTCTTCCTGCTCTGACCCTCCTGGTCTCCTCATCTCCTCCTCTTCCTCCTGCTCTGACCCTCCTGGTCTCCTCATCTCCTCCTCTTCCTCCTACTCTGACCCTCCTGGTCTCCTCATCTCCTCCTCTTCCTCCTGCTCTGACCCTCCTGGTCTCTTCATCTCTCTTTTCCTTTTCCTCTTTCTGTTCTTCCTGATCACTTCTCAGATATGTCTTTGTGTTGTTGTTGAATCACTCCAGCTACTCTGGCCTGCAAGAGTCTACTTGTGAAAAGTACTGGTTCAAATGCTTGTATAACTTTACACGTCAGGGCCATGTAGCTGATAAGTAGCATATAATAAATATAACATCAGAAAGTATTTATCAAACGCACACAGGCAGCTGTGTTTAGACCAAGTTTGACGGTAAAGGATGTGTCCTGGTTTCATTGATCTGGCCTCATGGCTGTGATGTGTAATTTACGTGGATTTAATAGTACCGCATAGTTTAGCAAATAAAGTGATCGATCTCCCAGCTAGCGCTGTCTGCGTAGTATTTTGTACGTGACGCCCCAAACAGCGACCGTCTGTTAAACACTATCGATTCAAACAGCAGCATTTTATTAATATTTTGTTTCAAGCTCTCGTCCTTAGTAAAAACTAAACTAGTGGAAGGGGAGATGCTCCAAGGGGAAGCTGGTCCACCTTCAGATGCTGGGACAGCTCGCTCCCTCTCTGCAGCTGTGTGAGCCGCTGTCTGTTTGAACGCCGCTCCGCAGTTTAATGCAGGGCCGTAGCTGCGATTTTAACGGGCCTAAGATGATATTTAAAAGGATTCACTTTTAATGAATGAACTGCTTGTTTCGTAGCTTGAGAAGCTTGTGGACATAGTGTAGGTTTGTATCTACAAGTACAGTTTTAGGGACACAAAAGTTAGGGAGGCAGCTGGGGGGGCAAGGCTCTACAGTGGGGGGGCAGCTGCCCCCCCCTTGCCCCCCCGTAAATCCGCCCCTGGTTGTATATAAATAGTTTATCCAGAAGTGATCAGAACCAGGACACTAGTGTTATGTGTAAACAGACAAAGATAAACACTATGAAAGTGTAAAAAATGGTTAATTTTGCAGTAAAATGTGGCTGTTGAAGTAACACTTACCATGATCTCGAGCACCTGTCTGGGCGGAGGAGCGAGCGGGCTCTCATCCTCCTCTGGAACAGCGATGTGAGTCTTCTGAATCTCCCTCAGAAGGTAACCTGTCCAGGAAAAAATGCTGACAGTTTGTTTCGAGGTAATTATTCCAGGAGTGTCAGAGCTAAATCCCAGAGGGACCGTTTTAATAAATCAGCCGTGAGTTGCTTACATAACCCTGATGATATATCATTGAGGTGTACACTAAAGACTACACCCACATGAACCACCCCAGGTGCTCTCTCTCTTACCCAGAATCCTCTCCATCTCCTCACATCTCTTGATTTCGCTGACGAAGCGCCGCTGGAACGAGCTGACACTCGGGTTGAGCTGTAACCAGAGGAGAAGCACAGGTTACTGCATCATTCCGGGCAGGTGCTAAAACAATCACAGCTTTACACTGTCCCTAATATTTAAAATTATTTATTGTTGTTAATACATATTTGTTATATCTTTGTAATTTGTGTAGACTTTATTCTTTTCAATTTCTATGTCCTTGACTTATGTAGTACTTTGCCTTTATTTATTTTTAATGATTTCTTAATGTTTTTTGTATGCACAATAACAAGGGAAAAGTCCTTCAACATATGCTGTACTTCACAAAAAACCTTTGATTTAAATATTTCAATATTGTTAATTTAAGTAAAGAAGTGGAATAATTTGACCTAAAACCTTGATGAAATAAATACATTTTACATTAAAAGTCAGTCATAATGCAGACAGATAGATAGATAGATAGATAGATAGATAGATAGATAGATAGATAGATAGATAGAAGCAGGAGGTTCCCCCATACACCATCCCTCTTACATATACCCATGTTTACCAAGAGAAAGACAGAAGTAAGGTATCAGTTTATTCTACATTAAACATAAGATAACGCATATGAATAAGGATAAAGACTACTTCTATACGAGTGTTTTTGCATCCTCTCTATACTTACATCTCGAAACTCGACCAGCCCCAGCTCCCCCAGCTCACTGATGCAGTCATATTCTGAGCCGGACTGCAGGAACAGTTGCGCCAGACACATCTCCTCACTCCGAAACACCATCTTTATCTGCCTCAGATCTGCTGCGCCGCTTAGTAATCTGTCTGTAGCCCAATGAAGCTGCACACCGAGCCTTTCACCAGCCGCCAACACAGGACATCACAACACGTAACGAGTCGGCGCGTGCATTTAATCAATTAACACCCCCTCGAGGATTAATTATCGTCAAATAAAAAAGTCCCATTCCAGATGAGGCTTTGTTTCTCATTCCGAGTCTCTGGACAGTTTTATCGTCGCCTGGTGTCTATTTAATAAAGAATATGAAAACAAAGACAGAAACCTCCCTGATGCACAGGCTCGCGGAGAAAGGCGTCATCCCGCGAGCGTTTTACCTCCGACACCTGTCATTGTTCCGGCGCTAAAACACGGAGACGACGCAACGCTGGCTGCACAGAAACGAGCAACATGCAGACAAAAAGATAAATGTTTAACCCGCCATGATAACAAACGCGGCTGAAGCCAGCATCACGCGTTAATAAGAGAAGCCACAGTCAGAAATAGGCTCCGGCCTTTATTCCCACTACGTCGCCCGGCAATTTGACACAGATTGCGTCGCCAGGTTGCCAGGTAGGGTCGCATCCTCTGAAATAATCGTTGTTTCTTGAATTGTAGGATTAAAAGAGGCAAAACAGGTTTGATGTAGAAGAAGTATATAATTTCTGCTTGTAAATGTTATTTTACTTACGTTTGCTTTGTGTTGAGATTAAAACTGAAGGTATTTAACACCCTGCTGTATCAACAGCGTTTATTTGCTCTACTAAAATATATATTTGCTTAGGAAAATGCAGCTCAAGAATACATTTAAAGCCTGCACGAAAGGCTTTTGGGACGAGGAGACTGTAGTCAACAAATTATGAACAATAACATTTAATTGTAATTATCCTAACTTTTGTATCATTGAAATGTTTAATGTCTCAAAAGTTTTATTGGAACTTAATAGCTAGCACTTTTGCCATTATATCTTCCATTTTGAATAGTTATAAATAAAGGTCAATTTAGTTAATCCCTTTGTCTCGAAATGGAACGTTTTTAAAAGGGGGGTTATCTCGCAAACCTGGCAACCACCGCATTTTCTTATTCTGTTCCGTCACTGAAAGAGGGCCGACCATCTGCACTTCTTTGTGTGTGAAATCCTTTATGGTGTTTTATTATTATTTGTTTATTTTGGTGTCAATAAAACAAATCTTACGATGTAATGAATAATTACATAAAGTTATTAAATTAATTATTATTGATGATACTCTGGCTACATGCCATACATAGCTACTATAAACCACCATGACTCAACACAAATGTTATGGGATTAGAGAAATCTGGATGTGGTTCATTTTATTTAATTGAAATCAGGCATTTAACAATGGGATGTTATTTCTCAGTATTCAAATGGGAGGAGCCTCTCAGATTATTTAATCCAGGGGGTTCACAGCTGAGTTTAGTCAGCTAAAGGTGCAAGGGGAAATCTTGGAACCAGAAGGTTGCCAGTTCGATCTCCAGGCTGGCAAGATCAGAGCATTGTTCCCACCATTAGTTTGCCCTTGAGCAAGGCCCTTAGCCCTCAACTGCTCCCTGGTCAGTCTGGGATTGTACTGAACAGGTGTGTAAAACCTGAAGCCTCCTGAATTATTATCTTTCATTTGCATAAATGCTAACAAGCTCCCGCTGATTTGTGTTTTTCCCCCGGGCTACATTTACATTTACATCATGGCGCTGTATATCTGTATGAAGTTCACCAGATCAATGTCTGATGAACAAAACATTGTTTTAGGAATGTTTTGGTTCTTTGACATTAAAGTAGCAATAAACACGCTTGTGCTTTGCCAAACCTTATGAAGTAATTGATGTTAGCACAATGAAACAGCTATAGAAAAATAACACCATCTGAGTTTAGAGTTTGCTTCCTCTTTGCTGCTGGGTCCGGTCTCAGGGAAACGACCGCTTCACTTACAACAGTGGAAAGCAGAACTGCAGTGTGTCCTGTGCAGTGTCCCCAACTCTTTTCAAAGAAAGAGGCTAAAGTCGGACACCTATTTGCATATTAGGAATCATCACATAATCATTTGCATAAAGGTCAGTGGATCAGAAGAAAATCCAACTTGTATTGCATTAGTAATGAGAAATATGACAATGTGATTTAAATCAATCTCGAACCATCGCATCAGAACAGACGAGGCAACCACAATGCCACATAAGAAGTCATGTGGGGGCTTCTGTGTCAAAGGCAACGGGGAAAGTTGAGTCTGTGAGAAAAATGGAAAGTGATCTGGTGATCTTTGCAACAGCAGTGCCAACAATAATACCACAACACAACGCTAGGGGAAGGGAATGAAAACCCTTTAATGCAACAGTTCTATTGTCCAGAAAATACGCTTATTATATATAAAGCTAACATTTTAAGACTTTAGGCTCTGTGCCAGACTGTTGAGCTCCTGCGACAGCGCTGTGACTGTATCCAGGATCCGCTGTTTGTCCTTCTCCTCTAAACGAGCTTCACAGCGCTGAGCAAACTTGTCAGGATGCCACAGCACTTGCTGCTTCAGGAGCATTTTACGGAACACCGGCACGTCGTTCCTGTCCACGCCGTGCAGCATCACATCCAACATATCCTGCACGGTGCCTCGTGGAGCCGGCCAGGGGATGTCGCTGTAGCTCAGCTTTGTGTCTTTAGATGAAGAGCCACCATCAAAAGTAGCTGCGCACTTTTCATCGTACGTGCGCTTTTTACCCAGTTTAGTCTCTTCCTCTTTACGCTTGGCTCGTGCCAGGTACTCTTCGTGTTCCCTCTGCAGCTTCTCATGCAGCTCCTTGTGGCTCTGCGCCTCCTGCTCTCTCTCTTGATCACTCTTCTTTTTCTTTTTCCACCCAGAAGACGAAGCTGCCAGTCTCTGAGTTTCAGCGATCTTCTTATCATAATAATCTCTTCTAATACGGTCAGCCCAGTCCCCAAAGTCTTCCTCATCATCATCGACAGGAAGATAATCATCAGCTGTGAATCAAGAACAGCTGTGTTATTATCAAGTAAAAACTGCTAGAATAAAATCCAGCCTTAAAGAAAGACATTAATGTACCATCATACACACCAAAGGTTTCATGGAACTCATCCACGCATTCCCCAAACAGCTTTTCGATCCACTCCTTCTGCGGGTCTTTTTCAGATGGACGACTCATGTTTTCAGCAGCCTGAAGAATATAAGGTAATATATGTAAAAATGATCCTTAACTAACAAACATTGCGCTCTTTAGACATTGGATAACACATTTAATACAGTTTAATTGAATTGTCTTTATTACCAATTAGATACATTGGTGTATATTATGAAAATAAACACAGAGAGAATATATTTTTGTCAAATAAACTGAATTGTCATGGGAAAATTATGTAAGAATAAATTGTTAACCAAAATAGATTAATCACATGAGCGTTATAGAAAGTATCAATAAAGATGCCTTTGCATTTTGGGCTTTTGATCAGGAAAAACAAGCTATTTCAAAATCTGGCACTGTGACAACTTTTAACAGCTACTATCAAAACACAGCACGATAAAATGGTTCTAAATGTCTAATGTACCTTTGTTTGTTTCCTCCAGTCCAGCAGGTCTTGAGGTGTGACTCCAGCATTGTTGGGAGTATCCAAAGCTTCTGGACAACTGTTTTGGAGAGGCTCTACTAGGTCATTATACGCTGCAGGGAAACATGTAAGATATTTAGGTTGACATTCTTAATCATCATATACACAAGAATTACATTAAAGCCCTGGTTTCAGAATGTTAGGCTCCAACAATGCATAATATATTATGTTAATAAAAACAAATAAAAAAATGAAAATCACACAGGAAATCAAATCCTGGTTCTCCTACAACTTCCTCAAACTTAACAGTGATAAATCCGAGGTTCTCCTCATTGGAACCAAATCCACCCTCACAAACCTGACAGTTTCTCCATTTCCATCGACAACTCCTCAGTCTCACCCTCCCCTCAGGTTAAGAGTCTGGCTGTCATGCTCGACAGCAGACTTTCCTTAAAAACTCACATCAGTAATGTCATTCGGTCTGCTTATTTCCATATACGTAACATCAACCTCCTCCGCCCGTCCTCCATGCATCGACTACAGCAACTCTCTTCTCTTTGGTCTCCCTCTCAAGTCCATCTACAAACTTCAACTGGTCCAAAACTCTGTCGCTACATAATCACCAGAATCCCCTCCATTAACCACATCACTCCTGTTCTTCAGCAACTTCACCGGCTGCCTGTCAAATACCGTAATGATTTTAAGAGACCGCTCCTCACCATTAAGACCCTAGCCACACGGAGACGGTAACGAAAACGAACCGAATTCGATATAAAAAAAGTCTTCCGTCCACACGCAATCGGCACCAGAAACGTGTCCGTCCACGCAAGACCGCTCGACCCGCTGGAGAGTAAGTGGCGCTGTACTTCCGCCACAAAATACACCAAAAGCAGCGAAGAAGACTTCACGAGCATGCATGGTTGCCATGGTTGCCCTTCTGTTTATTCTCCGCGGTGGATTTAGCAGCAGAGGTGGGGAGAGGCAGGGGCCAGGGCTCTGGCTCTTTTTCTCCCTCCCCGAGGCAAGCGTGTGCTCCTGCTGTAAATCTCTCCGGTAGTCCACCAGCAGATGAAAAACACCCACCTCTCCGTCTCTTCCAAGGGACGAGGGATCGTGCGGCAGAGTTTCCGTTAGAATTTTTTTCCGCCGGTCAACATGTCCGTTAAAGTTTAAATCTTCCGGACAAAATTAGAAAAGTGCCGGTCAAAGGTCTTCTTTGTTATTTATTGAGCTTTAAAACAAATGAATAACGACTCTATATAATAATATAAGAATAATATACGGAGTCTCTCTTTTCCTCCCCCTCTCCTGACAGCCCGTCAGTATTTTTGTTATCAGGAAATGATCGTATAGGGCGTAATCACGGAGCCGTTTGGCCCCCCAGAGCGTTTCGTCCGCAGTTCTACCCACCTTGGGACCCGTTATCATTATCTGCGTTTCCCTGTCGGCCTCGTGAGGCCGAACGTCTATATGATAGAGAACTGTAGCGGATACGACCCGTTTCGTCTCCGTGTGGCTAGGGCGTTAGGCTATCCACAACCTCACTCCTCTGCAGTGTTGGGACTAACGCATTACAAAGTAATGCGTTACTGTAACGCCGTTATTTTTGGCAGTAACTAGTACTCTAACGCATTATTTTTTAAATTCAGTAACTCAGTTACCGTTACTACATGGTGCGTTACTCCGTTATTTTTTTTATATAGTCTCGGCTCCCAGACGTTGGTGAGCCGCGCCAACAGCGAGGTGAACAGAGATGAGAACTGTACTTAAGTACAGTACTTGAGTAAATCTACTTAGATACTTCCTGTGTCACATGCGGAGACGCGCTGTGGGCGTGTTTGTGTTTACTAACAAGAGAGTATCATGGCGGCGGCAGAGCTCAAGTCGAGTTTCTCCGCCTGGAGATATTCTCACTATTTCACTTTTGTCGAGCACAAAGAAAAGAACGTTTTAGTTAAATGTAAGTTGTGTCTTGGCGGGTCAAAGATCCTATCGACTGCCCAAAACAGCAATTCAAATCTGTTGAAACATCTGCAGAAACAACATGCTGGGACGAAGCTAGTAGCTAAGACTTGATAGATTGTATTATTCTCCAATGCAATAACAGTACTGAAATGAAGGCTATAAGGGCATTAATGGGAGCCCTTTTTTTAAGTAACTAAAAAGTTACTGTTCACAGTAACGCATTACTTTTTGGTGTAAGTAATCAGTAAAGTAACTGAGTTACTTTTAAAATGAAGTAATTAGTAATGGTAACTAGTTACTGGTTTTCAGTAACTAGCACAACCTCACTCCTCTGTACCTCTCCGACCTCCTGCACATCAAACACCCTCCTGCACTCTTAGGTCTTCTGCTTCCATCCACCTCACTGCACCACCCTTCTGCTTAACCACCATGGGGTCCAGAGCCTTCAGCCGCTCTGCACCCCGCCTCTGGAACTCCCTCCCCACTGGACATTCGGAATATTGACTCTCTCGATTTTCAAATCACATCTAAAAAGATATCTCTTCACACTGGCATATCCACCCTGATCACTACCCATGACACCTCAGAATCCTCTGTTCTTATTGATTATATTGTCTTGATTTTCTGCTGGTGTTTTGTTTTTGTTTTGTGTTTTTGTATCTTGTACGGCGACCTTGAGAGCCTTGAAAGGTGCCTATATAAATAAAATGCATTAGTATTATTATTACTTTACAGACTGCAGTGTAGCTTAAGCTATATATACACACATCATAATATAGCTGTTTAATACACTACATCTGCAAATAAACTAGTAACTAAAGCTGTGAAATAAATGAAGTTAAGTTAAAATAGGGTCACCTATAAATGTTACTTAAGTACATTGGATCTTCTTTTCTCAAGTAAATAAGATAAGATAGACCTTTATTGACCACTGTATGGAAAGGCAGGTGTTATAGCAGTAAAATAATAATTGAGAAACACAGATAGTACACATTACATTACATTACATGTCACTTGTTAGACACTTTTACCCAAAGTTACTTACATAGGCCTACACTCAATATTGTGGGAAATTGCCACAGGAGCAATTTGGGGGGAAGCTACAGCCTCATACACAGGGATAATTAAAAGAAAAAAAACAATAATAAGAAGAAGTAACACCATGTAGTAACAGTATTAATAAAAATAACAAAAATGAATTTGGTTACATCCAACAATAAGAAATAATAGATGTATGTTAACAGAACGTAGTAAAGGTAGGCTATATGTCCTATAAGCACTAAATATAGAGGTATACAGTTATATATATATGATATAAGTCAATCACAGCTTCTTCACCGAGTCTCCCTCACCTGTATTGTTGTTTTTCAGAGCCTTGTTGACGGCTACGTGTAACACCGTGTCTCCTTTGCGGTTCTTCTGGAGGACATCGGCTCCGTGTCTGAGCAGCAGCCGCAGCGCAGCGTCGTCTCCCAGGCAGCAGGCGAGGTGCAGCGGGCTCCTCTCTCTCCGGCCGTGGGAGAAGTTCACATCCAGGTCCCGGTGCCTCCGGAGGTACGACTTCAGCTTCAGCACGCTGCCCTCCTCCACGTACCTCCACACGCGTTTCTGCTTGCGAGATAACATGAGTACTTCAGAGCAGACTGAAATAAAGGAGTTTAATTAGACGTGTTAGCTTCTGAAGGCCTAGCATCGCTTAGCATTGGCTAGTGGGGCCCTTCTCATAAATAACTCCGAAGATCGCCTCAGCTAGGACACTTAGGTTCCGGGGACAGAATGGTTCTGGTTTTGTCACTAGGTGTCAGCATTTACTATCTTTCTAAATCAGGAATTATTTTTCGTAATTAATTGTATTATACATACGTTTTCTAAAAGCATAAGCCGATCATATTAAACACACATTTAAAAACACAACAGACTTAACTGTATAACCTTTTCTCTTAGAGCTAATAACACAATTCAAAATAGGCTAGTATGTTGAGTATATTGTATATTTTATTTTTAAATTGAATAACCTGTGTTTATTGACTTATGAGGCCACTGTACCTGAACATTATGCCCTAAAATACTCTTTCCGTCTCTTAAAGCTGGTCAAAACAAAGCCACCATTCACAGTCTGTATTTTGTGAGTGACATTCTTCATTATTTCAGGACTCTGTTGACATCACCCAGAATCAGATTTATTGGCTATTTGTACTAATTTAAGGTATTTTACCCTGCGTCTGTTGATTTCAATTAAGACTACATAAACAGAAATCAAAATGAGGCAAATAAATTAAGTTAAATTAAGCTAAAAATGAGGACAAAAAGCTGAACAAAGGTTAAACAAATCACAAGTATTGACACAGGAAAATGACCTATATAAAACCACAACAATATATTGAAACAGTAAAGCAATCGTGCTTAAAGGTTTGCAAAGGGTTGTACATAGCTTACTCAGTATTCATAAGCCTGTCTCTGGGTTTCTGGGCCTCCTTTCAACATGCCACCTGTCAGGAGGATGTCATGCAAAGAGTCATCTGTGTGCTTCTGTGTGTGGGTTTATACATCAGGGGTTAAAATGGTTCACTTCTACTTTTTCTTTTCTTCTCCAAAAACGATTCCAGTTACTCACAGTTATGTAATCTTGTACATTTAAAAAAATTGTTGGGTCATTACATTTCTTTTTTTTAACAATTACATGTGTTGTTGTGACACTTTGTGGGGGTGTAGTGAATGACAGCTGTCTGTAATCAAAAATGTAAAAATGTCCTGTACTATAGAACAGTTAAAATATTCATAAAGGGTCTTTATTTTAAAGCTCAACTTGAATTTATTCAAAGTAGAGATTACATGACATTTGTTTGTCTTAATGTCTGACAACGTGTCTAGAGGGAAATTGAGGTTACACATTTCAGAATCCACAACCATCAACACATCAACATGATGTGATTAAAAGACACAGAAACACAGAGAGAGTCTGTGTGTTGCTGCAGGTTGTTGTTAGAGACCTTTAAGATGTGGCTGCAATAACAGAGGAGAGTTGGCAAAAATCATTTTACTTTTATTGTCTTGAATTCAGGGAAATTGCTGCACCAAACATCCCACATTTGCATCATTTACAGTTTCTAGAAAGTCTGCTCAACCCTAAATGATGACTTTAAGATTAAAGCTACACTT
Source organism: Dissostichus eleginoides (assembly GCA_031216635.1). NCBI lineage: Eukaryota > Metazoa > Chordata > Actinopteri > Perciformes > Nototheniidae > Dissostichus > Dissostichus eleginoides. Next base: position 20,547,080 of record CM062282.1, on the reverse strand, counting down.
TAAAATGAAAGCTACACTTTAAGATGAAAGCTACACTTTAACGCTACGCTCTTCACTACAGTGATTGTCTAAATCAATGCATCATGCGCCACACAGCCTCCCATGGTCGTGTTCTTGCGTAATCTCTTGCATGTGTGCTCCTCTGTGCAGCTATCTCTACCTGTGATGCTTAAGTGAGTGCAGCTGAGCTTCTGAACTGGCTCGCTCCTGCTCCAGATGACAGGGCATCCATTTAGGCTCGAGGGAGGGAAGGATGCACAATGGAGAGGATAGAGGAGGGAATGAAGGGACACTCTGTGCTCTGTGAAGAGGATGATCTTCTCCGAGACTCACAAAACCCAAGATCCGGAGTCACCCTAAAAGCTTGGGCACTTCCGCTCCTTTCTGCTGTCGGAAACGACGTGTCTCCACTAACGATGGCTGTCTTGTGTGAACGCCTTTGAAATGTTTGCCATCTCAGGAGAGAGAGTGAGGAGAGAAAAAGAGACATCTGACGAGTCACCTGTTTGCCACTATGTCTGCTTCAAGCTCTGTTGTTATTTGTCAAACATTCCTTATTGCTCCCCTTTGTCGCACAGAAGTGAGCCTCAATGTCCTGCAAGACCTCAGGAGGAGCAGGCGTCTCTATCTATATCGCAGAGGGCCCTAAACGCAGGGAGAAGCCTCTGAAAGACAGGATATCCCTATCCTGTCCGTGTGGTCTGTCGTCCTCCTGGGACGATGCAGGGAGGAGCGCTGCGAGAGCGGGCGGCAGGAAGCTGAGGGTCCTTCAAGACGCTCCAGGGGTCAACACCTCATCCTACCACACTATGCTTGACCAGGCTCAAGGTCCGGTCTGATGGCCGTGCTGCGCAGCCTCCATTGTTAGAACGGAGATGAAATGTGTGCACACTTCCTGTGTCTATTTTCTGCCTGTTTATTGGGTTCTGATTTATGTGCTGCTAACACACAGGAGGCCTGGCTGCAAGCCTGATTTAAAACAAGACAAAGGCTGTCTGATTTTCCATTGACAGACAATGAATGAGATAAGGTGGGCACTCCTATAGAAACTCGGCCTTCTAAGCTTCGCCTGCGGTTTCTATTGATATGCGTTACACTGTAAACAAACAGTGTCCAGTCTGGGGATGATTTTGGGTTTGGCTTCTTTACAGTCTGCATTGTGCTGTGATGATAGATCACCTCCAAAGACCGATAGGGCTTTTCCATACGTCTCTGTCCAGAATTAAAGGGTCAGTTCAAGAAAACAAAACCAAAATAACTATCAGCACACATATTGCATAAATTCCCCTAGTTGGATCTGACTCAATGTGTTACATAATGAATGTTATATTCTTTATTCCTTATACTTTTAATGTTTTGCATATTCTTTAGTCTATATTTTTCATATTCCACCCTCTTCTTACAAACCCGGTACAGCTTTTGAAACTCAGAGATTTTTACTGTACATTTTTCTATTTTGCAGGGTTTGCTTTATTTAGATTTTCTCTTACTATTTTAATTGTTATCCACCAAAACACGAAGGCATTGTATGTGAGAACGGATTTGACAATAAACCAGATTCTGACCAAATAATACAGTTTGCACAGCTTACTCACACAGAAAAAGGACTATAGTGAGTGTTAGATTGTGCATTACCATTACATATGCATTTAGTTTCAAGCTTAAAATGTGTCAATGTGTAATCTAAAATCATAGCAACATGCCAAATCTGGCCACATACACAGTGCATGCCATGTGGAATGAAAATCACAATTTCCCTCGGAGTGGTTGAGTAGAGAGCTGAAGAATAAATTACTTCAGTCACAGTTTCATTTGAAACTCCAAATATTTCTCATGAAAACTGAGATTTTAGAACACTAAAAATGACCTAATTCAAAGTGTGTTACACACTTAGTATGACATTATCATTCATTTTTGAGTTAGGCAGATTTATATTCAAAGAAGCGCTTGAGAAGACCGTTTTGACAGGTATTAACTGTGCTGTCAACAAGAAACTATTATAGATATAATTAGTGGTTGGAGTTTGTTATCTTTTGACATTTTATGGAGCTTTGATTAATTTTCTTAGCTGTGTTTTCAGTGAAAAATTGGTGCTTGTCTCCCAGATCCAGAACTAACTGTTGCTACCTTACAGATGCAGAGCACAATATCTCAGACACATAATCAATATGAAAAACATAGATGTTTTATATGTTTTTTAATGCTTTACAGGTTAAATGCAAGTATGCTTGTCAATGTCTGTTTTAAGAAAGAACTTAGTCATTTCTTATTGAGGCAGAAGGAAGAGTGTTTCTATCCTCAGGATTCCCCGAGGCAGCATGCTCCCCGTAGAGACACATTACATTTTCACACTCTGTTATTACAGAGGAATGAAAACATTTGTGTTATCATTTCTGAACATCATCTCAGACAAACACCAAACCTATTTAGGATCAAAGGTCATAAATCCCTTTTATTTTATTACATATACAAGCTAGTTTTCAAGCTTTGGCAAAGTTCCTGCCATGAAATCTCTGTAACATGATCACATTAGCTTCATAAAACTTGAAAACCCATGACATGAATCTATCCAGATTATCTTTCACAGCGGGCTTTCACTTTGAAGCTGATGTATGGAGGGTAATGTGACAAGGCATCCAGTAAAAGAATGCACTGTATGCTGTTTCACCAATAAAACATGTTGCTGTGCAGACACTGGAGTGCATGGATTGTGCCACTAATTAATTTTCTATTGGACTGTTGTTATTGTTCTATGAGTGTATTTAGTTTTTCCCCACTTCTAAACATACAAATTCTAGACCCAATTTAGAGACATATTTCACACATATTTGGATGTCTTTGTGTCTTGGCTCAGATGAGATTATAGAGCTGAGACAGCGATGAAAGAGACAGAGTGAATGTCACTGCAGCTGTTGGATTTATTTTCCCTCTGACAATGACATTTTCCCATTTCACCTTTATTAAATTAAATTAAAATGTACTTTTTCAATGAACGTTCAGCTTTTGTCACATTTTCTAAACCTCTACTTACCATACTCAAAGGCACACTGTAGCAAACTTTAATTGTAGGTAATTTAGACTAAGCCAATCTCTGTCACGGGTTTCAGGGACAGATAGTCTCATTACAAATCAGCACCCAAGGATTAGTCCAATCCCTCTGTCTCCCTGCTGTTGCTGATTACATCCTGTAAAAAGCTCTTTACAGTCAATATCGTTAAGTTCTAAGGTAAAGCTCAGCAACCTGTTGAAAAGGAACAACAATTCCTTTAACTATTCTCAATCGTGATACACTAACGACCCAGGATATCATTTAGATGTATTTTTGGAGGCATTGGTACAGATAAAGAGTCTAAAGTTATGGTAATCAACCCTTGAGACTTTAAACTTTGCTGGGACAAAGATGTCCTCTGGTTGATTCAATTTAGAAACTTTTGTGCTCAATAATTGTTTGTGTGAGCGAGTTGTAAAGAGGAGGAGAAACAGGCGTGCGGAAAGAGGGAAACAGAAGTCAAACTTGCATTTCCTGCTGACAAATGCTTTGATTTCGGCCCTGCAAAACACAATGGGACGGAGACTGCCTCCTGAAAACAATGCACTAACAGGAAGAAGCACATTCACTGGATGGGAGAAAATACATTCCAGCAGCGAGACATAACAAGCGATCACAAGTGACAGAGAGAGACCAGACTGAGAGGATATTTGTGTTTTTTCAAATGACTTTTGTTTTTATTACAAATCATAAACAATCAATTCAGAAAGACGTGTATTCACAAAATGCTTTCATGTATTTGCAGGGACAAATTCGTTGTCATGCTGACGCTCATTGAACAGACTCATTCCTTCACAGACACACACACACACACACCAGCAGACTGTCAAAGCAGCCACCTTTTAATTGGGCCCTCTACCAGCCTGAAAGCATTTGTCAGCTGCCATCTGTCTGTCTGTCTGGGGCTGACTCCCACCCCCTACCACTACCACCGTCTCTGCTTACAACACTCTTATCAGACTCAAACACCTCTTAGCGACTGGCACACCCATTCTACACACACACATAAACACGCACACACATACGTAACACTGCTGGCTGTGACACAGATACTACTACAGGGTTGTCTGGTAGATTTCACACCTCAAGTGCTTACGAATGAAAACAAGAACAGCAGGGGCAAATGCATGAGTAACACACTTCTTCACTGAGACTCAATGAGAGGATGTAAGAGTTCAAAAGCTCAGTATTTTTGCATAAGAGTCCACAGGAGAAAACACATGAGCATTTGGGTCCTCTCAAAATACATTCCACTTTTTCAAAAAAGCCAGCTTGGTCCCTTGTATTAAATAGTTCAGTTGTTGCTTCCCTGCTCCTGAAAGTGAGGCTGAAGTTTGAATGTGGTCGGACCCCAAAACCACAAACCTGTCTGCCGTTTCTCAGGCAAACCCCCACAGTGTTTCAAAGTCAGAGAGGAGCAAACGTGACGCCCCGAAACTGACCCGCAGACAGTCTGTGAGCAAGCACCCGGTGCTGTGCAGTTTTGATTTATCTGCATTGTTCTGCATTGTTCACCTCTTCCCCAGTATGCCTCTGGGCCCTGAGCTGTCGTCACACCTTCGTGGCCAGAGACTGAGCCTCTGTCTTCTGAGAGGACAGGGAGCTGGCCGGGCTCGCATGCAAAGACTTCTTGAGGTTCAGCAGGCAGAGACACTGGGATCTGAAGCGCAGGTCGAAGAAGGCGTACAGGAAGGGGTTGAGGCAGCTGTTGACGTAGGCTAGGCAGGTGGCGTAGGGGTGAGCCAGCAGCAGGAAGCGCAGGAAGGCACAGTTGGCGGGAAACAGCTCCAGGTAGGAGAGGGCGTCAGCGCTCTTCACGATGTGGAATGGCATCCAGCAGGCGGCGAACACCACTACAAGCGTGGTGATGATCTTCAGCAACCTCCTCTTGCGCTGGTCCTCTTTGCGCAGGGAGTTGAAGTGCCGGGTGACGGTGCAGCCGATGAAGCCGTAGCACACCATCATGGCCAGGAAAGGCAGAAGAAAGCCAAGAGCTGAGGAGGAGATGCTGAGCCCTGCGATCCACAGGTTCTCCTGCTCCACTTTGGTCATCACCAGGCTGAAGTCCATGGCGCAGGAAGTGCGGTTGCTGGTTGGATCATACTTGGTGGTGCGGAAGATCAGAGTTGGAGCAGCCAGGAGCCCGGACAGCAGCCAGATGGCGATGAGGCAGGCTCTGGTGTGGCCCCGGGTTCTCAACTGAGTGCTGGACAGGGAGTGGACGATGGCCAGGTATCGGTCGAAGCTCATGCAGGTGAGGCAGAAGACACTGGCGTACATGTTGAGCAGCACCACGAAGCTGCTGATCTTGCACAGGGCCACTCCGAAGGGCCAGTGGTAGCCCATGGCGGTGTAGACGGCCCACAGAGGCAGGGTGACCACGAAGGTGAGGTCAGCCATGGCCAGGTTACCGATGTACACGTCAGCCGCTCGCCGCTTACCCTGAGCTCTCCACACCGTGAAGATCACCACCCCGTTTCCAGAGAGGCCGAGGATGAAAATAAGCATGTACAGCACCGGGATGACTGAGTATGACGGAGACCACTCAGAATAGTCACACATGGTGGAGTTCTCTGACTCGTCGTAGTCGTAGTACTCATAAGGACCGTCAGTTGCCTCCATCTTCTCTTCTTATTCCTTTTTTCAAGAAAAGGAAATCTGTTGCAGATAGATCCACAGTATAACACTCTGAAGTCTGTTGCTGCATGTGTAATCTGCCCACCCTTAAATACCCCTTCAGACTTGTGCCCTCCCAGGACGCCCCCTTACTCCCCTCCCCTCCTCCCCTCCCACAGCCTTCCTCCTCTATTGCTCTTTCTCTATGTACACACCCACTTCTCTTTCCCTTCATTTGATTAGTACTCAACATAATGCATAGTGGAGTCACTATAATACATGCAATATGGGTTTCAATGATTTTCTTCTGGTAATAATAGTATTTCTTTTGATTATTCCTCACATTTCATTCATAAAATGTGGGTTACATGTATCTCAAGTACACAATTACACTATAAAACTGAATATTTTTTGCCCTCTAACTTCCCACAGATATTATAGCAGAGGTTTGTTTTACTTTTGCGAAATTTGATGAGACATGTTTGGACAGCACCCATGAGCAAGCCTGGGCAGGACAGGTTTCATGAAGTACCCCATTACAATATCAATTGAGAGTCCTTCTGGCACCGGAGCACTCTGCTGATGAGCTGCACTATTTACATTTCTATCTCTGTTATCTTTTCATGTCTGAACATGTTTATCCAGGTAGAAACCAAAAACTAAATATATATATGTTTAAATGTAATAAACTGCAGCTTGGAAAAACACAGCCTAAACCTCAAACCTTTAATTTGAATATGCAATACTCCAAAGTATTAAAACAAAGACAACATGCTTAATAAAAACATGTTTAAGAATCTTTAGTTATAGTAATAAATTATATTTCAATTCCATTTTTAAGTCACTCATGGGTGCTGTCCAAACATGTCTTACAAGAATATGATTTAGGGGAGATTTATTTTATCACATTTAGAATTTCCTTCATAATGTTTGAGAAAAATTGTCATCATAATTCTTCGAACAGAAAAACTCGATAGGAATTTTAAAAAGTAAATTAACTATCTTTTTAATTTGGGGTTATTTTAGTGGTATTTAGCACCGTTCATGTTTGATTGGTTTTATGATATAACTCTTTCTGTTTGTTTATAACTTGTTTTTAATGATGTTCCTCACTCTATATGTTGTATCTTGTCTTACTATGTAAAGCACTTTGGGCTGCATCTTGCATGAAAGGTGCAATACAAATAAAGTGTATTATTATTATTTTTACATTAGGTATCACTTAAGAAAATGCCAAATGAACAACTAAATTGAGTAGGATACACAATACAAAAATAAAAGTAATGCAAAGCACATGTAAAGTATTAATCAACAAAAACGATGAAATAAAACTATAAAACTCAAAAGCCTCCTGTGATCTAATAATGTAGTTTTATATTTGTATTACTATTTTGGGACCTATTTTCTATATACACAGGCAAGCTAATACTAAGGGATTTGTATGGTGTAAAAGGATTTAAATGTAGTCAGTCCAAAGCCATGCAGTGCAGCCAAACATCGTTTTAAGTTGCAAAACTTTATATTAAATTCTAGTGGTGAAAGTTTCAAAAGAAACCCAAGGTGTCAGGCTGGATTTCAGGGAAATGTGTGCAAAATAGTGCACAGGAACATTTCTAAATGATTGAATGGTGCCACTTGGAGTATTAAACTGCAACACTGTATGCACAGCTTTAATGAATAGCTGAAACAGAATATGTGATACTGCCACAGTGTGCATTTTTTTAATGCTACTTAAGTGAAACAATAGAGGAGTATGCCATGTTAAGAGGTTTCAACAAGTAGCACTCTTCTTCTCTGTTTCTCTTCTTCCCTGTCCCTGGGGTGTTTGTTGGCCCAGGTGGGTCGGCTCAGTCTTCAGGCGGTCCGTCTCTCAGCAGTGAGGCAGCGGTGGCGCCAGGGCAGCGACCTTTAGACACAACTACTGTATCACTCAACAATCTTTTCCTCCACTTATCCCTTCCTCCACCCTCCATCTCCCTTTCCCCGCTCATCTCCGCCTTTCTTCCTCTGATTATGAAGATGAGGATTGATTACAGGTTTTCCTCCGTAATTTTCTCTCAGTAGTTGTTGCCAATAATGGAGATGCCATCTTGCGGTTTTTGATCATCAAACTGATGCGATTTTGTGCCTTCACCCGAACTCTGTCCTCTTCCACTGGTGTTGATTGTCCGTCCAGCTCTTTGTGCGTCCGGCAGAACAGGAAAAAAAGCATAAAGCCAGTTTCCTATCTGTGCTCTGGTGGGACAGAGGTCTGTTTTTAGCAGAGTACGCTGACAGGGATGTGAATAAACAGCTAAATTAAACGTCAGGCCTTGATGAATACATCAATCCACCCACTCACTTTTTCCCAAAATCCCCTCATCAGACAGGATAAGCAACACAACACACTAAATTATGTTTACTTCAGATAAATGACACATATCCGGCAGGAGAAATATCCAAATGTTTCTTCTTTTAGTCTTTAAGAGTGACAAGTTCCAATTGGACTGTGAACCTCCTTGCAAGGTCCATCTTTTTAAATTCAGCATGCAGTAGACCCTGTTTCCACCACAGCTTGTGTTTTTCCTGTAGATTGCCCACCTGTGTCTCAAATTGATTGTTGTTACTGTTGCTGTTGTTCTCTCATGTGTGGCCTTGTGCTGTAAACCACACACCATGAAGACATTCCTCATGTTTGTGCACTCTTATCTAACCAAACATAATCTCTCATCCATCCGTCATTTGACTGTCATGCAGCAGTGATGACTGACTAGCAGACAGCATCTCCGGGGGATGCAGGAATGGATGAGTACTTGCATCTCAAAATAAACACAAAGGCAGAAACACACAACAACACACACTGCAGTGACAGTCTGTCTGCACGGCCGCAGATCGTCTCCTTGATCTTTTATCGGGACTTTGTATGAGTTTATGAGAGTGTTTTTGGTGATGCTCGCAGTGCTAAAAGAGCGTTAGGTGTGTGTTCTTGGTGTTGAGGTGTGTGTGAGGGTTGGCGGGGGTCTGACAGTTGTTTGATGTGTGAGTTAGGCTGTCGCAGACCACATGCACGGGCCCCCCTGTGCAGAGACAGCTGGTTCCTTCAGGCTTTGTTTGGAATCTGACCAACTTTGAATCAGACTCGATCTCATCTTAAAATTCATGATATTACACGACTGTCCTGATAGTAGCTCGGCAGCCCTGATGATAGACAGAACCTCCGGCAAACACTGCCAGCAGCACCATTTACATTTCCAATCACATCACCAGTCTGATCTGCTCTTTTAATTATCTGAATGCTGTCAAAGCTCACACTTTCAGCACGGCTGGAAAGTTTGAACATTTGGGCGTCGTTGCCTCTGCTGTCCCTTTGCTCTTTTCAGCAAAGACGGTTAGGTGATTGACACCAGCTTGTTAGACACAAAGTCCACCAGGACGGGAGAGGCTCACACCTTTTCTTACTGTTCCAGTAAAGACTAATGTGGCTTCAGCCAGAGCCTTTTGCATGGATGAAACCGATCTGTAGTAGACTTTGAGGAGACTGGGACTTGCTATTGGCATGTCAGACGGTGTGAGAATAAAACATTTCGGTGTCTCCTGAAGCTGGATCATGGAAAACGATCAAAAATGAATGGAATAGACAAGACAAGATGGCAGGGCAGCATAGAACAGGACTGGGCATAACAGGATACAATTTAACACAACACATTACGATACTAAATGTATTGTGTTTCTTATTGAGCCTGTTCAAATGTTTCCTTTGGTGTTTCAATGGGGCTCTTGCATTGGCTCCTGTCTGCAGTAATCCCTGATGGCCCCTCCTTACTATGAAAGGGTTGTCTAGGCTGACGGATTCATGGCAGATTTGATGAATGAACTGTACCAAAACTCAGAAGTGGACTGCTATTTAACGTGAGTAGCCGTGGGCAGGTAGAGTGGCAAAAGCATTTCTTAACACTGCTGCCCTCCTCTAATATCTGCGAGTGAGCATCATGCGTTGGTCTCATCGCTAGAATAGGTGATAAGTAGGAAGGCAGGCAAGAGGATTGTTCTTGACAAAAATATAAACAAAAGTAGGCATAATGTGAAGGTTGAATTTAATGTACGGGCTTGGGATCTTTCAATTAGCTTTTCTACTCTTAAGCGACACCATAAACAAATGTAACAAAGATAAGGATGCAAGTGTTCTTCAGCACAAAACAACATTGACAATGTAAATGCTAAGTGGCGGGGGAGTGGTCCAAATGGGCCTGAGTCCCTACACTAGTAACAAAGCCAATTCTAGCAGCTTTCAACTAAATGGGCTGGATCTCTCACATTTGGTCCCCTGGTGCCAAAGCACACAAGTGAGCTTCAATTGGGTCATCCTAACATTATAATGTATTAAGCAATGCCCTATAGATACATTTATCTACCGTCTCCTATTTTGACACAATCGCCCACTAATGTCCACTTGTCTCCTTCAGGGACATGGCATACAATTAGTAAAGCGGAAAAAAAGCTTCCAGGACCTACGTGTTGCTCTGTTTAAACGTCAGGAAGCAGCTAGACTTCTTGTTCAGTTTGTATGATAACGTGTGTTTTCCTAACCTCAATCAGCACGTGCACAAGTTGTTTTCCTGAACATACAGACCTGATGACCCCACTGCACTGCATCCAGAGCAGCAGCAGCTATTATTAATTAGCAGCAAACACACGGCTGTCCAATTTGTGTTTTCTCTGTGCGGGTCAGGCAACCGGAGGACTCTGTTGATATGAATCTTCCTGCTTCCAAGATGTTGTTGTCTTCTTGTGCCAGAAATGTTTATCAAATATTAATGTGAGGACAGGAGAGGGAAATCCCAAACAGTTTTGACTCAAAGGTATAAATAACTCAGACTTCAGGGTCACCAGCGACAATATAACTATTAAAGAAAGGCCGGAGAGCTCCATCTCACGCAAGACAGCCAAGGAGAGTTTAAATCAGAAGGGAGTGGTTCATTCATTTATAGAAGCAGTGAGGTAAAACTATGTCATGGCAACTGGGATTTGTTTACACGGTCAAAGAGTTGTATCGGAGTTTGTTTCCACTTCCTGTCTGGCAAAGGACAAGATGAACATGGATTTTTATTTGTTAGGTGATGGGTGCTATCTACAGAGGTGAATAAAGTTTATTTACAATATGTGGGGAAGAGAAGCTAACACGGAACTAGCGCCTTTCATGGAACTCTCTTTTATCATAAAACTGGTCACATTCTATATGTTTATTTGTATTTACTTTTGGTTTTAAGGACCATGCTTTGGAGTTATGGAGGAGTAGCTTTCTACTTACTAAAATGGTGAACATAAAACAATGCCTGCTAACATCAACATGCTAGCATTGTTGACATTATCAATTAGCTTAAAATACAGCCTCACAGAGCAGCTAGCATAGATTATTATGCTAAGTACCCAATAAAAAGCCTCAAAGCAACTGTCTAAGGTGCTGTTTACACGAGAATGCAAACGGTTGTATCCGCTACTTTTCTCTTTCGTACAGCCCGTTCGTTCACACGAGGCCGTAACGGAAACGCGGAAACGGACCCCGTAAACGATAACGGGTCCCAAGGTGGATAGATCTGCAAACGGAACGCTCTGGGGGGCCAAACGGCTCAGTGTGTACGCCCTATACGATCATTTTCCTGATAACAATGAAGCCATAGCCCCAGCTCTGCTGCTCACTGCTGTAGCATGGTCAGTAGCTACTGACGGTAGCTACTGACTACCACAACCATCAGCAACAAGTGGACATGGAGAATTACATGAACTACATGTTGCTAAATCCACCGCGGGGCATAAACAGAAGGGCAACCATGGCAACCATGCTCGGGGGTCTTCTTCGCTGCTTTTGGTGTATTTTGTGGCGCCACTTACAGGCCCGGCATATGTACTACAGCGTCTCCAGCGCTTTCGAGCGGTCTCGTGTGAACGGAAGACTTTTTTGATATCGTATTCGGTTCGTTTGCGTTTCGTATGCGTATGCGTTTGCGTTTGCGTGTAAATGGGGTCTTAAGGTAATTTGCAATGGAAGCAGTTGGCATGAATCCACAAACTAAAGCCATTTCGCTGCTTTAAAGGCATGTTTTGCTAACCTGAACTTGTACCAGTACTCCAATGAATCGGCATTAGATTTTGACAAGCTAAAGAATGCTAAGCTAAGCCACAATAAGCTAGTGGTCGTACCGGACAAAGCAAGGCTTTAATTAGAGAAACGTCTTAGTGTACTAAAGGCATTGTTGCATGTAGTGCTTATTCAACCCAGTCTCACGGCATTTCGTGTTATAGTCACAAAATTAATTTAATCTATTGATTCGTGTTCACCAACACGATTATCGCATTTCTTCACCAACGAGTGTCACACCGAACGATTTTAAAAGCAATGTATTTCTATTGGTAGTATGTTTACGTCTTTTTGTCCAGTCGGGTCTTGGAATACCAGAAGCTGTGTGGTTCATAAAAACATTTTCTTACTCAATATCTTACCCTAAGCCTAACCCTATCCCTTTTACTTTAAATTGTATAATGTCTGAGTTTTTTTGCCGTCCGCGAGGAAAGGAAATGGGACTCAGAGCCTCAGAATACTGAAATCTGTATTTTTTGTCATCTTTTTTTCCTTCTAATTTGTTATTATTTGGTGCAGGCACGAAACATACTACCAATAGAAATACATTGCTTCTATAATCGTTCTGTGTCAGAATACTGAAATCTGTATTTTTTTTAATCTGTTTTTCCTTCTAATTTGTTATTATTTACATTGCTTTTAAAATCGTTCTGTGTGACACGAAAAAAATCGTGTTGGTGAACACGAATCAATAGATTAATTTCATGACTATAACACGAAATGCCGTGAGACTGTGTTGGCTTATTCATTCCATATTTACAAAGGTTACTTTAAAAAGGCTTTTAACTTGAAATGTTAAACTTTACAGGATGCAATGTCATGAGGATATAGTTTGTTGGGTGCAAATACTTTTGTCCTGCTTATCACTCTATATATGGATGGGATGTAATGATGGCACAGCAAGCTTTATTGCACAACATATACTTCATTTAAAGAAATTCCACGTGCTAAACAGAACTAACCAGGAAATGCTTGGAAATAATACATTTAAACAAGACCACTCGTGGGGAACACAGATAGAGTATATCCTCCCTGCTGTCTAAACACCAGAAAACTGCAGTAAAACCTGCACCCACATTTCCTGTATGGAACGTCCAGCATGCGAGAAAATGTCCTTTCTGATGGGTCAGAGAACAGGAGGAAGCCTAAAGAACTGTGTGAAATATTCTAAAAGCACTGCAGGATTTACAGAGACTTTTATCCTGCATGTAACATGAACTGTTTCATAGATTTTTTATGGCTGTCTAACTTCACAGAGTTTTGAAACATTAGCCTTCAGTTTAGTTTGAGCAAGGCTGAGAGACGTACACACACATACACACTTGTGCACAAAACACGCTCCACGATACTACAGGTTCACACACACTATGTAACACCCATGACTACTCTGGACGCAATACAATAAGCTATTGTAACCTCAAACCAAAGGTCTTGACGCCCATATGCTTTTGTCATTAGTCTCAATTATAACAGGCTATGAGGTCAGTGATACATCCTTTACTCTCTCTCTCTCCCAAGCACACACAAATGCACATATAAATGCAAAAAAGGGTTATATTGCAGCCTAAGGTTGCAGTTGTAAAAACCCAATTGATCCTCTTTTTCTTCTGGAATTGTTGTATCTGTGGAGCTTTCCTGCATGCATGCATTAATCATTATTTGAAATTATTTCATTTTTACGCCAAAAACCTTTAATTCTTTACATTGCTAGATGTTTCTTCAGACTATTTCTCTAAATGTTATCACAGGCTGCTTGCGCTTATCCTGCTCACCGTCAATATCAGCCGGTCCCGCCCTCTTCTGTGACACACACACACACACACACACACACACACACACACACACACACACACACACACACACACACACACACACACACACACACACACACACACACACACACCACACACACACACCACACACACACACACACACACACACACACACACACACACACACACACACACACACACACACACACACACACATCCTCTCTCAGCTACCGGCTTCCTTGATGGGGATAGAGGGGACTAGATGGACGGGAAGAGAGGAGACAGTGGGGATGTGGCCACAACAATGGCAGGAAGTGACTTCAGATCAATTTAAGATTAGACAAACACACCAACACAGAAGCACTGAGCTAACAAACATCCCCGTTGAAGAGATAAACATGCGACAAAAACACAGTGCCAAATAAATGTCCCCTCAACCCTTTAAGACTGCACTTATATTGAATTAACAGGATATTTCTCCTTTTTTTTACCAACAAATGTATTTATCATAATAATAATTCTGTAATGCTGTTCTCTGTCTAATAATGATAAAACTGCATCAGAAATACACTGGATAAATACCCTTAATTACTGTAATCACATGTTAAATCAGGAATGGTTTAACCACTAAGAAAAGCCGCTGTAGTTAGTTTTGAAAAGCTATAAAGCATTGCTCTGTATTTCAAATGTGCTGATTGATAAAACACCCTGAGCTTTACCAACTACAAACAAGCCTGGTTATGTATCCCTGCCAACTCAAAGTGAATTACGATGTTGCAGATACAAATAAAAACCATGCACATTAAAGTTGAAGACAAGTCAAGAAACTTCCAAAATAAAAACAAGTAGCTTGCAGGAAGTTGAAAGAGTCAACATTGGAGTGTGTGCAGCTGGGAATGGCTGTTCAACAGTTCAGAGGTCACAACAAGGTCCCTGAAACAGAAAACCTGAGAGGTCTGGGGTTGTATAATGTGTAATCAGGAGCATGCACAACTTCAAACAAACAGAAATCGAGTGGAGAGAAGCGGGAAGATTATCTGTATTCTGGATCAGTTGCAAACAGTAATAAAACCGACAGTTTTGTGGTAATCCATGTTTGAAAGTTAAATAAAAAGGATGACTGAGTGTAGGATTTAAAACAGCAGTAAACAAAAGCTCTTTTTTAACCCACTAAGCACTGCATATCATTCACTGTGCAGCTCCGGCAAAGGACCATTTACATTTTAAGGCAATTAAAAGGAACTTGCATTGTGTGTTAATTTTGGTGGTTTGTCCGCAAAGTCATCAATTAAAAACACACATTGAATATCAGTCCAGGCGAAAGAGGGATGATTCAGGTTCACATCAAAATGCTTTGAAATCCAGCAAATCCCTCTATTGTTGAAGGGATGACCAGACCGATCCTGTGATTGCCTGTCACTATCCCTTAAAGATTTGTATCTTTCTAAGTTCAAAACTTTGCCTGTAAAAATAAGAACATAAGCTCTTCCTGTCACTTCATCTGATTTAACGTCTTCTTAGCTTTAAAAGGCTTACATTTCAGTTGGAGAAAAATGATCTTAATATCTGACTTGAGTATTGCTATACATCCTTTTTTAGCCGAAAATGACCCTTTCAGGGACCTTAGAACGGAACAGTAATTTGGATATGGATATGAAGTTGCTTTGCAGAAGCTATAAATCAGTCTTATGTTGATTCATGATTCTGCTTGGACTGTAAGGGAGACCCGGGAGATCCCCGGCTCGTACCAAACAGGTGTGCGTTATCATTTCCTACTACGAATCATAACCTTGTGTCAAAACCCTGATGGATTTGAGATGGTTACAGCTTCATGTCCAGCTACTGTTATCCCAGAGGAGAACCATAAAAGGACACTCACACATCCTGTCCACTGTCCATTGAATGAGCATCTGTCCGACCCACAACACCTTCCATGACTCTACTTCCTGTCCCACACGTGCAGCTCCGCCACTTCAAACTTTTCATCAAAGCGCTTCCTCCTGAACATGGAAAAGTCACAAATAAGAGCGACCCTGAGCTATCCGTCCCACATTTACATGGTAACTGGCTGATGTTTTTTTCTTATTTTCCTAAAGACACATTCAATTATTGTAAAATATTACATTCGACAACATCATGCATAAAACAAAGCTGCAGAGAATGCATGGCAGCTGCAATCCTATTTAACAATCCAAACCATTATCATGAGGTTGCGTTTTTGGTTTTGTGGCCGTGACCTCTACCCCTTCTAATCCCTTCTTTAGGCAGAGGGCATGATGGGGGATGGCAGAATGGGGATAAAGGTGCAGATCCTCGGTCCCTGTTACCAAAAGCTTCAGAGGAGATTTTCTGCTTGTGAAGCCAGACTTTAATCTCCCAGACGCTTCACACATATGTTCTCATGAGATAATCCACCTAACTATACTCACCCACCCCCCATAAACAGCTACAGTATATAAACAGACATCACATGGGTGGGGTGTCTGTTTACTCTCACGTTCAGTGTAGCTTTAGATATAGTTGTCCTATCTAAAAATACTGTAGATGTGCACAGTCACAACGTCTTTTAACCTAAAAAAAATGATTTTATGATCTACTATAAAAAGGTACTGTATATTTACTGGGAGTTTGGCTTGGTATCATTAAACTGAGTCAGTGTTCATAGTACAGAAGATACCAAGATGGATCCAGTTTTGTTGATCACATTGTGTGTCCGCATACTTTAGGCTGCATTCTCCAAACAAGATACACTTTTAAATTGCCACATAGGGAAATTCAATTGCTTTACTCATGGGCAATCATTGTATTTAGTCTGCACTACTGACCCTTGCAAACATGGGCAGAGGGCAACATTTTGCGGCAAAAAGGAAAAGTCTTATTTGAACTACTATTCTGTCCACACTGCCCTCTCTTCTTATGTCCTCAAGGAAGCAAGAAGGGGTCCCACAAGAGTATTTTTATGAGAAAAATCTACATCTTTGGTCATTGCATTGAGACCACTGTGTTGCGACAGCTTGAATCCTAGTAAAAAACCACCAACCTAGGGTCAACTGGCAAAACACTTGAACCTGGATCAACTATGTTATGTTTAATCAATAACCTTCCCCAAACTACATTTGGGAAAGGTTTATGATTACCGATAGCCCCGAGGCCACTTTGGCAGGTCCATTTTATCCAGCAACAACATGCAACATCACCCAACAACAGACTGCACAGGCCAAGCAAGTATGAGCCCTTTCCTGGTATATTACTTTGTAATGTGAACCTTGCAATCATTGAGATGGAGGATAAAATGTTTGCAGCCGTGACCATTTTCCAGAGCTGTGAAATCCTGTCACTGTGTCTGATGAGTCTTAAAGCTCATGGATGTGTGTATCATTCAAACTGGACTTCCTGGATCATATTTCATCTTCTCAACACTAGTTGAAGCAACACACCCCACCTAGGGTTTTTTTCCCTTTAAACACAGACCCATTTTCAGGCCAAACGTTGCTTGTCAAGCAACATGGACTGAGAGAAATGGCTGCTGCAAATTGGGAAAAAAAGAGGGAAAGGCACCTGAACATGAGTGTACTTATTTCCTGAGTCTTGTGAGAGAGTCTACCATGATGCTCTTGGTACAAGTACACAACAACTAGCTACAAATGCTGCTCTTTTCTGAGAGTGCGATTATAGGGGCAAGTCTGGGTCACGTCTTTTCTGCAGACTATAGCCATAAAGCTGTTCTCCCATTACACCCTCTCTGTCGGAGGCTAGGCTCAGCACAGTGAGACAGGTGGGGGTAAGGAGAGTCCGCTGGGGCGAGGTTGGGTTGAGGTGAAGGGTGGAGTTGGGGTGAGAAGCCAGCATTGTTTACACATAGCAAAAGGCACAAGAGAGACGATTAGAGTAGACCGAATTACAAAAAAATGCATTAATGACAGGCGTCCTCAGACAAGGACACACAACATCCTTCCCAGAAATAGAAAAGGCCACTGTGACGAAGACTCAGAAATGTGGCATTAAGGAAGATGATAAATCTCTATAAAAATACGACATTGTTGCCATCAAGTGCATTCTCAAGTCACAGAAAATGTCTCTACTTTAAATGAGCGGAAGTATGGAGTCGTAATAGGACAACAATAAGAATACAAGCAACAATAGTAAAGGAATTATTGCTAAAAGGGCCCAAACATGTACTTAGAAACATTTAAAGTGTTAGGGTATCACTAAATGGTTAAATAAATATATAGAGGAGAGCTTTCCTAGCGGTCATGTTCTTGGACTGCAGGAGAAGAAGAAGAAACATTAAAAAGGTAGAAGATGAAGTAGAAAAAGAAGAAACAAAGAATAACAACCAGAGTCAGAAGAACCATACAAGAAGAAGGAGAGGAACAAGGAGAAACAGAAAAAGAAGAAAAAACATAAAAGAAGAAGAGAGGAACAAGAAGAAGCAGAAGAAGAAGAAGAAAAAGGCCTGTGAAGACTCCATTCAGAGACTAAAGGCAAATGGCAGGGTGATGCGCTTTAGACGTTGCTGTGGGAATTTGCTCTATTTGAGATGCAAATTCCTCAAAGAGCTGAAAGAGCCGGAGAAACAGGTGTCCAAGGAAGTGTGCTGCTGCGTGGGTGAGGGAGGGAGGGCGGGGGGTGTGAGGGCGCTGAATGATAACACAGGCGGCATTGAAGGCCTGCTTGTTCAGTCCAGTCTGTGTGGCACTTCTTCGCCTGTCTCTTTTTCTTTGTCTAAAAAAAAGGGATTTAATGTCAGAACAAAAATGGAAAACATGACAGATCTGAAGTTTTCTTTCTGTATTGATTTAATGAAGTAATTTGCTATAAAACAGCTCGTAGATATGAGAAGTTGATTTCAATTTAAAAACAGATCAGAAATAAGTTCCTATAGAATAACAGCAAGATAAGTTACACATTTACAATCTTTTCTTAAATCATAATAGTTGCAATGATTAGTAATAAGAAGCTTCTCGACATTAAAAAATATATTTTTGTTGAATATTATACAGGAATCCAAACCACATCCTGTATATCCTTCATTTACATCCCAGGTTGAAGCTCGGTGGCGCCATCTACAGGACAGCTGGTTACATGTGATTTGTATTCTTTATTTTGATTAAACCTTTTAAAAATATAAATATAAAAAGGCTTCACAGAACATGGTTGTTAAACAATGCATACTATTAGACAGAAAATGAACCCGTAGAATATACTTTCAAAACATTCCACATTTAAAATCAACATACCCACAACCAATTTTCCAGTATAAAACTCTTGACAGCATATAGTTTGATGTACATTTACACAGCTGCCAAAACATTCTTTTCCTAGACTGGGAGTTTATAAATTCATTAAGAATCATTTCAAGCAATTTCTTCATTGTCACAGCTCAGATAAAATGAGCTCAATAGTAATCAAAGGTTTTGGACTCCCTTGACTTTTAATATCATCCATTATCATCAAATATTTTGTACACAAAATCCTGGAGGGTCATACTTCTTAAAAACCAAAGAGAACTAGTCTTTCATCTTTTTTCATTTGTTAAATCATGCCATTAAAAAAGAACGGCTAAAGACTATAATGGCTTCAGTATTATTTTTCGTGATGTTTTTAATTCAATTAAGTTTTGAGCAGTTTTATCAGAAAGATAACACCATTATTGAACGGGAGATTGGATTCTGACGTTAAAAAGATTAAAAAATCTCCTTCTGCGTTTTTTTCTTTAAATCCACATCCAATATATTTAAGTCTAAAGGCCCACAAACCTTCAAGCATGATTGTAAAAACAACAGCTCTGTATTATCGTTCTTCAACATGGCATTTCACCAGATCTCTTTCATTAACACAAACACAAACCTCTCCCTAATACTGAATCACAATATGATTGGATAAACTGCTTCAACAACATATATTTAAAAAAATCAGCATTACAAATCTTTGGCTTAGTGGCACTAATTGTCCCTGCACACTTCTTCCTTCATTGTGTCAGTTTGTGCTCTCACTCAGCAGAGACCTGTGATGGTCCCTGCTGTGAGGACGCCCTCCAGTGTTCAACATCAGCAAAGACTCCTGGATGCTGCACTGACAGTCAAATGTGCGTATTCTTGCACGTCTAGCAAAGCGGGGTAAATAGGAATCTCTGCGTTGGCAACGTAGTGACTAATGAAGGCAAAGAGGAAGGCCATAAAGACAAAGTGCTGTAGAAAAGACCTCATCAATAAAGACAAAATCAGACTTCATTTATAACAAAGGACAGAATCTAAGAGGTAAAATTAGGGAGGTAAGTAGCAGCAGCAGCTGTTAACAGTGAGTTAGCGAGTGTACTGTGAACCCCATATGTTCGGTCATATGAAGCTAATAGATTGCAGCAGGAATGAATCCTGATAGCCGGAAATTAGTCAGCATTTTTACATTTCCAGTTCCCTTGTTTTAGTCGATGGGTTTTTAAAAGTTTTTTAAGATGCGTGATATAAGGTCTGTAGCTAAGACCAGTTAACATTGGGGACATTAAATACTAACACTCCAAAGGCAGAGACTCATCTGCTTAAACCGTGGTGAAGTTTGTTACTTTTAGAGATTGCATTTATATTTAAAAGTCATAGTTGTGTTCATTTTCCTTAGTGAACTAAAGTATCTTTTGTTTCTGCAATAATCCAAACTCAAATGGACAAATCCCATTGGCTTTGTAGAGTGAACCAGAGCGATACTAACATGCAGGTTAGCTTTCAAAAACAAATCTCTGCAGCATTGTATCGCTGAATTAGCTCAATGTCCCTCTCAGCACAGAGTTGTCATCCATTGTTCCGCAATTACACATTTACGAGTTCCATTTAGTTATAAGTAAGGTCAATAGAAACATGTATAAATGACATGACAGCGAAACTGTGTTGACTTTTAAAGCTCAGTTAGTTTGCACACGTGCGGTCGCACAGACATGAGCTTATGGACAATTGTGACAAGGACAAAATGTATGTTGTATACTTTGTGCGGCTTTATCCTCGTGCCAAACCAAAATCTCCTCAAAGTTCTCAATTTGTTTCACCTTTCTGTGTAAAAATGTGTTATTGCCGTGCAGACAATGCCTTGCCGTCAATAATTTAAGTGACTGCTAGTCTGAGCAATGGCGTTTTTCACAAACCATGAAAATATAATGATTTTTTCTTGATTGTAAAAATATCCATTTGAATAAAACCTGTCCTACACACAGTAAGTCATGAAAGGTTTTGTCATGTCACTGTGACTCAAGAACATGTACTTAAAACTGTAAAGGCTGTTGTGAATGGTGATGTTAGTAAACTGGGACACTTACCCCGCTACAGGTAAGTGTCATGCTCGGCGCTGCTCAGACTCTCTTTGGACCCTTGTACAGTCATGTGTTTGAGGAGAAGGGAGGGGTCACTGGGAGAAAGGTAAGGATTAACCGTCTCCACTGGGGGAAGCGTGGTTTTCTTCTGTTTCCCCTTGTTAGTCTTTGCACTCTCCTTGGCGTCCTGTTCTCTCTGTGCGTCCGTCTGCGTTGCCAGGGGCGACTGCACGATGATGGTGGGCCTTTGTTTCAGGTCCTGGCGGCTGGGCGGCTCTGCCGTAATGATAGCTTTAGCGCCGTGCATCCTGGGAGGGGACTTGCAGTGTAGATCTCCATGAGTCTCCTTCCAGCGGCGCAGCTGAGCAAAGTGTTCCTTCTCAATGTCTTTCTCTGACACCCCTAACTCAATTATCTGAAACACAAGGAGAGAGTTTTTTTTATGGTTTAAGTATTTCAGCACATTACATACAGGTATTTTTATATCAATGTTACAACAACCACAGGAGGGCAAAGTCAAAGGGTCAAAACAATAAATTGGATAACAGACAATAACCATGACAGAGTAAACTGTACCTCTTGCACCAGGAAGCCTTCTCGTAGGTACTGTGGCTGTATGGCTCGGAGCAGCTCCATTGTTTCATACAGACCCTGAGAGGCCTTCAGTTTCTCCTGGGATCCCAACGTGCATTTCAGGAGAACCAGGCCTACCCGAAAGAGGATCTTTACTCCTGAGAACAGAAGCACATCAGACACAAAGTAAAGTCTCATTTCTATAGCTTAATATCACAAATTTGCCTCAAAGGGCCTTCAAATCTATATAGCATTTGACTCCCCTTTCAACAGGGAAAAAAATGGAAGGGACCAAAGAAAGAGAAACTGAAGAGGGATCACTCTCCCTAGATGGATAGACATGCAACAGCATAACCAACATAATGACATGACAGTATACTACTATAGACAATCCGAATGACAAAATATACACGTTTTCTGATTTCTTTAGAATTAAACTGAATGGGTTTTGTTTTTAAGACTGAAAAGGACATCTAAGGAAGTAACTTTGAGAAACTGGGATGGACGCTTTTCACAATTTTCTCGTGAAAGTAGTTAAAAATCGTGAAAAATAATCAGAAATTGCAGCAGTATATTTTGAATCATGCAGATAGAGCAGCGGTCTACATCTATATTTTTTTAATGGTGATCTATTTCATATATATTCTCATATCACAAACCAAAACAATAGGTAGCATTCTTGTTTTAAACATTTGCATACTTTGAAAGGCGAGTATGCTTTGTTTTATTGCAGGTAAAATTATACAGATGATTAATAGTCACATGCACAGGGCCTGGAAACATTCATTATCTTCAAAAGCTCAGGAAGGGTAACCTGTGATGTTGTGGAAATTTGTTTTCATGCATAATAAAATACCAGTGAAAATAAAGTGTAGTGTCTCACC
Organism: Dissostichus eleginoides; assembly: GCA_031216635.1. Taxonomy (NCBI): domain Eukaryota; kingdom Metazoa; phylum Chordata; class Actinopteri; order Perciformes; family Nototheniidae; genus Dissostichus; species Dissostichus eleginoides. Next base: position 20,524,774 of record CM062282.1, on the reverse strand, counting down.
CTCACAAAGGAACATGTCCCAGACCCGCAGCACAGAGGCCCAGGGCAGAGTCCGAGAGAAGGCGCACATGAACCACTCGGTCATGTACAGGACAGGCTCCAGCTTGTGCTTCTTCAGGTGACGGTGGGCCACCGGGGACACTCGCCGCAGCAGAGCGTACAGGATCTCCCCGTCCAGCTGGATCGCCTCCTGTGGAGGAAACAGGGAACAGCAGTCAGTGGAGGGGAGCTTTCTCTGTGGTTAATCTGATTATATCGTCCTAGTAGCCTTGTCAACACCTCGTGTAGTTAGGTCATTAGCGTATTAGTGTCAAACTGGAGATACAATGGCCAGAGAACTATAACACCACCAGCAGCCACACATTGCATGCATTAATAGAAGATACTTTTTAAGGAAGTAGCTCAACTTTTGTTTTACTTCAGGTTAACTCATAAAATAATATAGAGTTCTTATATTCTTGCGATGCAACAATATGCAAGAATATTTTCCACTTAATAATAATTATCTTGAGTTCGATAACTTGACCTGAGCCTAAATAATGAGACATTCCTGGGCAGTATAATTGAAGAACAATTATAAAAAATGCAAGGATTCAGGCCTATAATGTGTCAGAACTGCAGACTTCAGAAAACAAGTGTTCGTGGGCATCAAATTATGTAAGTGTATTTTTGCTTACACTAGGCAAAGGACTCATTTAAGCTATATTTACAGGGTTCAGATAGATAATAATTTACATGTTTAACAGTGTTAATATGTAATCCTGTTACAGGTTGCACTCCTATCTTCTCAAGCTCTTCTTAAGATTTAAAGTGTCAGTAATTCTGTGTGGACTCTTACCAGCCCTGAGCTGTAGTATCCAGGAAGGTATTTCTCACAAATCTGAACAAGAACCCAGAATGCATCCTAGGACAAAGAAAAAGGAAACAAGGGTAAAAAGATATACTATTCATATTCAAGTGAAGCCCTTTTCAAGATAAATTGTACTTTGAACAAAACGGAAAAACTATACATAGAATGCGTGTTAATGTTATCATTCTTTAAAGATCTTTACCCCATTATTCAATTTATCAGAAAACGCCCCAAACATCCTTAGGGAGGTGAGTACCCAGTATTACAAATATATTATCATATGATATCAGAGAAAATGTTTTTGATGATGTAGTGTGTGTTTACCTCAGCTGGCATATGCATCAGGAGAACAGCAGCGATTGGAGCCTGAGCCTGACAATAACCCTCTTCAGGCCGATGCAGAGTGTAAGCCTTCAACACACGGAACAAGTCTTGCTGCCTGAATGTATACAAATATATAAAATACATTAATAAAATATGTACAGCTTCAACACAACATTCAAATTATGAGAGGCTTTTATATAAAGGCAGCACTTACCCATGACCCCCTCTGGCTTCAAACATTTCATGGAAGGGGAACTGCCGATGGAGGTCCCTCTCAATAATATCTACCCATTTAGGATCTCCTGGCTGACTGTCCAGTTCCTAAAAAACATTATCAGTTTGTCAGCTTTTGCAACATCATCAACCACCTTTTGATAACAATATTATAAATAGGCAATTCTTGATCTAAATGCCATAGTAAAGTTATAAGCATTTAGAGAGTCTCAAGTATACATATCATGAACACATTTTTCATTTTGCAGCGATTTTCAACAAAACACAGTCAAATGTTTTACTGCGGTGTCAACAAATAATCGACTCACCTGGAATTTTCTTTGGTTTTGTTCCCTTTTAACCTTGCCCCCGGTGAGATATAGCCAGGCCCGGCCACGCAGGGACGGAGGGATCCCCTTCTGACAGCGCTCTTTCACCTGTAATTCAACATACTCACAGTTACTCAAAGCCTGCAGAAAGCAAGATAAAAGAAGGGCAGATGAAAGGGACACAGACATTGGAAAACACTCCTGTATATACTGCAGCGTACAAAATGCCACTTGCTACAAAGTGACGTGCAGGCAATCACCAAACTTTAAAAAACAGGCATGCTGTAGAAATGAATACAAGTTTCCTAGCTCAGCCACTGCATATTGAACGAACGCCTGCAAAGTGAACATTTTTATTACAAAGAAAGAAACATGTGAAGTCAGATAATGTACAGTTTATAAAACAGACCTTCTTGTGTTTTTTTGCCATCCACTTGTCCCAGCTGTTGAGCATTTCCAGCCATTTTGACTCCCGCTGCCTCAGCACATCAGTTGGGATTTCTTCAGCACTGTGCAGATAGGAGACATTGTGACTGATAAAAGCAAATTATTTTCATACAAATGGACAATGCCTATACAGTGTCACTTCCCTTTATAACAGAGGGAATACTGTCTTTAGAGGAGGTGGGACTGTGGCTCATCTCTTCCTTGTCCACACAGGAAACCTAACCTCAGACGAAACAGTGGAACACTTGCCATCGGCAGCAAGTACAGGGAAAACAGGAAACAGTGGGAGAACTTTCCCCTAGTTCAGCTCCCTACAACCTTCTACACACCGCTTACACCAACATCTCACTTCACAACAGCCCAACTGCATGTTCGGAGCTGTCATAATTATTGTTGTACCCACACTTAGGCAGAACTAAACGGTTATACACAAGATTGGGACAAATTCCTTTATGTCTCAACATATCAGTGTGTCTATTCAAGCAACCACAGAATGGTTTTGTGACAGAGAAAGAGAGATACATATAATGTTTGTTGTTCACCTTTACCTGGCCTCTATGGATTTGCACCAAAAAAAGCTGTCATTATAATAAGAAACGTTCTCAAAATAATAACTTAGTATCTCAACAAAAGGTGCAGGAGGAGAAAGCACCTGAATATATGTGTCAGTTTGTGGAGACATACACAAACAGTTCACACAGTTTTAACCACATAAGGAGAAGTTTAGCTCCACTTACGATGAGTGCTGCTGGGCTCCTCCGCTGAACCCGTACTTGTCCACCTCTTTCTCCCCGGGGACATTACCGTTTACCTCTGGGTCGGATCCATACGAGCTGCCTTTCCCATTATCTGTCAGCTTCTCTGGGCTGCCCCGCAAGTCAACCCCATTGCAATGCTCTATTTTTGCCATTTATTCAACATTTACCGCCACAGGAGCCGCTGGTCTACAGTTTGTTCACATAACTCACCCTAAAAAAAAATCTTGAAAGCTTTGCTGGCACTTTAAGGCTCTCCATGAAGATAACCGTTGGTTATCTTACCTGCTGTCACAGCTAGCTACAGTTGCTAGGAAGATTAGCTTCCTGGCTCTTTCAGCCTGGCTATAAAAAGCCACTTAGCGCTGGAAAGGTAATTTCATGTTAAACAAAACTGTTTGGCTTTGTTAACTTTAAGATCAAACAAACAAATAAATGGTTAAACTATAAAAGAGAACCGCAGCTACTTCGATAAACGCTAAATTGGTACAGTATCTTCTTGCCAACTCCGACGCTAACATGCTAGCATCACACAACTGTCAGCTGACACACACCTATTTAAACCAGGATCTCTTCTGTCAGCAGGAATGTAGGTTAGCTGGTGGCTACAGGAAGAGAAACTGGAACAGATTAGTAAACAAAACATCCATGGCTTCCTTTAACTCTACACTGCCATCTACTGCTGATAATCATAATCTCAGGTAGTCTGGTTATTGCAGGGTTTTATGATAATAGATTTACTTTGCCTTTATTGGATTTCCCTTTGTTTTGTGATTTCAGGTTTGAGGTACTCAATCACACACAGAAGTATTTCTTATTTTAAAATGGCATATTTTATTAGATATGCCTGCATTTAAAAGTAGCTCTGTTCAAAATACTGTCACTCATGTAGATTTTCTTAACCAGTGAACCCGTATAAATAAGAAGATATGAGGAGCAGGAGAGAGGATATGCCCCTTTAATGTATAAGTTGTGTTTTCAAGTATAGGCCTGCTTCAAAATATTTAAGCAGGATTTAGACTTTGGCCTCTATTGGTAGGCTCATAAAATAAGATAAGATATTACTGTAATAATCTCAAGGAAAATTCTTGCTTGAAGATGAGAATTTAGTGCTAAAAAAACAGAGAAGAAGTATTAATAACACTATTGCCTAAAAGAAAAACAAGTTATATTGTACCCCTGAAGTATGTAGGCCTATGTTTTATGGGCATGTTTACACTTATTCTATTATTCCTATGTTACTTTAACTATTAACTTACATTAAAGTAAATAGAAAGTACATAAAGAAGATGTAACCAAATGTATTAAAACCTTTAATATTTGCACCAACAGTAGGATGTACCAGAATAGTAGTAATAGAGAACATGGTTATTATTATATGTACTGGATGCACTTCTGTGAGCAGTACACCAGTATAAAAAGATGAAACAGCATCATAAAAGTACTTGAGCAGATTTAGTATAAATACTAGATTCTTTATTTAAATATTGTACATATTTAAAACATATTTACATAAATTAGACCTGCATTGTTACACTTGAGACATAGGAGTAGCTTTCATACACACAAACATTGCTTGCTGAAAAGAGGACAATCATACCATACAGACTGCAGAAGCCCCTTTGAAAACAACGTTACAGGAGAGAAAGACGGGGGCACTTTCATTTACATCAAACAACGGGCGACATGACCAAGGACAAGACAAGCTTGCAATGACAGGAAAGGCCTCTTTATTACAGGTCTAGCTATTTGTTAAGGCTGAAACTGTGCTCACCCACGTACTGTTAGCTCTCAGCACTATTACCCTTCTCACCACCCCTCCTGCATATGAGTTACATCTTTCTTTAAATATAGGTCTATCTTTGAAATAAATACAGGTTCAGAACCTTGACACATCAATTATAAGCCACCAAGACAACAACAGACAACTGTGTGAATTAACTTTGTTAAATGGTGCCAACAGCTGAGTCAGAAACCATGCAGAAAGAACAATGCAGACAAGCGAACAAATAATATTCTAATAATAATTGTGTCCATTATGTGTATGCGTGAAGAAACACCATGTTATCTTTACAGCAGGGCTTACAGAGCAGTGCCATAATCACGTGTTTGTATATGGCTTTCCTTCTTTGGTTTCATAAACCTGTCTTACACTTTCTAGCAACCGGTCACTTATAACTTAAATCAAGATTATGATAGTTTACGCTCTAATAAAACAACTTTAGGCATAGATCAATCATTTATAATGTTCCCATTGAACATTTCCACCCATACCAGCACTCAAGATTCAGAGCACAAGGAATTTACAGTATTGCTGTACGATGTTTGTATCAACAAAAGCGTGCGTGTACTGTATGACATACACAAAGAAAATGTGTCTTTGGTGGCACCCGCTTATAAACTGTAAAGACATTGTCCAAACCACTTGGGCGAGCTGTTAGACAAAAAGGGACAGACTATGATGAAGATAACAGTGTTATCAATGTATTTGATGCAGCAAACACTTTCACACACACACACTCATTACAATCATGCTGATCATATAAATCGTGTCAAGTCATATACAGACATCAGAATTACAAAAGAGAAGCAGCAAACAAATGTAAAGGGAAATAAGGAGCAAAAAAAATGATACAAAAACAAATAAACATACACATCCCTACATCAACATGCACACCTGATTCTTGTTAAGATAGCTGAATCTGTCATTCACCACACGTCAGCAGTCACTCCAAACTAAGTTTAAAAACTAAATACGTTAAAAAAATACATATTTTCTCTTTAAACTCATGCCTGACCTATCATTGCAATTGTGAGCATTCCCAGATGCTAGCTTTGCATTTGCGAGAAAACAAATATTAACATTAAATACACCAGAATAGCCATTAAAGGACTTCTCACATGTATACCGCACTCACACATTGCCAACATCCTTCCTACCACACAACTGCTGCAGCGATCAATCTCAGCAAAGATCCTCTTGTTCATTTCAGTGTGTGGAAGTGTGGGATTTATAAAGCTCACTTCGAGATTAACATCTATACAAGAAAACATATTTATGAACAATTTTTTCATCATCCACAATAGTAACGAAATAGCTCTCTGCCGTAAAGCAAAGACAACAGAAAGGCCAGAACGAACCCCTAAAAACACAAAAATATTTACAACTCATAAGGATGTGTGCGCACAGACAGATTCCCCAACGAACGGACACAAAACTGATCAACTTAAACATGTAAGCTCTAGCAGGTGTTGTGGTTTCCCTTTAAGAGGTTTCTTTGATCCTAGCAGTTACTAGTTTGCTCTTCCATCGTACACATACCCGAACCCATGACCATGAAAACAAAACTCTTAAATCCAATTTTTAATAATTCCCATCCATTCCAAACATCAGCTTCCTCAGTCCATATTTATGCTTTGTTTAAATACATTTACAACAATGAACAGATTATCAACTGGAGAGACAGCTAGTCAACTCAACCATTTCTCTCTGAAACCGTGGCTTACTCCTCTTTTAATATGACTTTTTATAAACAAGGGCTACCCGGTTGTTAAGCCCTCAGTCAAACCGAACTGCCCTGGACTGTCTCTCAGTCACATCACCTCAGATGTGAGACACAGGAGACTGAAAAGCTTGCCTCAGCCTCTCGTGCTCAACTCCTCCCGCATCATGATCAACATGAAAATGTCCTAGCTGCCTGCTTCGCCCTCAACTGTTCAAGCACCAAACAAAAACAAGAGGAAGAAAACCAAAAATGTACACGTGGACAGCGGCCCCGCAGCAAGGAGTGTGTGTCGTGATGGTGGGCCTCCCCTGTCAGCCCAGAGGATGATGTGCATTTTTTTGGGAGGGCTGCAGGTGGAAGACTCAGGCCGAGGGGAGGCAGGATCAGCCCCAGAAAAAGCGCTCACACACTCAGACACACTTTAGTCTGTATATTCAGCCACAACGGAGAGCAGCACCGTGATATCATCTGGCTTTCCTCCTGCAGAAAAAATAAAACAAGGGTGTGAGAAACCATGCCAGTCGCAGAGTACGTTTTTGTAAGGCTATTTAAGATACATTTCCCGTTTTATTTAGCTGTTGTCTGGAAAACTAGAGTCAAACTAGAGCCCTAAATGCAGCCTATTAACAACCCTTATACGTTACGTCTAAATATCAAAACAGCCCATTATTTTTAAAACTGAAATATTATTGAGGAAAGCCAAAAAATGCATCCTCTCAAATGTTATTTTCCTTTAGTCTTAGTTCACATTTACATTGACTATTGCCTGAATTACATGTACCGTACACAGAATGTGAAGCACAGTGTAACTTACCTCTCACATTCAGGCCATTGTCACATGCAAACTGTGCAAAAGGGGACATATAGTTGGGGTCGTAGGCAAGGTCGTGAGCTTGCTTTGCAATGCTCTGTGCAGTCTGCAGGACGCTGTCATAGTTGGTAGCCTGAAAGGATCAGAAGTAAAAATGATTAAAATGTAAAAGGCTTAAAATATGCCTGCACTGATGTTCACTTACAACTACAACCGATGTGTGAAAGCTTGAATAAACTGATAATCCAAAGGTCTTACCTTGAGTTTTTTGAGCTCCTGAAGAATCATGTAGTCTGGCATGTTGTCAAATAGACCGTCGGTCGCCGTCAGGATGATGTCACCGAGCTGCACGTCAAAGGAGGAGCTGTCAGCTGCTTCAGGACTAGAGGAAACAATTTGGGCATGGAAAGATCAGTCACAAGTGTAACAGGAGCATGTGGTGCTGAGCCGCTGTCAACAGTTTCCAAAATGGCAGTAAGTAGGTCAGAAGACACTCTGCGAAATCTTGGCGGTGGACGCGGCGTGGGCATTCAATTGGACTGCTGACTCTGAACCAGCCTGACCAGTGTTTCCTCGTTGGTGCAATTCACAAGACTACAGTTTAGTTACCAAGAGCCTTTAACCTTCTGTTCATGCTTCGTCTTCAAGGATTTTATTTTAAGGAGTCTCACAAAAGAGCAATGAATAAACCTTAAAAAATAACTGTTTCCTTGATAAACAGCAACATGCTAAACATTTATTTGCAACAGGGAACGGGATGACCGGGGGGGGGTCAAGTTGTGACACCTATCTGGTAAACCTGGCTGGCCAGAATGTGTGCATGCCTGTGCATGTGCCTTGTGCTTAAGGCGTCAAATAATTGACCTCTTTGTGCACTTACATTTTGAGTATCTGTTCACCATCACATAACCTAAACTGCTTGGTGTACTATTTTAATAAGTTGTGGGAATAATACAGATGATGTTGGTTGACCTTTAAAGTCACTGAAATGTAAACCAAAACAACAAACTATAAACAGGACACGAGACAATTTTCCATGCAGGGGATATAAGAAAAAAGACCAAGTAGTTACAATGCATAGCCTGGTTTTGCCAGGAGTGTAATGCCAAAGCAGGTCATGTTTATGCTGCAAACACCCTCTGAAAGTTCCTACAGCAGCTGTGTTTGTTGCCTGTGGAGGCTGCATGTTTTCAAAAATGTACTTATTTGACCTACCCAAATAATTCAATGTTTGTCATATCCAATTTTCTTATTAGTCAAACAAATATGAGAAATAATGTTTTTCAATAAATTATTTGCTTTGGCACATGCAGAGGTTCAAATCTGAACAAGGAAGTAGCTCAGTAAAACAAATACAATTGAATACAATTATGTGTTGTAAAGCTTCTGTTTTTACGATTCTATTCTTTAAATTTCATTCACACATGCATTTCAATGATGTCTCAAACACAGATGTGCTGACCTGTCACTGAGCACCACACCTTCTGCCCCAGGAGGAGCGATGGACAGCTGGAAGGGTGTGTTAAAATAATGCTGTTGTTCATCTGAGCGATGAACCACCTCTCCTCCCCGAACCACCAGAAAGCCTGAGTCACCGAGGTTACACGTGTGTAGCCGGTGACTCCGTCGGTCCAGAACCACGATACAAGCTGTGCTGCTCCCTAAAAACAGACAAGAGCAAAGCAACTATAAGATTGTGGATATACATGCAATAAAATACAATAAAATTAGACCAGTGATAAACACAGACAGACAGAAAGAAGCAAAGGTTACATTTATCAGTTTCCAGGGAGGCAGAACGCTGTTAAACCAGTACACCACCGCCTCTGTGTGTACCACCTTCCTCATGAGTTTAAGGCTTCCACACTGGGAGGTTGAGATTATTATGCAATTCACAAGTGAAAAAACAAACACTAAGGGCCATGGTCCGTGTCCCAGTTACCTAGTGACTGCAGACAAAGTAACCTTGAGCAGCGAAGGTCATGTACAGACCCTGGAAGTTTCCAAAAATAAAAGTAGACCATTTGACAACCATCGTGACAAGGTGGACGGAGGCTAACATTCAATGTACAAACTGGCAGTAAATCAGGGCTATGAGTCTCAAAAGAAATGTGACCTTGGTCACATGTTTGAAATGTGCACAGTTAACAGCCTCACTGCAGTGTCAGTTACAGATAGATTCTCGACCTTTTAAAGCTCTGCTATGCGACTAAATGTTCCCCCTGCGTAAAGGAAAGCTGTTCGGCCCCATGAGGTCACTGAGTCTCACATTCCAAGTGGCAGCATAACGCAAAATAAGTTAATTTAAAAGTTAGTTAGATACCTTACATGTATTTACATCTATAAGGATTGAGTCTTATGCTGCGTTCACACCGGACGCGATCGCTCCAATCGCTCAAGTTTCACCGCGGCTTGCAGTTTATTTTATTGCGTCATTCAAAACAGACATACCGTTGCCGCGCCGTTGACGGACAGTTGAGGTTGTTTACACTTCCATGCAAGATCGTTTTGTTTATTTCTGTCCTTGACTATGGAGGATATAACAACTATTGCAGCTTTGTACCTCCTGTGGAAGTCCTACAAACGTAGCAACAAACGCCGTGTCTGGGTTCTTATTCTCCTCCAAGCCAGCTCCTTTTTGTTGCGGTCCCGGTATATATAGGCTACGACATTGTAGCCACAACGATCATCTCTTCCATCTTTACAACTGATCAACAGCAGGACGTCAGAGGGAATCCCAACGCTGATTGGCTTTCGCGAGAACACGTCATGTGAATTTGACGCCCGAGTTGAAAAAATTGAAGTCTCGCGTCTGTCCGCATCTCTACATTGACTTTACATGTAATCGCGCCGCCCCCAAAAATCGCATCGCGTCCAGTGTGAATGCAGCATTAGCCTAAGTCAATGAGAACTGAAGTTGTGTGCCTAAATAATATATATATATATATTTTTTTAAATGGCACAATAGTTGTCCATCTTAATAATTCTGTAATCATTTAATGCATTTTTTCTGCCAGACTGGACAAAGACATTTGCCATACAATTCAAATGGAGATATGTTCTTTCATGTCTTAGGACTTGGATGTAATAGATACTTCTTGCTGAGCAAGGCCACCACTCACAGTCTGCCTCATCCTGCAGCTTTGATATGCCTTGCAGAGCAAGGCTGCACACATAAGAATCATGACTCACTCTACCACTTAATGAGTGTGTGCATCATAATGTATCATCAGTGTGTGGTTCTGAGCCTGTGTGTACTCACCTAGCAGGGGAACTTTGTTCTGCAGAAGCTCAAAGTATCCCGAGGTGAGGATACCCACTGGGCTGCTGGGAGTGAAGCGTCCCTCCTTCACCAGTCGCTCACAGGTTCTCATTAATGTGGCAGAGAACTGAGACGGGTCGACCCCGTAGTCACGCCAACCACCTACGCCATCTGCAACACCTGATGGACAAAATGGGAAAATAACACTTTAATCTTGTTGTTGTTGATTTGGTGCTTAACCATCCCACCACCATTTTTGTCATACTAGGTGATGATGACGATGACTACCAATACACTGAAGAGCTGAAACCACAAAATCTAAATAATTCCAAGATTAACAAATAACTAAAATAATTGTTAGAAGGGCAGGGCAAAAATACAATATAATAATTTATTGTCTTCCATTTACTTTATTTTGAGAAATTGTCTTGAAACCTTCAACACCTTTTTAATTTCTTCTTAGATTAATCAAATGCCAGACTGGAACAGAAAGGAATGTGTAAGGGCAATTAATCAAACGAGGTAGATGATACTAGGAATTCACAAGGATCATATTGTATGACTTACATTTCCAAAGGAATAAAAAAAGTGGCAAGAACGAACAGTCCTCGATTAAAATGCAGCTCTGAAACACCCAAACAAATTCTTGTTTACTTCTAAAAATAGATGTTCGAAATATCAGAGCTGTAGAACAAGGTAAAATGTTCATGACATGATTCACCAAAGCAACATTTTACAGTATTTCCTGTTATTTCATTTCAAGTGAGCATTGGAGCATGTTTCTGCTGTAATTCCCTGTTCACTCCACTAAAACCACATTTATCAACAAAAAGGACACAATAGATTATTGTAAGTGAAACGATAAATAAGGGTATTATTGATTAGTCTTTCAATAGGCTTCCTTTTCTAATTGTAGTGCAGGTGTCAATCCCCTCAAATGAGAAACTGAAACACAAAATTACTATGGACCCCCCCCCTCTGCACTGCTGAACAATCAGACCAGTATCTGTCATGGTAACCCCCACCACGGACCACTTCAGGAGTTTACTACAGATTTAACTACCATGCCAGCCCTGCTGGGGTTTTGTTTCTAAAGAGTCGGCTGATAGTACTTAACACCACAAGCTTAATGTTTAGGACTACACAGTGCTTTAAACTGTTAAACATGTTGTTTAGGTGTCGACAAAGCCATGTGATTGAGCAAGTATTTCGCTGTGTTTATTCTCCTTTCACCTGGGCTATGAGGACAAAGCAAAATACCCTCAGCTGAAGCTAGCATGCTACTGATGCTAATAACAACATGGCTGCCTCCATGCTCAACCATTCTGACCTTTGCAAGACATTGTGGTGTTAAGTCTGAGACATTAAAATAACGGTGTTTTCACTCCTCTACACCTTTAATGAAGCTTATCTATGTCTCCTAATTTGATGCGTTTGATATTGTGAAGTACCGCCGCGAATTATCCAATCGAAGCCCATCTAGGTGAAAGGTCATCCGGGCTTTTTCTTAAAAACTACGCATTAACGTCACATAAGCGCAGTTTGTGAATAAAGAAAGATGACTTCACCTGCGTAGGTCTTATGTGAAAAATGTTTGCAAGTTAACTTAACACAGCTAACACAATAGTGGCAATGGGGAGGAAGTTATGGCTGTGTTTTCGGAGGGGGTCGGGGTCGTATTATGATCTGAGGAGTCGCTTCACGTGCAGGCTAGCTTCACTGAAGGTCACCTGAGCAAAGAGGGTGTATAATACAATACAGCTTTATTTGCAAAGCACTGTAAAACCTCCAGACCAAAGTGCTGAACAGAGAAATAATTAAAACAAAAACAAAAAAATCATACAGCTCACAAAACACAAGTAAAAATACAAATACATGCTAAGATGCATTGCAACCCTTTTAGTGCGTGTACGTTTGAATGTGTATGTGTTTTGCCTTACCTAAGACATCGGCGTTCTTGTTGTGCGCAATGAAGCAGGCATCGTCTCCGTAGCACATCCCTTTCTTCAGGATCCCCTTACGAAAGTCTTTACCGAAGCCATAACTGGCGGAGATCAGGCTGTAGTCCCGAGTGTCCGCCTGAGACAGTCCGCCCAGGACAGCCCTGGCTACCAGTCTGCCATAAGACAGTACGGATAACATCCCCCAGCAAGCACCAAGTCCGTCTTGTTTTGAGCACAAACACGCAGTCTTCGCTCTCTCTGTACCCGGCCCGGGCCGCCTGCTGCTCGGCTACTTCTTCTGATCAATCCCCGGCTGGCTGTCTCTCTTCAACCGTCCATTCGCTTGCCACTCGCCCGCTTCAGTGAATTGGTAACGTACCCCCAGCAGTTGCTAGCTCTACTTAACACGCCACCGTCTGCCCGGATTAGTTACGTTTCATAATGTCTCAGGTGTATATTTCCATGGACGCAGTTCCTCCGCTAGGCTCTCTTCTTACCGACATCTTTCCACTGTGTACAGGAGGAAGCTGCGAGTACATACGGGTGCTTGACCTTTTACAACATTGACGTCACGACACCCCGGCGTTAGCCAATGACAGAGCATCCCGACAGAGCTGCGGTTACTGCGAAGGCTTCAGGTGTGCACTTGTTCTGTGTATCTGGACGTAACGGTGGACGTTCGCTGTTATTTTGATTACCTAATGTGTTATAATACGGTTATTATATCTTTGAGATGTTAATGATAAGAAATGTAACTACCTTCTTATCAGACAGAAGTAGACCAATGACTAGACCACAGTGGGTTATTTTTTAACAATTGTTGGGTACATAAAAGGATCTTTCACAAATACACAATTGTATTGTTTGTATACAAATAAGTGTGAGGTGTTATTGGATTGATTATTGGAGTTGATAACGCCATATCATGCAAAATGCAATATTTTCATTATTTTACTATTAATGTTATCTTTTCATTGCAATAGTCCATTACCAAACTACGGTGGCTGAGAGGTGCAATCGACAATTACAAAGTGTGAAACACTTTAACAAAGCTTGAGACAAATTTACATTTTATAAAACAAATTTACATTTTATAAAACAAAATTACATTAGCAAAACACTTTTACCCAAGAAAAAACAATTTAACATTAACAAAAACTAATTAACAAGATGCGAAACACTTTTACAAAGCTAGAGACAATTGACAAGTGTCGAAACACTTTAACATTTGCCGAAACACTTTAACATTTCCCGAAACACTTTAACATTTGCCGAAACACTTTAACATTTCCCGAAACACTTTAACATTTGCCAAAACACTTTAACAAACTAGAGAATCAAACCGGAAAGGGAATGCCCATCATACCAGAAGTGACGTACAAGTGATTGACACAAACGTAAGTTTGTTTTGGCGGATAGACCGCCGGGTATCTATGGACGGTACGAGTGTGTTTATGGTCGTTAAACATGTTTTGTCCGTTCTGTGGAAACCACCTGGGCCAAGTGACATGGTTTTGCTCATCACGATATACTTTCTCGTGCGCAAGAGATACCTTCTTGTGCACACGAGAAAGTTACAGGTTCGCCAAGTAGGAAGTGGAGCTGTGCCTTTTACACACAGCCTTCGCTGTGTTTACCTTCATTAGACAGCTAAAGAGCGACTGCAGGCTGCTTCGTTATAGCCACACACACCTCTACACACACACACACAGACACACACACACACACCTCTACACACATCGAACTGCCCGATTATTACGCCTTATTATTCTATTTATGAAGGAGATGTCCGGTCACCAGGGCGTGTGTGTGTATGACGTTCAGGGAGTGAGACTGTGTTGGTGTGTGACACTGGCATTTGTTTTCAGAAGATATTAAGATACTGTCGTCCATTTCGGCACTGCGGTCAACTCAGCAGTCTCTCGTGTTTGCTTGGTCAAATCAGCAGCTCTTCATTTTTGAGTGCGCAATTAATTGGGCCTTTACGGTAATCGCAGAGAAGCGGCACTTACGCTAGTAGTAGGCTACAAGGGTAAAATAATGCATGTTTTTTCTGCTTTATTTGCGATACAAATAATTTGTACCATAAGTTCTTAATAAAACTGACACTGTTTGACTCAGTTCTAGTTTGACTGCTACCAACAACAAAATGAAGTACTTTTAACGTGTACTTTTTGGGTAATACTCTCTCAAAGTCCCCTCCTGAGAACAAAATCATGCCACTTCTGCTATATTTGATGAGAGATAAAATGATTTTTAGCCATAAGTTCTTAATAAAATTGGTACTGTTGGACTCAGTACTTGTTAGACTACTACCACAAATACAATGAGGTACTTTTACTGTGTACTTTTTGAGTAATACTCTGTCAAACTCCCGTGCTGAGTACAATAATTCATGTATTCTGCTGAGGGATAAAATGATTTTTTGCAAAAGGTTCTACATGAAATTGATACTGTTGGACTCAGTCAGTACTAAGTACTACTTGGACTACTAGACAAGTACAATCAACTACTTTTACTGTGTACTTTTTGATCAATACTCGGTCAAACTCCCGTCCTGAGTACAATAATTCCTGTATTGTATATGAACTATGAATTATTGTACTCAGGACAGGAGTTTAACCAAGTATTACTCAAAAAGTATAAATACTTGATTGTACTTGTGGTAGTAGTCCAAGTAGTACTGAGTCCAACAGTATCAATTTCATGTAGAACTTATGGTAACAAATATTTGTATCCCTCAACAAATATAGCAGAATACATGAATGATTGTACACAGGAGGGGAGTTTGACAGAGTAGCCTATTACTCAAAAAGTACACAGTAAAAGTACTTCATTGTATTTGTGGTTGTAGTCTGAGTCCAACAGTACCAATTTTATTAAGAACTTATGGCTAAAAATCATTTTATCCCTCATCAAATATAGCAGAAGTGGCTTGAAATTGTTCTCAGGAGGGGAGTTTGACAGAGAATAACTGAAAAAGTACACAGCAAAGTAGTTCATTTTATTGTTGGTAGCAGTCAAACTAGTACTGAGTCCAACAGTGTCCGTTTTATTAAGAACTTATGGTAAAAACATATTTTTATCGCAAATATAGCACAAAAACATGCATTATTTTACTCTTGTACTAGCGTCAGTGCCGCTTCTCGGTCGACTACCGTAAAGGCGCGATTAATTGCGCACTCACAAATGAAGAGCTGCTGATTTGACCAAGCAAACGCGAGAGACGGCTGAGTTGACTGCAGTGTTCCACTGCACTCCGACAGCACTGAGCAATACATCGAGATTAAGATTAAACACATTTATTTAATTTGGGAACACACACATATACCTATGGAGTTGGCCAGATGTGTGTAAATTACTGTTCATGGTAATTTGAAAACAAATGCCGGTGTCGGACATACACAAACACATCGAACACACACAGAGCGGAACTGAGCACAGCACAAACACGTCATGCGCCTTGTGGACCGGACATCTCCTTCATAAAACGAGTAATAGGGGGAATAACCGGGCAGTTCGATATGTGTAGAGGTGTGTGTGTGTGTGTGTGGCTATAACGAAGCAGCCTGCAGTCGCTCTTTAGCTGTCTAATGAAGGTAAACACAGCGAAGGCTGTGTGTAAAAGGCATAGCTCCACTTCCTACTTTGGCGAACCTGTAACTTTCTCGTGTGCACAAGAACGTATCTCTTGTGCACGAGAAAGTATATCGTGATGAGCAAAACCATGTCACTTGGCCCAGGTGGTTTCCACAGAACGGACAAAACATGTTTAACGACCATAAACACACTCGTACTGGCGGTCTATCCGCCAAAACAAACTTAAGTTTGTGTCAATCACTTGCACGTCACTTCTGGTATGATGGGCATTCCCTTTCCGGTTTGATTCTCTAGTTTGTTAAAGTGTTTCGGCAAATGTTAAAGTGTTTCGGGAAATGTTAAAGTGTTTCGGCAAATGTTCAAGTGTTTCGGGAAATGTTCAAGTGTTTCGGGAAATGTTAAAGTGTTTCGGGAAATGTTAAAGTGTTTCGGGAAATGTTAAAGTGTTTCGGGAAATGTTAAAGTGTTTCGACACTTGTAAATTTGTCTCTAGCTTTGTAAAAGTGTTTCGCATCTTGTTAATTTGTTTTTATTCATGTTAAATCGTTTTTTCGTTGGTAAAAGTGTTTTGCTAATGTAATTTTGTTTTATAAAATGTAAATTTGTCTCAAGCTTTGTTAAAGTGTTTCACACTTTGTAATTGTCGATTGCACCTCTCAGCCACCGTACCAAACAGTAAGCCATTATTGTTTTTATATAGTGAAACAAATATCCTTGGATATTTTTTTCACTATATAATTACGTCATTCCAGAATTGGAGGACAATTTAGACACCAACATTTTTGAAAAATGAACCTTTTACTTTATAATTTTTTGTTATGTATTTAGGAAAAAAAAATAATAAACCATCCAAAAAAGTGATTTGCCCAGCTAAGGCATCAAATGTACACTTTGTATTAGATGTTTTATTTGTTGTGTGCCATGCTTTGTGCAACCCTGTTACAAATACTCATTAAGCAGAAAAAAGTGTTTTAAAAAATATTCTTCAATAAATTCTTTACTATTAAGTAAAGAAAGTCACATTTACAATAAATACTCATGTAGTTTTTGGATAAAACTGGTTACATTTTATTATTTTAATAGAAAATGATATAGTAACAGGGTTGAAATTAGAGTAACAGGGTTGCGTAAGGTAACAGGGTTGAAGGGCTACATTACTTTTGATTGTAGATAATGACATACATGTGACAAATAAATACTCATGACAACAGAAATGTTGTTTGATAATATTTCATATATATTTTCCAATGAAGAATTAACCCTGTTAATCTAATTATAGTAACAGGGTTGCAAGTAACAGGGTTGCAAATCAATGCTAATTTTAGCTTTTATCGGAGGAATTAATGCTAGCTGCACAATATAATGCTATTGTCAAGGAATGGACACACTTAGATATTTAACTACAGAAAGATACATTTGAAATTAATTTGTTTTAGTCTCATAATTTGAGTAACAGGGTTGCGTTTGTATGAGTGCCACACTCCTTTAAGAGTGACAAGATTGGAAATATATAAAAAAATAAAAGAGAGGACTTAGCTTTGGTCTACCCATGGTAGTAGCTCATGGCTTGCTGATGTCCTTTCCACTTTGTCATGTGACAAACAGTATTTTCACTTCCTATGCCAAGCTAAAAAGGTTTCGGTAACAGGGTTGCGCACATGTTGTGGGACACGCTTTCAGTGTACAATTACTGTTATTTAAAATGTGTTTATGATTTAACAAATATATTTTACCATTACAAGAGACATATATCAATAGAATAATACCAACAAAAGTAAATAAAAACCCTATTTTAAATGTTATATTTTACATGCAAGTTGGTCACCAAGAAGCTGGGACAAGAGAAAAAGGCAATTTTAGGGGATGTTCAAGAGATATTTGATATTTTAAATAATATTTTGAAACCACTTTTTCTACAACTTTATATGCATCTTGTCCCAAGACAAGTATATTTAACACAACAAGTGCATGTTTTAGATTTTTGGGTATGGCTTATTTGATTTTTTATATGTGGGACATGAAATGTCCTCCAATTCTGGAATGACCTAATAATGGTTAAATAAGAGTAGTTTTGTCTAAATTTTTTTAGTACTAAAAAAATAGAGACAAAACTACTGTTATTTAATAATTATTAGTAAAGAAAAAATAAGCAGGGATATTTCTATTGTAAAAAATATAACAAAACATTATAGTTAAATAAAACACATCTTTTCAGAATACTATGTTAATTCCAACACAAATATAACATTATTTAAGAATAATGTATTTTTCTTGCAAATCCCTGAAATGAGTAAAACAAACATGCAACCTTACACAATAAGGAGAAAAAAATGGGGTATAATCGATCAGTTAGTCACTGAAAGTAAAACATATCGGAAATTATGAATCTTGTTTTTTGTGTTTTTTTTTGTCTCATGATGATCATTGCGTCACAGCGAACTGTCCCCGCCTCTATTGCCTCCAGGCTGCTTGCAGTACATCAAAACGAGCGCACCGAAACTAGGCAAAGCCACCCTTAGCCAGAGCTACCATAACGGAGCCGAGCGAGAGAGTGGATAACAACGTATTTCCACCGAATTAATATCCAAACCCACAAGAAAACCATTGGATCAGGGTAAGAAATACTTAATTAATAGAATACTCCATTATAATGTTATTGAGATCTTTGTTGGTAGGCTGGATGGGATAAAAAGCGCCTGTATTATGACATAATGCAGCGTCAGTGGTCGTGTTTGAGCTAAAGGGCAGCATGTTAATTATGCAATGTTTGACTGTTTGAAAAATACAAACATTGTTTGCTCATAGTGGTTATGCGTGGCATATTGATTGAATTGATTTAGGCCTATTTCTTTATAGACATCATTTGATAAAAATGGATGCTCCGCTTGAATGTCTTGGAAATTACGGTCTACTCTCAATTTCTGTGTAATAGGACTATCTTGTAATAAGAATGTGTTTAGCCTATATAAATAAATCCTGTGTGGCTCTCAATGCTAATTAAAAGGAATTTATGGGCTATTTTACGTGTCATCCTGAACAGAGAAAGCGATGTTGTTTTCTCAATGCTTGATTATTGTTACGATCAGGGACGTGCACAGACATTTTGGGGGGCGGGTGCTCAAGTGAGAAAAAGGGCACTTCCCATAATCATTTATAAAAACATTTTTTTAAAACAAAACGTTAAATATAGTTGCACATCTCTGACTTACTGACCAATTTATTTTAATACCCTCACACTCACGTAATTGTTTAATACTCAGCAGAATTCTACAAATGAATCAGTTAAGACAGAGACAATGGTCTTCTTTAGTATTCACTAAGCACAAGAGGAGACAACAGACTAGTCAAATTAATAGTTATTAAATGAGCAGCCAACAATCAAAATTATGAAGTTACTGTTTAAGGACATTACAGGCAAAAATATCCTTTTTTCATGTAGGCCCTACTTGTTATTTTGGTCTATTTTGCTTCCATGTTTTCTTTCACTCTAATGGAAATAAAACTTCCAAGAAACACATATAAATGGTGTTCGTTTTACTACCATGGCTGAATTCATCTATAGATTTAAAGCTAATCTGCATTTAAACATAACATTTCCGGGGAAAATACTGACTTGACGTAAGTAACTATCTGGGGAAGTTGTGAGGTGATATGTTCTTTAGTTTTATCCTTTTCACCTGCAATGACTTGGTAACTGCATGCAAATTAGTGCATTTGAATTAGGCCTAGTTAACGCCTAATTTGCATATCAATGTGGCGATTGTGATGACGTTATTAGATACACATTTTACTGATATTTTGTATTCAATCAATATATTTTTGGAAAGGGAAACTGTGCGCAAACAGCAGTAGATATATATTCATTTATAAAAAATAAAAAAAAGGGGGAAAAAAGGGCACTTTCTCTGGAGGAAGAAAAAGGGCAGGGGCTCAAGCCCACTTTGATGTCTATGTGTGCACATGCCTGGTTACGATCATTGCCGTAAAACACTTTTTCTCTTTAGGTCCATGATGGGAAGGTTGTGTGAGGTCGCTCTTCTGTCCCTTGTTGTTGTGTTTCTTCTAAACACTGAATCAACATGGGCTAAAAAGGGAAGCAGCAGCAGTGGAAGAAAAACGTCATCCACAAAAACACAATCTAAGCCACGTCTCAGCCAGCAAATTACCCTCGGCAGCCCCAAAATCCAAATAGAAACAGCAACCCATATCCTGCTGGCGGAAGTTATCCAGGAGCGGGCAACCCTAATCCAGGAGGAGTTCCCAGGCAAAATCCCCCGAATTATCCAGGAGTCGGTAGTAACCCAAACCAGCAGCCTGGTAGAGCCAATCCTGGTGGTTATCCAAACCAGAACCCTGCAGGTGGATATCCAGCTGGAGGTAATTATCCAGGCGCTGGGGGGTATCCCAACCAAAACCCAGCAAGAGGTTATCCAAATCAGAATCCAGCTGCAGGAGGCTACCCAGCAGCAGGAGGCCAATATCCAGGCAGAGCTGGCAACCCTGCAGGAGGATATCCTAACCAGCAGTATCCAGCTGCAGGAGGCTACCCTAACCAGCAGTATCCAGCTGCAGGAGGCTACCCAGTCCGAGGAGGAAATACAGGACAGGGTTATGGTCAGCCTCCTCCATATCCAGGTGGTGGTTATGGAGGCGGTGGGTATGGAGGCGGTGGGTATGGAGGCGGTGGTTATGGAGGCGGTTACCCAGGTGGAGCAGTCGGCGGTTACACCAACTGGAACCCAAATAATAAGATCCTCAGTCCCCGCTACGGTGGAGGAGGATACGGTGGAGGATATGGTGGTGGAGGATACGGTGATGGGATGGGAGGCTCTCCTTTCTCCCGCTCTGTGAGTAATATGGGTTACCAGCCCCAATCTTCAGGTTTTGCCAAAAAAGCCATGATGGCGGCAGGCGTTGGTGCTGTGGCTGGAATGGCCGTTGGATATGGATTAGGGCGTTTCCCACGACCCCCCTTCAATTTCCGCAACCCTGAAGAAGAGCAACACTACAACAGCTACATGTACCGCAAGTATGGCACCAAATCCACCGATGAAAAAGATTACGGCCGTGATTATGAGTACAAGCTTCCTCCGCGTGCCGAGTCTTACGACAAGTTCATGGAGCGCTGCATGAATAGGACTGATCTTCTTAAAGACCAGGCAGGCGACCAGGATGATGGTGACACCGTCGGCATTGAGGAGATTGGATACCCAGCCCTAGTTGACCAGATGAAGTCCAGGCGATGTGTTGAGCAGTACATGGTGTACTCTGAGCGCTACCTGCAGGAACGAAAAAAAGCCGAGCAGAGAATGGCAGAAAATAACAGCAGCCCTCCGAGCTTTGGGGTGTTTCAACTTTTCACATCCCTCCTGATGCTTCTTTCCAGCATGCTCTTACTCCAGTGAGAACCATTAGTGTTCCTGTTTCCATACCCCAAATGGATTTCTACTTCCTCCATTAAATCTGCACGTCAACATACTACTTATGAATATCTTCCGGTCACATTTAGTCAATCCTCTATTATCCTCTATATGTGTATATAACCAAGTCAGTTATAAGAAGCAGCTATCAGTTTAAACTTCTACAGTTCGATCATTAGTTGTGTGTTGTACAAGCTGCACATTTTTTCTTGTCAATTCTCTCATGAAATAGTCTTGCATCTCTTTTTATTTTGCACTTTTTTACTCTACATTATTGCACAGATCAGTTTTTGTGACGATGTATTGTGACATCTTTTTTAAAGCTACTGTATAAGATAGGAATATGACACTAAGGGTATAAATTAGGTACACAAACATGCAACTAACATCATTCCACCATTCATACTTTTTTATTATCATACTGGGCAATTGGACAAACTGATATTTCAATTGGTTAAAATGCTTAATCAAAGGAAAATGTGTTTTCATGAAATATAAATGAATGTTTAAGCCAGGGTTAACTAACTTTTACAAGCTGTGTTTTCAAAGTAGATGTTCTGATTGTCATTGCAATGTGCTGGGGAGGTGATCACTTCCAAATAATGTAAGTTTGGTAATGGGAACAAACAGAGAGATAAATTATTCAGCTTTTTTTTTTTAAAAGCCCAAAAGAAGATATGTTATAAACCAGAAAGGAGAAATAAATGTCTGGTAATGGCCAGTGAGATGCATTTAAATGTCATAAAATAAGGAATGGGACATTTTGATTGGCCCTAATTGTGTGCTTCCCTTATGAACACGAAATTCTGTTAACCATAATGGAAAATGTTGAAGTGCATTTCCGTTTAGATAGATGGCTTACCATTACAAACTCACATGTGGGCAGTCAGCGCAAGACTGAAGATGTCCCAAAATCAAAGCCCCACCCTTCTCAGGAACATAAAACCTACAAATTGCTTCTGTGTTGTCTGTAAATTCATGTACTGCATGTTTTAGCCCTAGGCAATCAGTGAGCATGAATCTTTCGATGTGCAGCCATTAGCGGTGAAGTGATGTGGCTTTCTGTCTGCAGCTGTTGAGATCAATTTGTTGATCATTGCGCCTGATGCTTTAAAACTGTGCCGTGCTACATGCTGGGATTTGAGATTTCGAACAGATAATGTCTACAACAATTCAATACGTTCATCATAAATTCGGCCATCAAAGAACTAAGCTTTTATATATGTAACCCTGCTCATTATACACAGTCTATTCACGTTGTTTGAATTTTGGATTTCCATGTTTCCAGGCTATCCATCTTCCCGCATTATAACAGTCACATTTTGGGTGTTGGCAGATCGGTAAATACCTCTGTTGAATTTTCACAAATTCAAGCTTCCCCTGGCTTTTTATGATCTTTGACTCTCCAGGAATTAAACTTCTGCTCTGATTTTGCTCCCACTGTAAGTTTGTGTATTAGTAATTCTCTTACTGTCCCTTTTGTTTTATTACATCTGACAGTTTTAAATATTTCTGGTTTCTTGGTTTTATAATGCACTTTGTGATTATGTTTCAAAAGATTGTACTGTAAATGAAGTTTGCAGGATCAGGAAAGGAGTTTCAACCAAGTAAATGTTCAGTTTATGGACAAAACTGTCCCTGTACAGTTCAGAGTATTGACAGTACTGTGTTCTGTCTGTTATTGGTATGTTAATCACGCTATGTTTAGTGTGTAGTAACCAAGAATGATGAATTGAATACTGTCCAAATGTTGACAGTTTATCTGGAAGTGATATGCACTGTTGTATTGTGACTTATTTGTATTGTTTTGATCTCAGAGTTAGTTTGTTATCATACTGCTTTTTTTCCTTTTCTTGATTCTAGCAATGTTGATTATAAATGAATTTAACATTTTCATACTGTCTAGACTGTAGAATATCTGTAAAGTGCACTTATTTCACTTAGGTTTCTGTAACTGCGTCACGGAGCTCATACAGGGAGTGCAGAGATCTAAATCTCCCAGTTTTGACTTGCAGTTGTTAACGCTTTGGATTACTAATATGATTTAATATTGTTTGTCATGGATGTTTGTGTTAAATAAAATAAGTAACAAACTAAGGGTCTTTGTGTGTTAACGATATACCTTTACCCTGTCACATAACAATATCCTCTAACTAATTTAATTTTATATCATAACATCAAAGCATAGAAAACGAAACAGGGATTAACTAACTATATTTTGTAACCAGTAGTTATTCGCAGTCCAGCTCTATTATAATAAGGCACATATTTGTAATGCATGATTATATGTTCTGTAAATGGAAAAAAGTTCAAAACAGCTGCAACAACTAGTCGCTATTCAGAAAGGTTTGATGAAGTTGTTATAATTACCATATAAAAGCACCAAATATCAATTCATACAGTTATTCTAATAGATACTCAGTCCCAAGTTATGTACTAAGAGATTGTTGGATGGCTTAAAAGTAGTCAAAGCGTGTGAGCGAGTAATCATCCTGGAATCAAGCTGTAAAATATAACAGTAAAATTAGGTTGCTAAAGCCTCAGGGACCTTAGCAACCTCATTTTACTGGAAAAGAATATTGCACAAAGAAGAATATTGTTTAAAATAGCTTTTATTTCATTTGGTTTAATGACTGAATGCTTTTCCTGTGATCGGACGTTGCTCAAAAGTCCCTGATCCAGGCTGCTATCAGGAAGGACAACACATTCCCAAGTGTGAGGCAGATGTTAGTGGTAGGAGCGGGGGCAGCTGACTTAACAAAGGCTCTCCAGAGGGAATGGTTTTGAAATCTCTGGTTTTCGTTGTGATGAGGCCGCTGATCATGCTCGGAAGAGGACGTCTTGTGGCCATGATGTTTCACAGATCCGTGTTTTCCTTTACCAAATAACCCCAGTCCGGTGCCGGTGCCTCCCAGCATCCCGGCTGCTGCTGCTGCTCCCGCCCACTTCAGGCCCTTCTTGGAGAGGCTTTTGCTTGGAGAGGAAGGCGCTTTATCTTTATCATCATCATCATCACCTTTTCCACGACCCTTAGAGCCACGCTTACTGTTCACACCTGGGCACAGAGCTGCAGTGAGCAACAGCAAAACCCACAGCGAGAGAAGCTTCTGCTGGCCAATCATTACTGAAGATCTAAACAAATAAAAGAGTGGCAGGTGATTGGAGCCTGATCAAATACAAATCCATATTGCTGTGTTAGTGTTTTTGCATAGGTTATTTATTCTTTTCTTTGAGAGACAAAGAGACTATTGTTAAGTCTGTTGGCTGACGTCCATTCCAGCTTTTGATTGAGCTGGTTGCACATCAAAAGTCACATGCTCACCAGCACTAACACAACAGACATCCAGAACCATCCACATGCTCTGTCAACACTGGGCTCAGCTGGGCATTATGTGTGTGTGATGCATATTTCTCTCCTTTCCATGATGAATAGGTTTTTACGGTCTCAGATAAACATTGCAGAAGATAGTGTTGTATCAAAGTGGATATGCAACTCCATGTATCATGCCAATGCACCTGGAAGGAGATCATTGAAATCTTAAGTCACACAGGTAAAATGTAGTGATACCATCCACTTTGATGTTAATTAAAAACAATAAATAATGAACTTACCTTTCTGGTCGGAGGCAGTGATGTTGGAGCGGCAGTCTTTTTTCAAACCACAACACTTGCCACACAGAAGAGCAGCATTTTGGTATCAGTATCATTTCTAAACAAACATCTACTCCACAGAGCAACACAGCTCCTCCCCAAAACAAACCCCGCTTTGCCATTGGTCCAAGATCAATAATACAGTACAGGTTGAATGGTTTTAGCTGATGGTGGCAGTTCACATACAGTTACAACACCTAGTCTTCTCCCATTATCCTCCAAATGCAAATGCTGATGCCAAAAAACAATGATATTACAAAAAATGCCCCAAAGGGCTGTACAAAATAAAAACAAAATACAAATATCATAGCACAAAAATGATAAAAACATTATGAACAACTTCATGTGTATGTAAAACCAAACAGAAGTGATGCTAATAAGATGGAAACTAGGTGACAAGGAAGACAGATGTGAAGAAATGTGTTTTGAGTTTGCTTTTATGAAAGGAATCAACGGAATTAGCTTCTCGGATCTGAATGGGAAGACGTTCCAAAAGAGAGGTGCTCGGAAGGAAAAGGCTCTGCCACTGAGGAATTGTGAATTCTGGGGATGGAAAGGAGACTGGGATTTTGGGATCGTGGGAGCCTGGTAGATAGTCGCGGGGTAATTAATGATGATAAATAGGGAGGTGCTAGTCCATGTAAGATTTTAAAGGTTAACTGTTGGTTCTGTGTGTTCAGCCATGTTTACACCTGCACGAGTCTAATGCTCTGATATTATTGAGTAAATAAATCTGTACCTCATAAACCTGACTGGACTTGCAGCTGGATTAACTTCACAAGAAGAGGATCAAAGATTCAAAGCACAGTAGTGTTTTATATTAGGACAGTGAATCATTATCTCAACTGTAACAGGAGCCTAGTCAGACTTTGCTTTGCAGATTGAATATTGCTAGAAAAATGAATGGTTGGTTTACAAAAAAACATACCTAAATCCCAAATCCACTCAAAAAGATGTCCGCCTAATCATAACTAGCTGAACTATAACACAAATAAACAATACAGAGTCATTCATTCATTTGACTGTTGAAACTTTTAACCAGGAAAAGAATGAAGAAGGAAGGAAGAGATGTTGAGATGGGAATGAGAACGGGTTGCATCTTGAGTCTTCAGCGTCACAGTTTCTTAGTTGTAAAAATAAATAACATTTTTTCTGTACTTTTGCTGTGTTAATCATCCGCCAAGGACCCTGAAATAGATCACATGAGCACTTCATTGAATAACTGGGAAGATCAATGTGCATACAAATAGAGAATTGGTCAAACACGCAGAAGAAGTTCAACAGCCAGCAGGGTTTAACCATTTTAACATTTTCTTTAGGAAATACCAAGACTGTGATGCTACACAGAAGTATGAGAGCAACACAGGACTTTGAATAAGGAAGATGATTGTTCAGAAAAAAACGAAACGCTAAAAATAGTGGGAATTTGTTTCAGGGTCAAATCAAAGAATGTCTGATTTGGACAATTATTTCATTATCTTGTGTATAAAGGATTGACTCATTCGATTCGTTTTTGCGTGTAGCATGGAAGCAGGAAGTTGCATAGTACTGAGTTGTATTGATGTTTTGAAGCCGAACAGTTACATAACTTCAAATATAAGACGTCCGATGTAATCATGGCAAGATGTTGAGTTGTGCAAGACTGTTTATTCTGTAAATAATTAAGCCCCGCTTGCACACATCCCTGCTTTGTGTGTTGTGAAGATATTCAGTAGATCTTTCAGAATGTGAAGGTAGTTTATTTATTTCAGCAGGTTTTGCGTCAACATGTCAATGACAGGGTCACATTTAGGACACAACAATCTGTAGAACTCAAACATAAATATACTTTGTGTTTGTCTTCAATGTAGTTTGCATCACATGCTTTGTTGGGCATTCACTCATGCTCATCTGGTATGGTGACTTTTTTCACATTCCCTTCATGTACATAAAAACAATTGTCATGCAAAAAAACACTTGTGGTGATTTCTGCAAACTTCTCTGCATCGAACAGTTGGACGGGAAAAGTAATAGTTGTTTCCACTGTGTGTTAAAATGAGTCAAATATGTTGCACGACCTGGTTTACCCTTTCCAGGAAGGATGAAGTTATTTCATTTGCAGCTGGAAGCGCTTTACTGATCCCCGTCTCTAAACAGAAACTAGAGGACGTTCTCAAAGAGCTGCATGGAAGCCATAATGTTTTCATCCTGTTGAGAAAAGAAAGCAGATGCAAGAGAAAATGTGTTTGTTTGTGTTGAAAGCTGCGTGAACTCACTCAGTTTGACCGGAGTTTTACCTTTTGACAGGTTTCTATGAACTCATCAATAGTCACCACGCCGTCTCTGTTCCGATCCATTTTCTGAAAAATGTCAGACATGGAAAGGAAATATTGCACAATTAATCAAGTGTAAAATGATATGTATCTAAAGTACAACAGTGTGTCATAAAATGATAATGATGATCTGTGGTTTTAAAAGAGGTCCAGCCTTCAGAATGATTAAAAAAACGGCTTTGTGTTATTTTCCCGCCAAATTAGATTTAATTGTTCTATTAGAGTGTCACTGGTCAAAAACCCTACAGTATACAGGTTCATTGACACACACTGTGACTTGATACAGTATAGGCCTAGTGGATGTATTTACATTATTAAGCTTTGTGGCTGCATAGATAACAAACCTGGAAGAATCTCTCCACATGCTCATATGGAGAATCATCCCGTACACTGGGTAAGGTATATCTGCCCATCATGTCATAAATTGACGTCATTATTGCCATCATTTCCTGTAGGAAACCAGAGACACAGACAGAAATGAAGACCCTGCAACACATTTTGTTTTGTTTTCCTGTTTTTTGAAGTTACCTCTTTTGTAACGTAGCCATCTTTGTTGATGTCGTACAGGTTGAACGCCCATCGAAGTTTCTCTGTGACAGAGCCTCTTAGCAACACAGACAGTCCTATCACAAAGTCCTGTAAAAACAATAAGACGTATTATTATAACCTCTCTTTTTGGTTTCTTCCACAAATATTCAGTCAGTGGTGCACTCACCTCAAACCGGATGGAGCCACTTCTGTCCATATCAAATGCTTGGAACAAGAAATGTGCATACGTGGTTGCGTCTGAGAACATAAAATGAATATACAATACACTTAAGAAAGATAATAGTTGTATAATGAGAATCAGATGCTTATATAACACCAGTTCATTAAATGAATACTGTACCTCCTTGAGGGAAGAACTGAGAGTAAATGCTTTTGAAAGTTTCCTCATCCACCAGCCCACTGGGACATTCCTGTGGAAGGAAATAAAAGTTTACATAATTTAAGTCGAATTTAAGATGAATTATATTTGAAATTACACAGTTAGAGTTATGTAATAACAAGAATAACAGACAATAATGGTTCATTAATGGCATTCTATCATGTTATTCTCCTGTGCAGTATCAGCCCCTGCCTGAAATGCAGATCTAATGTATGGCCACTAGAGGGCATAAAGAACTTTAAAAAAACGTCACTATTTATGGAAAATCTCTATGGGGCACTTGGTGCTTTTTTTTGCAAAAGAAATACCCACAATGCAGCTACCCCAGATAAAACTCTGGTAAGACAATTCCTTAAGTAAATCAAGGTAAATGCAAGTAGTGTATGTAAAGGAAACAGTAACAGCCAGACAGACAACATTCGATTTTGAAACTAAAATCTCTTAAAATGGCATTTTCCCATTAGATTTCACTTAGCAGAGCACCCAGAGCAAGTCCCCCTGTAGAGATTTCATTACAGTTTGCTTACTCTGAAGGTCTCTTACCATTATGTGATGTTAAGGGCTCAGGAACGTGAAAACATTTGTTTATATTTAATTAAAGTCCGATTTGTTAACATTAGCTTGCACTCTTCTTCTTCTCTTAAAGGCACATAATCATCACTAACTGTCGATTCATTACCACACGGTGCACTTCCAGCTCTTTAGAAACAGTGTTTGGGCAGGTAAAGGATATTATTTAGTTTAACATCTTGAACTTATTCAGTTGTAACGTCTACAGATAAATACTCAACTATACATATGCACACCATACATGCAGTGTGATTACTCGCCATCCAATATCCAAACATTTTGTGGATAGCCTGAAAAGTGGAGATTTATAGTAGCAGCATATTAATCCTAATTGTTTGGGAAATATGTTAAATAACCACATATGGGTAAATATTGGGGCGTCCACATCATTTTGGCCTCATATCTGGTGTAATGTAAATATAAATGTGTCTGCAAGCTTTATTCTGGTCAATGATTGATCCGTCTCAACTGGACCCCTGAGCCACCGTTACTGTTAACTAATGATTTTCGTTACGATGAAGGCTCATCCTCTCTAATCAGATCCACTAGCGCTGACTGATTGTTTTCATACATTTTTAAAGCCTCTGTAGAGCGACTGGAGCTCCTTCCTGGTGAACTGTGTCTGGGCCTGGAGCTGATCGAGGCCCTCGGGCTGGTGACGCACCATGGAGAGTTCAAGTTCTCCGTCACAGCTGTCTGTCAGTGGGACACAGAGAAAATAGGGGGTGGGGTGGGAAATAAGGGGAAGAAAAAAAGAAGGAGGAAACGGGAAGGACAAGAAAGAAAGACCACAAAGGACAGGGAGAGGAGGAGTTGAAAATACTAGAAAATCATAATAGATGGGAGGCAAAATATAAGTACAGAACATAACTCAAAATGCTCACCATCTGTACAGACCACATAGAAATTCAAAAAATAAAGAGGGATATGTAAGACAAGGAAGTGGGTAAGATACAAAAAAAAGTAGTTAGAAGAATGTACAGTATTGCTTAAATATGATAAAAACACACCAATGGTGTAAAAATATTTAGGGACATTTTTTGATAAAGAAGATGACAAATATATTAGTTAGAGGAGCGTCTACTGTAGCTTAGAAAAATGAGGGTAGTTAGAGGAAATAAGCATGAAATACAGTTGAAGTGGTGGAAGCAGTTCAAGGAATTGTTGACATCTTGGCTGTGTCCAAAATAACCCCCTCTTTCACTAAACCTCTTATTCCTTCATAATAACCACTCATTTATGTACTGTATAGTATGGAACAAATTGAGATTTCTTTACACAAATAAATATCATTTTGTGCCTGTAATTGACAAGTGTGTTACTACTTAAACTTGAACACACATTTTAATAAAAATTTGTGTTCTTAAACCTACATTTTTGCTATAAAAAAGGGGGGATTAATCATGAAGAAATAAGGCTGCCACAGGAAATACACAGACATACAATCTACATCTTGTTGGTTACTTTTTTTGTGACAATTCTGACATTTGGATAAATAAATGGACAGTAGAGAGGGATTTTAGACACATCCTCTGACTTGCTTTATAATCACAGGTTTTACTAAGTCTAGATGTCCAAAAGGGAATATGCATTATTCTATCAGCCAAAGGGACAGTTCATTTAGATAACAAATGAAGGGAAAGAAGTTTACAAAAGATAGCTGGGATTAAAATAAAAACCTTATTGATAATACCGGAATGAACACCTCAAGAAGTACTACTCACCATCTTTAAAGAAAGCACAACACAAAAGTTGACCAGCAAGAGATGGTGATGAAGGAAATGAAAGGGGGAAGAAGAAACTGTTAATGCTTAATCTCTAAAAGTTACACAAATATACCAACACAGTGAACACATTTAAAAAACAACAACAACATTAAGGTGAACATGCTATTATGTACGCTGAAAGAGTTTTTGGTTGCCTCAAATGTCCCAGGAGTAACAATTACAGCAACAAAAAATATTTCTATATACTTTATCCTTTCCTTTTGAAATCCATTATCGACATCCCTTTAATATTTTACAGCTGCCTTATGTGACTGCACTCACTTATAATTTAGCACCACAACAAAACAACTGGAAAGTTTATACGATTTTTCTTCTTCAGAAAATCCCATGCAAAGGTCTCAACATCTTACCTTCGAGTGACAAGGGCTCCCAAACTCCAAACTGTTTGAGCACGACATAAAACAGCCCGATAACAACAGCAATGGCAATTACTTCCATGCCATCCATTCCCATTGTTGCCTTGCATTAGATACCGCCTGTGCAAAAGCCCTCTTAAAAAAACTTGATGTCAACTTCCTCCTGCCACGTCAGGGCTTTTGTCCAGGATCACTTAAAAGAAACCCCTGACTTCAACCACTGACCAATAAAGCAAAACATAGAATCCTCATTTGCCTGCAGAGCATCCTCGTTTGGATTAAAAGTCCGTCATGTGTGCAGAAAAATTACAATCATAGAGTGTTAATCGACTTAAATGATCCAAAGCTTTCCAAAAATCCAACAGCTGGTGTTTTACCTCCTGTATAGTTCATTTTAGGATCTGTCCAACAACTCCATCAACTCAGGGGCTCCACCCCACACTCACTCCATCTCCTCTCTGTCCTGATCTGATCTGTGTGTTTGAGTGTGTGTGTTGGAGGTTTTTAGGGGCAGGAGGGGGTTGTTACTGAAGGAATTTCTTTACTAATAGTCCCTGATTGACAGTCTGTATTTGCTCAGTCATTTCAAGGATGCAAAGCTGTAAAACTAAGCATTGATCCACATCCACTGATGGCTGGGATTTGAGCAGCACTTAGAAAGAAGGAGCCGGCCCTGCCCTGTGTGGCGCTGCTTGTTTCTCCTACGTCAATCAGCTGCACACATAGTCAATAACTCAGCAGGATTCACTTAAAGACGAAAAAAAACTGTGACTGTTAAACCGGTGCTTTGTTTACGACACTGTAGTTAAGCAAAGGGCAGTTAAATCTGTGCTGAACGATGAGCTGCACACCTTTGAGGGCAATAAGAAGCCTCTGTAAAATGCTCCTTACATGCTTACATGTTGGTCTAAAAGTACCTTTTGTTGTTGCAAAGGCACGAGTGAGGCTTTCTATTATTGTGTGCCGCCGGAGGACAATGTAAGTGTTTGAGAATAGTTCACAGCTGATGACTCTGCACAACATAATGGACTCAGTTAAAGTAGGAAAGGGGGGTGGAGGGCAAATCAATTGTTGAGAGATAAATATGGGTCTAAGAAGAGGGAGAGAAGGCAGGCCAGAAATGCATTTTGATTGCTGCCGATGGTTTATGTAAAAACAGCTGTCTGAGTCAAACAGCTACGGTGCACTGATGAACTGGGATGGTGCAATTTCCCAAAAAAACTAAACACATTTGGCCGCTGCACACCACAAGAGCAGTGTAACAGCTGTATTTCAGAGGGAGCTTTGATGTCGTAGTGCGTGATTGTTTGTGTTCTTTTGATAAAAGTTGTGTGTCATAAATCAAACAAGTTCCTAAGGTGCGTATATGGAAGATTAGTACTCATTTTTGTTTTGTTTTTGTAAATTGTCAATAAATCACCCTACTGAAATACATTTAACAAAATAATAGCCTTCATTTTTCCCTAATATGCTTAATTTTGCCTTACACGAGTCAGAGGATTTAAACTGTGTTGATTGATCGTCTAGCTAATAAAATGGTGCAACTAGTTATCCTTTACTTACAAACATAGATTTTTATAAAGTGTTTTTGATGTGTTGGTTAATCCTACCTCGACGGAGGAAACGCACTCGGCCATTAGAGAACATGCAAGATGTATGAGCTAATGTGGGAACTGGCCTAACATAAACAATAACGCAGCAGTATAATGTTTAATGCACCCTAAGTGCTGATCTACCCCCGTTCTTATATTAAATACAACGAGGTGGCTTAAGCATGCAGAGATGCAGACAGTGCATCAGTTTCCCCCTCAGGCTTTAATGACTGTGAGAGAGCATTACAGCTCAGAGCATTACAGCTCAGAGCCTCAGCTCATCCATCACACACCGTCACAGGTTCTCCTCTCAGGAAGAAACACCCGAAACTTCGCTCTCTCTCAGCCTCTTTCTTAGTGCATGCTTTTAGCTCTTTCATTGATTTGTATGCATTTTCTTTGTCAAGAAATGCTTTACATTGCATTTTCTCAAGGGGGATTACACCTTCCATTGCCCAGTTTTCTTTTACTTTTTGTTTATTGAATTGTTTTTTCTATACTTTGCTCAATATACAAACTCATTTCTAACTTTTAAGTAAATAAGTAAAAAAAAACGAAGAAACTTGCCTTATCATATCCCTTAAATTCAAGAGCAGTTTTTGATGTAAATGAAAGGGAAGAAATAAATAAAAGAATAATGATGTTGCCTAGGTTTTATTAAACTTCCAATTGCCTTGTCAAACATACTTTCAAAATGTGCATTGCTATCACTAATGACCTGAGGAACTATACATGAAAATGGTAACCTCCATGCTAAATGCCATTGTATAGCAGCATTTCCATCATCAGGTGGCTACTAACATATTACCATACATTTTCTTTTAACAGTAAATAAGATTTGACAGAAAGCGCACAATCTTTACACTCTCTTTAAGCTGACCTCTAGCTTCCTCTCTAATACACATATTAAATAGAAAATGTGTAGGAGATGGAGCAGCAGCCACCATGAGAATGTATTACTAAAATATTTGGCTCTTTCACACATTCCTGCCGAGAAAAGACATCTCGAACCCTGTAACAAACAAAGAAACTTCTCACAAATAAACGACATGCTTTTATTATTTCTGTAAGACCACCTCACTCTTGAGTTATAAGAGAGATTTAAAACAACAACAACAAACAGATTCAAATGAATAAGTGTAGTGTGGGAGCCAGTTCAACCTGTATTGTAAAGGTGTACCAGAGGGTTCGATAATGTTTATTGTTGAGGTTAACTCTGCTAGTAACAAACTTCTATTTCAAGTTATTAATCAGTGCATTTAATTAAATGAAACCAAAAGTAGATACAAAAGACACATAAGGAATTTCCCAGGTTGTTATGAATAAAACCCTAAAGGCTTGTAACAACTTGTACAACATTAAAGGTCACTTATTGTGCAAAATCCACTTTTCATGTCTTTTATACATAAACATGTGTCCCCTCTGTGCTAAGAGATTCGGAAAGCTTCAGGAAAAAAAGACCCCCTCTCTTTTTGTCCTGATCCATTTATATAAAAACCTGTCTGAAAATGAGCTGATCAGATTTTGGCCACTTTGTGATGTCACAATGTTTTTTTGGGTTGTGCAACCATTAGCCAATCACCAACCAAGGTAACACCTTATCACCTGAATCTCCTCCTAGAGCACCATTGTGTTTTTTAAAAACCAAACACATCACAAAGGGGCGTGGCCAGCAGCAGCAGCAGCTCATTAGTATTGAAAGCTACAGACACAGAATCAGCACTTTTGAAACAGGGCTGAAACAGAGGGGATTATGGGATGCTACAACGCATGATCTGTTTGGTATTTCAGCCAAACACTCCAGACATGTTTTGTATATATCCGAGAACTATAATATATTTTTGAAAAAGAGTATAATAGAGGACCTTTAAAGTTAAAGTCCTAAAGCTGTAAATACATATAGCCTACAGTATGTGATGGCAAAGTGAATACAAAAGTTCAACATCCTCTGCTAATCCTATGTGCTGCAGTTCTCACTCGCAAAATCAGAGAAACAATGATGTATGAATCACGTTTTAACATTACACAGCAATTCCATATTTTCCTGCACAATCTTATAACTATTAAGAATTTTTGTTGCATATTTTGCACTTGCATATTTATCATATTGTTGTGCATGAGATACATTAAGGCTTGTGAGAGTGAGTGCAGACCATCTTGTCGAACACTGTGATACCATGTCTACACACCAGTAGATGGCGATCAAGTTGCTTTAAGGTTAAGGAGATATGCTTTAACACTTAAAGGTGGGGTATGTAATTTATTTCAGAAACACTTTTTGTTATATTCCATGGAATGCTCTTAACATCCCGATAGCAATGAATACATTAAATGCTTTGACAATAAATACATTACAAAAATTCATCTGTGGAAGCCGTGGCGCTGTAAAAAGCACGACCAATCATCTGAGCCGGCCCGGGTAAAATAACTGGATGGCCTACCTGCCTGTCAGCTTTCCATCTGTGCACAAACTTATCTCGTGCCCTCATTGGTCATGTGCGCGTTCGTGTGTGTTGGAGGAGGGGCTCTGTAAGGAAGTCTGAAGGAAGAGGCAGATTTTTTTCGGCTGCGTAGTTTCAAATTCTAGCGCACTCGAGCTGGTTTCTCCAAAATTACATACCCCACCTTTAACACATTATTTCCTTTTAAAACGTAATCAATGGTCTAATGGATTCATATAATATTGAGAGTGAGAATACATATACAGTATATTTTGGTTTGTTTGAGCAGAAGTGGAACTACAGATATATTTAAAATCCTCATAAATAAAAATCAAGACAAGTTTTCTGCTCCAAATTAGAGCTGAACACAGTGCTATGATTAAAGTTTGAGTGGATGGTTTGTCAGCCCCCAGAGCATTAGTCCTGCTCTGTTTTCATCAGTGTCCTGTCAGAGGCATGGCATCTGTGTGCCGGCAGAGAGAGAAGTCAGCAGTAAACGAGTCTGGATAACATACAGGAGTCCTTTCTGGAAACACCAGCGGAGACATTCTGCCTGCTCATCACTGTGTTTGTTAACCAGGCTGATGAAAGATCAGAGGGGAAATGAATCACTATTTGTATGAATTTTAATTAGGGATTTGAGGTTATGGAAATGTACCGGGGGTTGTGATAAAAACACATTTGCAATAAGAGGAATGGGGTTATTATCGTTATCTGGATAATCACGAATATCCTCACGAGTGCCTTGTGAGCAATTGAGCCTGGTTTAGGAAAAACAAACTAACACAATGTTGATATTTAAAATGACCTTTTTTACTTAGAGGCACCTTATGAAAACCTAAGTTAAGAATGGTTTGAGGATTGTTTTTCACAAAACAATTCATGACATAGATAGTCCTAATTTTAAATTAGGAAATGATGCGATATTGTTGTTGTTGGATAAACCAAGAAAAAACAACAGTACTTTATATATCTTTATACGTCTTTATACAGTCTATGGTCTGTGTGTGTATCTGTGCATGTGTGATAGTAAAGAGAGGGATAAGGAGCATAAGATAAAGATAATGAATATGTAGTGGATTAAACTAAATTCTTTGATGCAGAATCAGAGGTAAGAATTAAAGCAGCATAGCTTGACTGATGGGAAGCAGAGACAGTGAACAGAGGACGTGAACATACAGTAAATATGTTGTAGATGCTCTAAAATGCATGTATTCTGCAGAGCAGGTGAATGAAGACCTGCCCTCTTTCTTTATATCCCTCCTCGGGTCCCACTTTCTCTGCTGTCACATGATCATGCACATATTCAATTCACTGAATTGTTTGTGTAAGCCTGTGTGTGTACCTGGCCCTTGCTGCGTGGTGCTGGCAATGATCCACTTGACGAGACAACAATTCATCAGAGATTTGCGTGTGAGCCGTGGTTTCTGCCACTTGGAGCCCTCTGTCTGTCCACCAGGGTTGGGGTCCTTCCCGTTGGCGTCAGGCAGCAGGCCGCCATCCACTGCCTTCCCATCTGCCTGGGGAAACACAGAGGAAGGTTCGTTTATTGATATAGCACATACTGTATCATACACAATACGTGCTTTACATAAGCATTAACACACAAATAAACACAAAGAAGACAATTCCTTTAAGAAATAGGAGGTAGCTTAACATCACAAGGCAAATGCTCGACCACATTGCAAGCCACTCTTACTCGAAAAGGAGACACCAAGAGACACTTTTGCTCACCAAGTTCCTTGAAAATGTCTGTGCAACTTTAGCAAGAAGCCTTATTTTCTTGTTCTCTCCTTTAATTTAAGTCAAACAAATAACTGACACATCTCACCAATTCAATGGAAATCAGAATATTTGATACAAATATGTTTAATAATATGGTGAAATGGAATAACTGCAGGTTGGTTTTGGATCTACTTTCATAGCTTTCTATGGTGAAACGTAAAGCAAGGCTCTTGTCACGAGCGGTAGCAGGACATCAAGCCAAATGGTGAGTATGAATGAACAGATCAATACGTCAGTAATCAATACTTTAATCCTCCAACGCTGAAAAAAAAGGTCTCTCATACAGACTTTTCATTGACTCAAGCATATTTGAACCTTTAACAGTTAAGGGGGTGATAAAATAGTTATTTTGTACAGATTGGGAATTATTAAATGTGCTTTAAATGTGCATGGGTTCCAGAAAGAGAGAGAATATTGATATAATCTAGCATTCTTGTAACATGAGCAAATGAGCACTTATGAGAATAGGGACATAAAAGCCCTCTTGTTCCCACTTTTCCCCTCACCACATGACATGTTCTCATACAGGATGCACACTAAGTGTTTCTATATTTGGATACATATTTCAGTCATAATGAAGCCTTACATTTTTTTAATTGGTGATTTTATCTACTGTAAAATTAACCAATGCTGAATGCTTTTGTTCCCATTTTAAATGTTGTTTTCACTGTGTTTTTTAGTCCCGAATAATATGTGAATATATTGCTACATGTTCAGCTTTTCAGAGCTTCTTCCACCTTTATCTAATTAGTTCTTCAGAGCCATTTCTCTAAGTCAATCTTTTTTCTCTTTTCTTAATCCGTTTCTTTGTCTCTTCAAAGCCTTTTACTTAAAAAAAATAGAGCTACTATCTGGGGATAGGCTCTGCCCCTCTGGTATCCTATTTGAATATGAAAGGATGCCAGAGCATCGAGAAATGTCGCTCAATAATTCACACTCCTTAAAACTGCATCAATAAAAGATCAGAGATGGCTGCCACAGTGAGGTGAGAGATGACGAGTGAAACACTAAGTGATACTTGATGGACCCTCTGTCTATAAGAACACACACAGGTTAGCGTACACCTGTCAAGAAAGCTATAAAATATCAGTCAAACTAAATCATCTTTTGATTGTCTGTGACTGCATGTTGAGTAACTGCTGTAAAAGATGTGAGGAAGAGGAGGATTTGGGGTCTTAACATCCAGAGCGCTGCATTATTCAAAGGAGTGAAGCCATGTGAGCAGAGCAGGGAGACGCTGCCTGTGATCATCTAAGTCATCATGAACGCTGCAGGCAAGAATCCTCCACTGATCATCACATAATGCACCACACACACACACACACCCACACACACACACACACACACACACACACACACACACACACACACACACACACACACACACACACACACACACACACACACACACACACACACACACACACACACACACACACACACACACACACACACACACACACACACACACAACCTGACAACTTCCAAGAGATTATTTTCACCTTCTAGAGAAGTTGCAAAGCTGATGGCTCTATCAGAGCTGCTTTGCTTTGGATCTTTACAAACTGGTATCCTCTCTTAACTCTTACTCTTTACCAACTGTCTCCAATATATAAATTACATCAGGTATATAAAAAATAAAGCATAGAAACTACTTGAACTCACTTCAATAACGACACTAACGAAGAATACATTCACTATAAACAAAAATGGCAAGAACATTTATTTGTAACTATTAAATAATATAAAGCAATATATAGCTCCAACAAAGTGTTATCACTTATTGCTCAAAGACTCAACAAAACACTGAGTTTTATATTGACAATCTGCCCTGAAGGTCGCTTTACATGAAGTGAATCTGCACTATATCATTATATTTAAAGTTTGAAATCTCCAGTTTCCTCAAGTCCGAAGTCAATTCATTTTGAGTTACTTGTTTTCGAGTGCTTTAATTGTATGCTACTTTATACTTCACATTATTCTCGTTCACATAGATTCTACATTTCAGAGGGAAACATTGTACTTGTAATGTAAGATGTTATATTTTGAAATAACAGCATATGAAGTTATCTACTAGAAAATAGAAACGCTGCTTACGTTACTGCAATGATAATAATAATAAAGTCATCCAAATAGTATGAAGTATACATGAACATTGAAGGGGGCTATTTTGCATCATTTTTTACTTTTCATTATTTTAGTTTTTTTATTTAAAAGACATTTCCAATGCAAATGCACAGTTTTTACTTGTAACGGAGTATTTTTGTATAGTCTACGACGGTGTACCTAAAGTAATTGAAAGTACTTCTTTCTCCAATTAAAATAAAAAAAATCTCTCAAAGTATGATCCAAAGCTTTTGTTCTAATGTTCATTAATTGTTAGGTCTTTCTGTTGTTGATAAAGTACAAGTATCCCAGAACGTAAGCTACACAGTACCATAGCTATAAGAACACAACATAATAAACCACATTCAGCATGCTAGTTTTTCACAGCAATGATCCTTTTAAAGCATATTAATAAGTGATCATTGTACCTGCATTGCGTTTGGATGTGTGTTGCTGTTTTTGCAGAGTGATCTCGTTGCAATCCTCCTCGCTCGCGCTCCTCAGACGAAGTGATCTGCAGCAGCAGCAGGGAGACGGAGAGAAACAGAGATCTGGAGGAGGAGCAGAGCGTCTCCGAGTGCTGCGCTCACACTGCTAAACAACAATATCAAAAAACAACAAACACAGCTACAGATTAACAAACGAACCTGATGTATCTGAGGATTAAAACATGATTCAGTCAGTGATGGGCAGAGTCGTGATCCTCAACAATTTATAGAGCGTCAGAAGGACTGAGGTGTGATGAGGTGTTCACATCGTGACACATTATTATTAGAAATGCCAGACAGATAATAACCTGCAGTGATGGTGTGTGAGTCCAAACTCAGACAGGCGCTAACCGTGTGACTCTGAGGAAATTAAAACATGATTGCTGTGTGTTATGGCTCTACTTTGCTTTCTGTGTGATCCTGCACAGATAGGATATTAATAATAACAAACAGGAGGATTCATATATTATGAGACGTACAGTCCCATCAACAGACAAGGACATCTTGCAGGCTTTCTTTTATTCTAAGGGGAAGAACTGTAATCGTTCTACTAGGACAAGGTATACAGAATTTGCAACAGTGTGTAATCATGCAAATCTGTATTTTCTACAATTGCAGCATTCATTAAGTACAATTCAGAAAGAAATCTTCCCTAACAGTCTTATTAAGTATTTTTAAGTAACATTTGAGTTATATCAGTGCATAAAATATCAATATTACAATATATTTTAATATTACAATCAACATAAATGGTGTGATAGTCTCTCCAATTGAATAACAAGCTGCATGTAGGTTTTATTATGTGGAACCACAGAGTGTAAATGGCATCATGCTGCACAACTCCTGTAATTAGACTTTTAAATGTGACATTAGCCCAGTTAGAGCACACTTTGTCCTTTGCACCTGCATCTGGTTTCACATTAACTTGGAAGGAAGCTGCCTCCTGGCTGGGCCCAATAGCTGATTCTGACATTTAAATACATCTTCTCAAATGCTATGCAAGTCCTGAGGAGGAGAGTGGCTTTTTATTGTGGGGGGGGGGGATCTAACAGAAAGGAAAAACAGAGATGAAGAAAAACAGGGAAAGAAAGAGTTTGGTTATGGAGAGAATTACATTTGTTTTTCCTTTTGGTGTTTAGCAAAGTCTTCTTCCATTCTAATCAACCCTGCCTTTTGCATGCTAGTGTGTGCTCTCAGTTGGAAAAGAGAGATAGAAACGGTAACAGGCTTCTTACGTCACTTGGAGGTTTAAGAAGAAAGATGTTCCTGAGGAGATGTTCTCCATCAAGACTAAGTTTAAGTACAATGTTTGTGGTGTGAAATATGACTTTTTCTGCCATCTTAATTATCTTAAAGTTTGACTGAATGATTAAAATGGGAAAAATGTAAGCCATTTGAAATCAAATCATTTGAATTATTGATTCCATTTGCTTAAATATAATACTTAGAAGTCAGAGAACGCATACATTGTTAACAATATCTTAACAGCCATCATTTATATACTAGAGAAATTCAATATTTCCGTTCTGCCTGACTCTTATCTTCCTAGGTGCAGACTGAGAGGTTATTTTTAGCCCCGCGCAGTCCAGAGAGCCTCCAGTTTCCCCGGTGCCTCACACATCAGCTCAGGGTTTAATTGAGGTCAGTGTGCATGCGTGCGTGCGTGTGTGTGTGTGTGTGTGTGTGTGTGTGTGTGTGTGTGTGTGTGTGTGTGTGTGCGTGCGTGCGTGTGTGTGTCCAGTACAGATGTGCCTCCTGTGTGTGTGTGTGAAAGGGAGAGTCTTTTTATTTTCTCTCTGTCCTCATGAATGTTGCATTTTCTTTCAGAATTGGCCACAAACACTCGTGTCATGCATGGCTGCACGCATTTCTGCACATACTCACACTTTGTCTCCAGCTGTGCCACATCTACCCATCTCTCCTCATCTATTGTATAATACATGAATGTAGCCTTCATATGCAACACTGCAACCGGTATATGAGTTATAGAACATATAGAGGTGTTCATGTAAAGGGCGGGTGACGATAAACAGCCTCATAGCAAAAAGGACATTCAATATGTGTTGTTGTCGTTACCCAGCTGTTATAAAACTTTACCCAAAGGTCCAAACAAAAAAGAAACATATAAAGAAACCAAAATGACCATTTCTGCAGCTTTTTCTATAAATAAAAAGACATGAAACACTGTTTTTGTTTTCTAAAGTTGGACTTTTTGCAAGATGTGTTTCAAATAAGCAACGTATAACGAGTCTTAAGCCATGTGAGAGGATTTGAGAGGCTGAGCTTTGAGATAAATGCTAACATCAGCATGCTAACACAAGCTTTCGAACAATGTTAACCAATTATCTCCGTATTATCTGATGTTGCAGTGTGAGTTTTTGATTGTTACTTGCACCACCTGAATTGCATGAGGTTTGGTACATTTTCTTTTCCCCATTTATGAAATACTACCATCACTTATCCTCTGCTGCAAACCAGTCTTTTTTTCCCTTTGACCCATGAGGTTTACAGGAACCAACACTTTAATTAACA
Organism: Dissostichus eleginoides; assembly: GCA_031216635.1. Lineage (NCBI taxonomy): Eukaryota > Metazoa > Chordata > Actinopteri > Perciformes > Nototheniidae > Dissostichus > Dissostichus eleginoides. The sequence goes on along the minus strand of CM062282.1, from coordinate 20,482,767 downwards.
GCCCTTATCTGTCTCCTGTGTTAATTATGTGTGTGAAGGTCTGAGCAGCTCTAAAGATGGATACAAGTCAATTACACTATGTGCCATCAATTAACTTATTCTGAACTAAAAGCAGTTCATATTGAAAACAGCCGCTAAAAGTTAGATATCGTTTAACCTCTCTTCTTGCATATATGTTCCAGTCATTGCACATCATAACTCATGCAACACATGACCTGATTTATGAGGTTTCTTTGTCAATTATAATAGACTTCATTTTGTATTCACCCCAAGTGACATTTCACACAGTGCCAGTGATAACAGGTTGCGTGTAGAGGTAAGAAGCTATGAACATATACAACAACCTGGGAATCTTAAAGGTGGGGTAGGTAAGTTTGAGAAACTGGCTCGAGATACACTTTTAATTAAAATGACCTACCCCACCTTTAAGAAAGTTACATAAAATAAAAATAAAAGGAGAAAAAAAGAGATGATTGAGAAGTCAGCCCAATCAGGAGCACACAAGTTGTGCAGAATATGTAAAATGTTTTAGTGATTGTGATACAAAGTGCTTCCTACCTGTAAATGTTCAGCACCGCAGACAGCTCCTGTCGATCTTCAGCACCAAGGACAGCGACCGAGTTCAGAGGTCACATGATCACACCTTCATTTGGCTCCTGAAGCACATCTGCCGTACATCTGGTGGTCCACTAAATCACAGGGAGAAGAGGCAGGGGAGAGTTATTTACCGCCGTCACTCTCTCCAGAGATCAAGTCACACACAGCTTCATCATCTCCTCATCACTACCAGCCTGGTCACCATCTTTATAAGTCTGTGTGAAACAGAGCAGTGAGGGTTCTTGGTTGGGGCAAGATATCAAAATGCAGACAGATGATATCACGCTTGTCGCTTACGTGCTTAACATTATTTACCTCGTGTTCACTCATCTGTTTTCTCCCTGCTTTCTAAACTACAGCGCCTCTGCTACTGGATATCAATCTTAACTTATTAAATGTCTACCTGCTCTGCTGTAGTTTTGTAATTAGGAGCAAGATTTGAATCACTTTTTACACAATACTGTATTGTACTGTATAATAATTCATCTGTTTCGTTTCAGTTTGAACACCAGGTGTCACAATTGTCCATACCTCAACATTTTGGCTGCTGATCTGCTTGCTGTCTCAGGAATGTCAAGGATACAAGTTTTTACAAGAGACTCAAAATACTGAATGTACCAGATAAGATAAGAAATGCGCCCTATTTGTTTGTTCCCTCTTTTCTCTCTTTATAGCTCAGACAGACAAATAGACATGCATATTTAAATGAACATAATCCCCGCTTCACTGTCCTGACCTTTGTACTGACTTCCCAGAAGCACTGTGTGATGTAACACCCTGTAATATTTAAACATGCTGACGTGTCTCAGAGCTCTTTTTCTTCCCTGCAAGTCACAAAAAATGGTCAACTATTGTGTGTTAAACAAACTCTAATGAACTGGACAGATGTTCCAGCCCTCAGGGACCGAGTTGTAAATATCCGTGATAATGACTGGAGGGGCGGGGGAAACTGACATGATTCATGCAATCTTTGTATTTGCCCATGGTGGAGTTTTTGCCTGCAGGATGCTTTCTTTCTCTTTGTAAATCTCTTGATGATCTTGTTTACCCTTCAGCGACGATGATTACTTACCGGGAGTTATTACTTAGAGTGTTGCTATAAAAAGAAGCAGGAAATCTGTTGGTGCTTACAAATGTACTTCTCAGTCTCAAACACACTCAGGCATGGACACACACACAGGCTCCCGTAAGGATTTACATTTTTCTGCAGTTACTTTCCAAAGGATTAAGAGTTTAGTGAGCTTTCAGGACTTCCTTGCACTTACTGAGCAGGCTTCACTATACAAACATGCCAAGGATAGAATATCCATAGTCCGCCTTGGTTTCCTGACTAAGACGTGACGTCATTCTGGAGGGAAAAGGGGGGCCTGTTGAGATTCCCTCACTATCTGCTGAGGATGTGAGAGGCTGTGGCTGCTGCTGCACCACCCACTTCATTTCCCCACATTCAACAGGAAGACTGGAGGCCAAGCAGAGCAGCAGCACTCTGCAGGAGAGGAAGGACGTGGAGGTCCAGCTGTACCATCAGAACAAAGGAAAACAACCAAGGCAAGGGAATGAGCAAAATCCGAAAGACGTGAAGAAAATCCAGACAGTTTATCTGCAAAACTTGGAAAAACTCAACCAGGGGTTAAAGCCAGAGAAGAAAAGTTGGAAACCAAAGGAAGGAGACTTCCCTGCAGCGATGGAAAAGCTGCGGCAGCCTCCCCTCGCTGGGAAAGTCACCAAAAGCTCAGCACACAGAATCAGCAGAGATCTCACCTGCTCCATCTGCTTGGATCTCTTCAAGCAGCCGGTGTCCCTGCCCTGTGATCACACCTTCTGCCAGGGCTGCATCGAGGGCTACTGGACCGGGCCCCGGGTCCCCCTTCATGGAGGGACCGGCTCCTGCCCCCAGTGCAGGAAGCTGTTCCCCGGGCAGAGCTACAGGCCCAACCGCATCGTGGCCAACATCGTGGAGAGCTACTGCCAGGGTCTGGAGGAGAGCGGGAGCGAACCCCGCCTGGCGGAGGTCGGGGGGGTGGAGAGGGTCCCTGCTCCGGCTCCGGTCCCCCACTGCAGCAGACACAGAGAGGAGCTGAAGCTTTACTGTGAGGAGGACCAGGAGCTGGTGTGTCTGGTGTGTGGGGTCTCCCAGGAGCACAGGAACCACACCATGGTGTGTGTGCAGGAGGCCGAGCTCAAGTACAGGGTGAGTTCAGCCAACAGGAGAAAATATATTGTTTTAATACACTGATCAACTTTGATTGTTTGGGCTTTTCGTGCTTTCATAATGCACTGTTTGAAGGAAAATATCCCAAATACACATTTATTGATTTTAGTACCCTCTAAAATCAAGATCTCACAAGTTCTCTGTTACACATGTTGCTGCAAGTCAGGTTGTTGCATATTTTTCTTAGTGCATAAAACAATACATATGGTCTTCAGTCTGTAATAGTGTCAATTTCTTCTTCTTCTTTCTTCTCTACACACTGACTTTGATTTAGTTTCCAAAAGATCGTTTTTTTAGGAAGCAAGTGCACATTATTCAGCATATCAGGAGTTTATTTCAGGTAAATCACTGCTGTGGCTGTTTGGTCTCCTACAGTGTACGTGAGCAAATACCTTAAATGCAACATTACATGTAGTTTTATATATATATAGGTATATGAGTTCTTAATCTGTTCCTATCTAGTTTTTTGCTTCAGATCAACTATACATAGGGGGGACATTGTACTTGAAGGGAGATGCGGGTCAGTGTGCAGTGATGTTGTGTCTCTGTCCTATCAGGCGTCTCTAAACAGCTCCATGGACTCACTGAAGGTGGAGCTCAACACGGCGCTGCAGTGTGACAGAGAGGTAGAGGACGAGGTTAAAAAGCTGAAGGTGAGAGGAAACACAGATGCCACAAAGCACACAATACAATCATTACTGGACTAAAATATCCACTTTGACCTATTTAATCCCTTAAGGGTCACTTATTATGCAAAATCCACTTTTTCATGTGTTTTATAAAGAAATATATGTCTCCTCTGTGGAAAGAGACTCTGAACGTTTCAGGAAAAAAGACCCACTCTCTTTTTGTCCTGATCCATTTATATAGAAACCTGTCTGAAAATGAGCTGATCAGATTTTGGCCACTTTGTGATGTCATAACGTTTTTGGGCTTGTGTAACCATTAGCCAATCACCAACCAAGGTAACACCCCCCACCTTATCACCTGAATCTCCTCCTAGAGCACCATTGTGTTTTTTTTAACCAAATATCTCTCAGAGGGGCGTGGGGAGTGGCTCCTTATTTTCATCTACAGTAACAGACACTTTTGAAACAGGGCTGAAACAGAGGGGATTATGGGATGCTGCAATGATCTGTTTGGTATTGCGAACCATACACTTCAGAGACATGTTTTGTATACATCTGAGACCTTTGAAATCGGCTTTTGCCAGAAAGCAATCTGCAAAACAAAGATGTTAATCTGTCTAATTCCCAACATAGATTGTAGCAGCTAAGAACAAAAGATCATCTTTGTGAAAACACTGTAAGAGATTGCTCCTACTGACATTGTCCATGATCCAGGACCACACGGCTGACCTGAAGCAGCGCATCGAGGCCCAGTTCAGCGACCTGCACCAGTTCCTGTACCAGGAGGAGAAGCTGCTGCAGGTGAAGCTGAAGACGGAGGAGCGCAGGGAGCTGATCCGCCTGGACGAGCACAAGGCGCTGCTCTGTGTGGAGATCTCCCGTCTGCAGGGGGCCCTCCACGAGATCGAGGACAAGCTGAGGGAGCAGGATGCCTTCACCCTGCTGCGGGTAAGATCAGCTGAAACCAACCTCATACACGTTAAAAACAATCCATCTGGAAATGATAAACAGCATGATGAGTCAGCTCTGGGGGTAATTAGAGCAAGAAATGCTGAGCTCATGATTTTAAATCTATTGGTTTCCAGACTCATTTGTATGCTATGAAACAGGAATATGGGGTAAAAGTTCATTTTCATGATCTGGGCTGTATTTCGGTGCCTCAATGGCTCCAACATCAACATTTAAACACTTAACTGAGCAGGGTGTGACCATTCTGGCCTTCCTGTGTATGTTTGTACACTATTATTAAAAAGGCCATAAACATGTTGTTCATGTCACTTTGCATTATTTTGAAGACTACATACATACTGGTAGAAATGTTAACACAGCTGCTACTTCTCTTGTAACAAAAGACTTGCACAGAGTGGAAACAGGATGTAGACCGTGATCTCACTTGTTGATCTGGAGGATAAGGAGTTTAGCTCAGGCACGGGACCATACAGCGGGACTTTCCCCGGCCACAGGGAGATCCCACAGGGTGGGATAGCGTGAGCTCAGGCATTGATGTAATGTGGAAAAAGCTTTCTGCTTCTCAGATACTAATCACAGTTTGTGTCTGTCTTGTGTTTATTCCTGTGTCTCGATTCAGAGCATCAAAGCCCTGCTCCAGAGGTGAGTGAGAGAAGCGCCTACATGTTTTATTCTGCATAGATTTTGTTTTTATCTCCGTCTCTTAACTGTTCTGACTTTTTGCTTATGTTGGAAGGCCTTCACTGAAGTTTGAAAAACCAACATTCACACCGCCCAGTCTGTGTGAGGGTCGTTTTGCGGGGCCCCTGCAGTACAGAGTGTGGAAATCCATGAAAGGAAGCCTTTATCCAGGTACTACAGGAATACATGAAAATGAGCATTTTTATATCTATTACTCACCCCGTGGTGCCATGAATTCTTGAAGAAACCTTCTTGTCACATCTCCAGTGTGAACAATTAACAAATAACTGAGAAAACTATTGATGAATTGAAGAAAATGTAGATCTATAACTAAACATACATGTTCTCACACTCAAACTCGCAGTTTAATCAAAGTCTCATTTATCCAGTCGAACAGTGTGCTCACTTCTTCCTAAACACTGAACTTTACCAAAAGTGTTAAATAGTAAGGTTTTAGTTCAAATGCATGTCTAAAAAAAAAGCGATCATATCATTGGATGAATTAGACTTGGATTAAATTGCACGAGTTGTGTGAGTGAAACTAGACCATTTACTTAAATTCATCAAGACTTTTGGAAATGTTTAGGAAGGCTTGGCTTTTTCCTTCACTCTGGAGGCATGCAGTATTCTTTAAGATTTCAAAGTGACACAGTGGGAGTAATGGATATACAACAAATCCTATTTGGGGGGAAATGTCCCTCTGGTATCATTTTGGCCCCATTTGTCTTTTTTAGAAGCAATAGCCTGCACAGAAACCCACTGATCTTTGAACTCTTTTGTTATTTTTCCTGTTTTAAGTTCCAGCGGCCATCACCTTTAACTCCAGCACGGCCAACCCTTGGCTCAGCCTGACCTCCTCCCTCACCTGTGTGCGCTACCAGACCTTTAACCTCACGGTGCAGGACAACCCCTCACGGTTCAACGCTGCCTTGTCGCTGCTGGGGAGCCAGGGCTTTACCCACGGGCGCCACTACTGGGAGATCGAAGTCTACAGCAGCACCGTGTGGACGGTGGGGGTGGCCCGGGAGTCGGTGCCCAGGAAGGGGGTCATCAAAGCCCTCCCTGCCAACGGCTTCTGGACCCTCTCCCTGTCTTATGGGATACAGTACATGGCCGGCACTTCCCCCCCCACCGTCCTGTCCCTGGAGGAGCCCCTGGTCAGGATCGGGGTGTATCTGGACTACAAGAGGGGCCTGGTGTCCTTCTACAACGCAGAGTGCATGGCACACCTGTACACCTTCAGGGAGACCTTCACCGAGACCCTGTTCCCCTACTTCAACCTCGGCTTCCTGGATAAAGTGCATGAGAATGAGCCTCTCAAAGTGTTCCTACCTAAGATTTAAGAAACTGTGACAAATATGTAACTGAAAAAGATTTTAAAAAGTTGATAAACAAACATGGAACAATTACTTTTACTATGTAGAGAAGTGGAGAATTGTTAAGTTGCATTGTACATTAGATACATCTCAACAACAGAAACAGATGGGGCCCTGTGGAGATCCTCTTCCTCACAAACATTTGCAATGCTGAGTTTCATCTACTAGCTAGCCTTCAGCCTTCTTCTTGCCTGTGTTTGTTGGCACATTGCAGCTTACCTTTGAGTGTGACTGCCACCTGTTGATCATTGGTACAATGTGACACTATTTGAAGGACTGTGTGTGCATCATATAAACAAAAAAAAGGGTCACTCATTGGAAAACAACACTTCTAGAGGACAGCAGCTCCACAGGGAACTTTTAAGTTCTGTAACACATTCTCTAGACTGGATCTATACTGCCACATGTTTCACTTCAGAGGAGCTGTGCTTCAGTGAAGAATGTGAAACCGTCTGGTTTATTACTATTTTAATCATTCAATAATCTTTTGTTGTTCATGATCCACATATATTTACCACTCTATAATGTGGTTTTATGGATATGTTGATACAGTACATTTTAGTTAATCAGGTGCTATATCATTTATTGTTATTTTTTTTTTGGTGCATTCAGGGACATTGGGAATGTTTTTTTATTCGAACTAGCAGCAGAACAATGACAAAACATTTGTAAAAGCGTATTTAAGATAATTTGGGTTTAATACGTTTTTTATAAAGTGAACAAATGGTTTTAAGTGTGGATATTTTGTACTTGTTTTGATAGACGTCTTGACTGTTGGCTGACTCAATGGCTGATACATGTTGGCAACCAATATAACACTAAATGAAAATGTTAATAAAAGTTTCAAAAATGTCTTCCAACTTCTTTCCAAAGTACTTATTCCAAATTAAAAAGTAAATAGATAATCCTTGCCATTTGATTACATTATGTTGGTGTTGGAGCCCTATCGGTCTTAATTAAAGGCTCAGGGCTCATATTTCAGTTTGTACATCCTCGCTTCCTCAATTCCTTGAATTGGTGTCTCTGTACTTATACGCCCGCATTGTACACTTCTAAAAGACTAAAGTGAGTTAAAAAATAAATCAAGGTATTATGTATTAAGTTGCTGTTCAAAGTCAGTATACATTTGTTTTACTGATGAGAACGTACTCAGAGATGTAAAGGGAATATTGGATAGATTGAATTATGTGGCGCTAATTGAATCTGTAATTAATGTAATGAATGAAATGAAAATTCAATATCAAATGCAAGTCAGACAAAATATAAAATAACCGAACAATTCATATTTTGGGAAGGAAAACTCAGATTACATAATTGTTTTTCTCCATACTACATCATTATTATTTTGTTATGTGCATTCGTCCATTTTTATAAAACAACAAAGTGCATTACATTCATTAGAATTAAGACAGTAAACTATATCACAATATATACATTGTATATCTTCAACACAGTGCTATGACTTAATCAGCTCATTACAGGCGTTACAGTCGCTGAATTTACTCGAAATAATCACTGCAAGCTAATCCTCGCCTCTCATCCTAAAGAGCTATGGAAGATGCAATTTGTCTGCACGGCTTCTCCCAGTCTAACAGATGTGAGTGTAAAAGTATGCGGGTTGGTGTTTGTGGTATCAATCCATGCATCCACTCCATGCCTGGAGATGGGTGTGTCCGACCAAAAGTTAGGGGTGAAGTCTCCACATTTAGTTTTGGGGTAGAGAGTCACTTGCTTGCGTGTAACGTGTCCTGGAACTTTGTGCTTGTGTAGCGAACATGAAAGCCTTTTTTATTGATGCTGTCATCTGAGTGAAACTTTAAAACTATGGCATCTCCCGCTGAGTACACTTCCTCTGGGGCCTGAGGGGAAGAAAAAGGGTATTTGAAGAGTAATTTAAACAGTTTTTAAAACTCTAAACTGGTATTTTTAGCCTTACCCCAGATCCACAATATCGTCCCAGCCTGGGAGACTTGATGTCAGCGCCGTCATACAGCTCCACGTAATCATACCCGCAGTCCACCTCCTCCTCGATCTCAAACACTTGGAAGATGATCTCCACTCCGTATCCCTTCTCAGCTGAGACCACCCACAGACAGTCCGAGCCGCTCGGGTAGTTGTTATCTCCAAACTGTGCATGGGAGTACAGATCTTTTGTCTTGACCTCGGCTTTCAGGCTTCCTCCACATTCTGGGAATTCACAACCACAAAATTAGAGGGTCACACAGAGGATCTTGTAAAAGTGAGGAAAGAATGCAACTTTTCTAAACATAGCGGGACAAACATAGTTGAAACATCACTTTTTTTGTATTCTATTCTTTCTCCAAAGAGCCATTTTCCAGACTTTTTGGGCGTAGAAAATTGCTTTGCCCACCTGCTCTGTATGAAGCCTCAAAGCCTCTCTTCTGCACGGAGTTGTCTGAGAAAAAACGCAGGAACATTTTGTTTCCACTGGACATGACTGGAGAAGGCTTTTTGGTGCCGCAGAATCGTCCTAGACTTTGTGCACGAGTGTCCTGCCCGTCGTAGATCTCCAGGTGGTCGTAAGCACACTCCAGATGAGCCTCCATGTCAATCTCGTTGAAAACCTGTGGTGATAAAAAGGTATGAATATCTTTCTTTTCAAGTTGGGTTGTGACAAAAGACCCTTCGACATACCAGTTTGATCCGATGGCCCGGGGTTGTGGACAGAGACCAGGTGCAGGCCTTCTTGTTGGGATACTTATCGGGCCAGTTGGGGCTGCTCATTGTGCCGGACACCGTGCTAACAGCGTTATCACAGCCCGCTGAAAAGCAAAACGATGGAAGCTGCATCACTGAGTGGTCACATCATTTCCCCTTTTCACCACAAGTGTCCTCTGGGGTCTTTTCCTAAGAATAGGCATCCATCAAAAGTAATAACAATAGGCAGTTCATAAGAAAACTGTCCAGATAGAAGAAATAACATGTACATAAGATATATCAAAGTTATAAAGTAGAACACCGAGCTTTTGTCCCCTCATGTCAGCTAATTTTCAAGGGGAGATTAAATAAAAGGTGAAAAACAAACACTTAAATACAGAGGGTGGAAGTAGTGGAGTACAAATACTTCGTTACTGTACTTAAGTACATTTTTCTGGTATCAGTACTTTACTCCACTACTTATTTTTCTGACGACTTTTTACTTTTACTTCTTACATTTTTAAAACAAATACCTGTACTTTTTACTTCTTACATTTTCCAAACAGGTTTGTTACTTTAGTTTTAATCTGTGTTCGGTGGCGTGATCATTATTATTTAGAGTCATTGCGTGCCTATTGATTTGAACACGATCCGTGTATCCATCATTTCCTGGTCTTCTCTAAAGAAGAGGGACCAATGAAAACGTTGTCATGTTGCGTTGTTCAGCATCGAAACATTCATTAGCTAACAATGACATTATTGTTTTATTAATATAAAGGGAGGTCAGGTACTCTTTAAAACAGCTGGTAGTTATGGGTACTTTTTACTTAAGTACATTTTGAAGCCCATACTTCTTTACTTTTACTTGAGTAAAGAAGTTTAGTCAGCACTTCTACTTTTACCAGAGTATTTTTAAACATGAGTATTTGTACTTCTATTTGAGTAAAGGATGTGTGTACTTTTGCCATCTCTGCTTAAATAAAAATAAGACATTTTTTTGGGTTAGGGTTAACCCTAACCCTTTTCTTTCTGTTATTTGTGTGCACTGACCCTTCCAATAAGACATGTGAGTATGCAGCAGAAACAGCCACTGTACCTTCCTTGCAGTCGTGCTTGTTGTCGTGCAGCATGAAGCCGCTGCGGCACTGGCAGCTGTAGCTCCCGAAGGTGTTCACACACTCGTGCTGGCAGCCTCCGTTTTCTTTGGAGCACTCGTCTATATCTGTTGAAATGTTTAAAGAATTTGCTTTTCAAAATTCCTTTGCACAGCACTTCTGTCACAGCAGACTGCAGAAAAAGTTCACCACATATTGAGTTTTGGGCCAAGATGTGTCGCTTCAGTGCAGACACAAAGGCTCCCTGTGTTACTGAACGAGGGAGAATCTGCAGTACTGTACGCTCTCAGCAAAACTCTCTTGTCTAAGAGTTTTATGTAAGTGTTTTTAAAAAGCTCAGCTCTTCCAGTCCAAAGAACCAAATGCATACATTGTGAAATACCTCAACAGCTTGAGGTTCAAGATATAGGCCTATACGTACACTAATGTGGATGTGGTGTATCCATTTAATACATTTTAGCTGGTCATTCGCAACATTAAAAAATTAACAAGATGTTATTATGTGGATATTAAGATGAGCTATCAACATATTTGTTATTACAAAAAAGAGCATTCAGTTGGGACATTAATTAGAGAAAAAATATAATTAATTCTATAGCCATTATTATTATAAATGGTGGTCTGTTTAGGTGGATGTATTTCAGCTGTTGTTGCATGAAGCACATTTTGAATGCAGGACTTTAACTTGTTTAGTGTTCCTACACTACACTACTTATATTTTCACTCAATTACAAGATCTAGAGTACTTCTCCCACCTCTGGAGTGCAGTGATGTTTCCTACAGTAGCAGGCCTTTGGCATTATGTAATACTTCCTCAGTGTTTCCTTCCTCAGCACTTCCTGTAAAGTTCCCTCATTACTTACCAGAGAAGAAGTGGGCCTTGAAGCCCCTCTTGGAGACGGTGTTGTCAGACTTGAACTCGATCCTCATGTTGTTTTGTTGGGAGGTGATCACCTCGGGTTTTTCCGCTCCACAGAACTTCCCATGAAGCTCGAGTCCGAACTCAACCCACTGCGCACCTCCACATAGTCATACTTACACACCTGGTGGTAAACACTGGACATTTTTACTACAGAGGACACAGAATTGCCCTGTGAAATGATCATGATTATAGCAGACTATCTGATAAAAAGTCTGCAGATAGATGTATTACAGTCATGAACTTACATCATTCCCTTCGGCCTCGAACACATCGAACACCAGAGTGATGCGGTACTGAATGGGCGCCACCAGCTGCCACACACAGTTCTTGTTGGGGGGTATTCTTTGGGCCAGCCGGGGGTGGTGAGGGAGCCGTTCAGCTTGGTGATGAACCCGCCACAGGCAGCTGCTGGTGGGAGAACACACAGACACATTAATTAGATTTGTGCTAATGTCAGAATTCTTGCATTTAATTGCAGAACATGTTACCCCCGTAGCTAACAAGCTCTTAGATTACAACCAGGATCATTTATGTAATATGAATGAGTGATACTGGAAGAAGAGTAGTCACTAAAGATTACGCATCACTTTTTTAATCAAGAAATGCACCACATTGTGCTGAAGGCTCAAGAAATGCAGTGAGGTAGTACTGCCCTCTGGTGGTAGAAGAAGGTCATAGCCTATTGATTGGAAATACTACAGCTGTCCATAAAAAAAAGTCAATACCCCCAGGAAGTTAGATTAGTTAAAAACCAAAGACTGGAAACAGGTTTTCGAAAGGTTTGATTTTATTACATTTAGACAAAGCCAGGCTAGTTTTTTCCCCCTGTTTCTAGTCTTAATAATAATCTTAATTACTTACACAACTGTAATTGATATACTACCATACGTATATATGTGTCCTGCTACTGTAATATATTGTGGAACAGTCTAAATTATCTAGAACGTTTTATATTGAGTATTCTTGTGGTTCATGTCATGTTCAGTTTGATCATGTTTATACTTTCTTCCACCTTTAAAGATTGCAATGCCTGTAAACCGTGCTGCTGCCACAACACCATTTGCCAATTTGTGATCAATGAAGTACCTATCTATCTATATCTATTTAATGGAATAAATAAAAGGGGAGCAATATTGATCTTCTCAATTTAACCGTAATTTAAAACACCCTGTTTTAAAATGGTGCAGTTGATATGTATTCCATCTTGTGAATGGCTCATTGCATGAGTGGAATATGGTCTCAAAAACACATAATTTGCATGCCCCCTTTACACATTTCTGAGACCGTATTCCACCAATGCATTGAGATCTTCACAACATAGAATAAGCACAATATACCTGAAGCTGATCACAACAAAGACCCAGCAATGCTTCCACTTTATTGTCTTCTCAGAGACATTGGATATGTGTTGCATTGAGAGAAGATCTCTACAATCAGGGTACAGATGTGACTGAAGCAGTTTGCAGGCTCAGTGTGTGGAGTCGCGTCTACACTCACTCTCACAGCTGCGTCTGTCCGCTGCCAGCTCATACCCTGGATCACAGGCACATCTGTAGCTGCCCAGCGTGTTCAGGCAGCGCTGCTCACAGTGACCGTGGTCGGGTCTGGAGCACTCGTCCATCTCTGGAAATTGGAAAACGTCAAAATAAAACCAGACGCTCTCTTCAATCCTGGCCGTTTGTTACTGTAATGACTTTCTGACCTTTAAAAAAGTTGCCTGCAAACCCGGCTTTGTTGACCGAGCCGTCGGACCCAAACTTCAGCCAGAGCTGGTTGGAGCTGCTTTTCATGTCGTCTGGTTTGTCGTAGCCGCAGAAACGTCCGAGCAGTGGGCTGCTGTCTGAGCCGCCGTCTCTCACCTCCACAAAGTCGTAGGCACAGCTGTCATGTTTCTCAATCTGCAGGGGAAGCAAGGCCAGTGATGTTTGCAAAGAAATGTTACAGAAGATGAGGCCTTACTCGCCTTTCAAGGTCGAAAAACAAAAGTAAGAGCTAAGAAAACGTGGTGAATCTGAGGTTGGTGAAGCATTCTTGCATTTTCTCCTATTCATAATGCCTTGAAAAGTGATTTTACCTCAAATGACTGAAAGGAGAGGCCAACGTTGAAACCCTCTGCTACTGTGATTTTCCACACACACATTTTGTTGGACTGGTAGTCATCGGGATAATTGGGAGACTGGATCTGGCCGCTGTCCCGCTTCACCTCTCCCCCACAGATGGCTGCACAGGAGGTGAGAAGTGATTTGTTTCAACCAGGGAAAAGCTTTCTATATTTCTACAGTCAGGGGACAAAAAGTGCTAAATAAAAGCGTACAATATTGTCAATGTTGTACCTTCATAGACTGCTGTAAAGCCTTTTCCCAACCAGCTGCTGCTGCTTCTGAACTCAATCCACAGTTGACTGTCGGTGGAGATGATCTGTTCTGGAAGTGTGTCTCCACAAAAACGGCCTGCAAAAGTCCATGAAGAAATGATACTTCACAGAGCTTGGAAATGAGTTTATGACACAGGAATGACTTGAGTTTTATGCATGAGAGGCAGGCGAGGTTTAAGTCAAGTTACAGACCTTTCAGAGGAGCTTTCCTCCGGAACCCGTCCCGGACCTCCACATGGTCGTACCAACACAAGTGACTCCTGAAGAGGTCCATGGAAGTAAAATTCAGAACAATCTAAGAGACAGAAGAAGACACATGGAGGGAAGTTTGTGAAAAATAAATGATATGTCAAGAGTTACAAGATTCACAAAATGTCTTCCTCTTGTTGTTACTACTAGGTTTGAAACGTGTGCCACTGAGCTAGCAGTGGTCACTGATTCATTTCAATTAAGTGTTCATTCTTATTTATGGTTTCAAAAGTTAATCATTAAGTAGTATTAATAAAAGTAAGTACATCTTATAAAGATAAACTGAATAAAGTACCTGCCAATTGATCTACAGTATATCATGATTAATTGTCAATTTGACCTTGAAAAGTACTTAAATAAATGGACCGATTTCTTTCAAACTGATCTGTGCACCATATCACTGCTGGCATTTTTGCAATATTTAATTACAGCTAAAGAGTTTGTAGAGAATTGTATTTGGGACTGGGAGAGTTAATGTATTGAATGTTTTGATATGAGTAACACAGTCAGTAACTGGATAAATCTGGCGATTTGTCTAGCCCTAAATGAATTACTTGTTGTTTGTCATTACTCACCTTCTCTCCTGGAGTGACAGATATCCTCCACACACAGTGAGCGTACGCTGAGTAACCGTTGGGAAAACCCGGAGAAGAAAAGTTTCCAGAGCTCTCCTGCAGGCTGTCCCCACATCCTTTAACAAGCACACACCATAACATACACATGGTTTTATTACAGTGAGAAATAACTTTAATGTCCCAGAATAAAGAACAAAGAAGCTGGTTCCCTTAGCTTTAGTGCATATTCAGTCATGGTGTTTGCTATCTAATTGGCTTGGTAAATAATAATGATAAAATTAATCATTTGGGTGAGGATGTTTTCTGCACATGCACTACTTACTTGCACACTTGTAGAGTTTGCGGGCCTGTTCAATGTCCCCTTTGCTAAGCTGGGTCCTCTGTCCAATAGGTGGCCGGACTCCATTGACGTCATATCGAGGCAAGATGGTGTCTAAAAAGATGCCTCTGTATCAGACAGATCACAAGCAGTTAATTCTCAAAGAAATGGAAATAAATCTAATAATTCAAAAGTCTGCAGATGAGGAGGTGCAGCAAAATATGTTGTTCAAAAGTTCACACACAGAGACTTTTATAACGGAATCTGACTCCTGTTCAACACCTTGATACTTTATTGATTGTGATTATCTCTCTGGGTTTGGAGGTCACTGTTCCACAGTTCCCATGGAGATGCACCCATGAATGACAGGCATGTGCAAACAGAGCACTCTGAAAGGGGCCTTTCGGCGGTGCCAGCCGGCTCAGTGGAGCCCGCTGCTGAATGCCAGAGAAAAAGGCCACTCCAGCCCAAATTGTTCAACAAAGCCTGAACTGCCAGGCCTTTATTTACCTTGGCTCGCTTCCATGACCCACACCAGCGAAGTGGCGATTGGAGGTAAAAAACCAAAAGCACAGAGAAAAGCAACGGGGCAACAACATGCACGAGACAGAAATGAAAAGGAGACAAATGTGAAACCATTTCTGTGACAATAAAAGATCAAATCCCCTGAGGTTCCCTATGAAGCTTGTTTAGCAGAGCTGAATGAGGGGAACAACACTTGGTCAGTGTAGGAGCTCTGCTGATAATGCAGCATGAAATGAGGGGCAGCTGGGGAGGTCAAATGAGCAAGACCTTGTAATAAATATCATACAACTACAGTAACCAATCAAAACTCTCCTCAGTGAAACAAGTATTCAATTAAAACTCTAAATGCCAGGAACATAAAGGAGCTAAATCACTTAGTCTAAGAAGAAAGGTGTTGGCGATGATGGCCTGGTGCATTGTGTGTGGCCAGTTAATATATACAGGCATAGTAGTAGTAAGTGTGAATCACTAATGGCCTGTTTATGTGAACCAGGGTAGAGCTGAATCAAAGTACATCTGGGAAATAAAGTGATTACATTATAGTAGTACCACAAAACTCACTTTGGGAAAGAAAAGCATAAAATGGTTTCACAATGCCCACCTGGAGAATGTATTTTTTGCATAATGCATGATGCTGCCAAAGTCGTAAACCTCCCCCAGCGAGTCGACCTCGCCCGGCTCCATCTTCAGGAAGTTATACTCCTGCCCTATTCATAAACACATCATCAGTAGAGTGAATGAAAGAAGAAACATCTGGAGGGTCAGTGAGGATATGCATGTTTTTACACTTTTGTATCCAGTGTCTGTACCTGGTTGGATGTTGTCTCTGATGATGCTGACATGCTCGTCCCGGTCTGGACGTGTGTGTTCGTGCCAGAAGCCGATCACGTGACCCAGTTCATGCACCACGATGCCAAACTTGTCACAGTTCTTCCCTATAGAGATGGCCTGAGGGCCGGCACCTCTCCTCCCCACGTAGGAGCAACACCTGCAGGGGCGACACTATTTAACTAAAGAGCACCTTAACAAACACTGAGGTGCATGTGTGTAACATAGGACAATACACCCATGTGTCTGAACATCATAACTAGAAGCTTTACTTTTTTGTTGACCTTTGTAGAATACAAGTTTTTCAGATTTTATGTTTTTGGATGTAACATTCCCAGGCTGCCATTGCCTTCATATATGTCTGTGTACTTAGATGGGCCAATCAAATGAATCGTTCCAATGGGCCAATCAAATCCTTTGTTTTAAATGACCAGCCCAATGGCTCGTTTTATTTGACCGATCAATTGGCTAATTTCAACTGACCAATCATATGGCTTGTTTAATTCGACCAATCAAATGGCTTTTTTCATTGGGCCATTCAAACACACACAACAGAATGTTTGGCTGCCATATGAGCAAAGTCCTTCAGTATGGAGCCATTATCTACATGCAAGCATCTTGATCAATTATTGAATAAAACTAAATAGCATCTTAACAAATTAAATGATTTAGAAGGGACAACAGCTTCATGAAACATTTTCAGTGCCTTTCTTGCAAGTCAATCAGAGCAGACTGGGCTTTTTAGGGAGAATAACTTACAGTGACAGTAACTAAGTGTAATGTTTCATATGAGCATGAATACAGGGATACTTGGACAAACTCTATGAGACAAATAATGTGTCTTTAGAACATGTACATGTGTTAGTAGAAACCCAAGTATATATAAGAATGGTTAATGAGCAGCCAACTCACCCACAGGGTCTGTAGGTGAAAACAATGTAGCTTTCTTCAGTCGTCCTGTCGGTGAATGTTACACAAGTGTGTTTCTCCCAGTGACGCATGGCCTGTCGGAAAATGGCTCTCTGACTGCCTGAAAGGAATTAGAGTTTGACAGCCTCACCAGGTCAAAATCACAGAGAGCAGCCAACACATGCTGACTGTGTATAGCAGACAACTCTCCTGTAAATATATAAAGCTTTGCTGTTTTAATCCAGATCTCACCTGTGAAGTTCCCACTGATCACATACGGGATGATGCCGTCCGGCCACACTCTCTCAGGTCTGGATGTGGCCGCTCTCCTCCTCCGACGGAGACTCTGTCTGTCTCTGGCTCTCTTACTCCTGATGCTCTCACTGGAGCTGTTAACTGTGCAAAAAATGAGTCTGGATTGAGTATATCCCTTTATTTGAACACCCCAAACAATCATAAGAATAATTCAAAGGTCAGTAAATTAATGATATTTGATACCTGAGTCTGTGTTGTTGGTCTGGACAGTGGGCATTGCACCATCACTGCTGAGGGCTCTGAACATGCGGAGGTCATCTTCATCAAGGGCGATATCTCCCAAAAAGGCAGCTGGGGCAAAAAGATGAACACTCAGATACATTGATTTTCCCATCTAAGCTCTAAGCATATTTCCAAAATATCATATTATTTCTTTATTCGGAGTAGTGTTATCTTTAAGTAATGTGGAGAAAACTAAACTTTAGAAAATTACCTATTTCTCACACTGTGTCATTCAGTAAATCCAAACAAAGGTTTGAGCGGTTGGTTTAATCATTTCTTCATCACAGACAGAAACTGACTCTAAGGATATTTTTAAAACTCATCTCTGATTCTCAGTTATTTTTCTTACTTAAAAAAGCAGCCAAACTTCACTGCATGCATTACTATGTCTGATATCTCTGTCCTGAGAAGAGGTCTTAACTGACTCCATGAGTCAGTTTGATCAGCAAACACTCCTCCTGAGCACACACACTGAAACATATTGGAGGACTGTCTCTGTCATTTCAACGAATGAAGATGTGAACTGAATACCTTATAGCATTGTGACTACACTTTGCTGGACTTGTACTCCAATGGCAAAACAACAACCATAAAGAAGTCTTGTAAGAGGTTCATATATTCATTTATGGCCTTGAGATTAAGTCTGTAGAGTTGTGTGTTTCTCAAAGTTACAAAACTAGGTTGTGGTAAAATGCCTTAGTCAATAAGCAGAGATATGTTTTCATAATTATACCCAGCAACTCATTAACTGAGGAGTGAAGTCCTTTACTGTACATCGGAGCAAAGAGCTTTGCAGGCTTGATAAGATGAAGAACTGCATCTTCCACACCTTCAAAGACTCAACATCACTTTCTACCAACGGAATTATGATTAGAGGAAACTCTTCTAAATTGAATCACTTGTGACCAACCATGTAAATCAGGATGACCCACAGAGCACTCCAGGAACAATGTTTGTTTTGTGTGTGTTTGGTTTAGCAGCATGGATTCCCCAAACATTACTCTTATCTTTTGTACATGTCCCAGATATCAGGTGTGACAGCATTATAACGTCAGCCCCAGGCTTAATGTTTTACTAAGCCTAAAAATGCTAGGTATGGAAAAGTTTTCTTGCATAACAGCATAAGATAAAAAAAAGGTGAACGTGTTAAAGAGTTGCAGGTTGGGAGAAAAAAACAAGCAAGTGTAAAAAACCAAACAAGCCAAAAGAAGGAATGATTCATGTCTGGACTTAAGTTTTGTTGAAAGCAGGAAAACCTTTAACTTCAGCGTCAAAAACACAAAGTTGAACCACAAGACACAAAACATTACAAACACAGTAGCCAATACTGAAGTCCAAATTAGCTTTCAGTTACTGACAAACACACAACTAAATCCAGGCTTCAAAGTGTCTATTCTGAAACCTAATTAGAGGAATCCCACACACATCTGACCATGTTTTCGGTTCCCTCACATTTTGCTTCCATTATAATGACCTCCTGCATACAACAGTATCTCATGTTTTACTAGTCGGGCAGAAAAGCTTAGTAAAGTTGCTCCCATTAAATACCTCATTTAGCTGTGTGATGTAACCACCTTTGAAAGTCCAAATGAAAAGACATAGCAGGCCCTGTGTCGGCCTTTTGAAGTGAATTCACTCATGCAAAGGGTGACTGTAAATGACTGTCACCCCTGCAGTGTGCACCCCATGCCCTGAAGCCAGAGGGACTTCACCGGCGTCCTGCCGAGGACAGCACTGGCACGGCCTCAATGATCCCCAGTCTCCAGGCAACTGCCTCAGAGAAGAAGAGTGGTGTGTTGTGGAAGTTTCAGAAGTCACAAGTGAAAAGGGACCACAACCAGCTGGGGGCCCGCTAATAAGCAAAGTGATCTTTTGGCTTGTTATACAATGGAATCAAGTTGCATATTCTTTAACTCTACAGAAAGCTAATTGCAATGGTATTAAAGACGGGTTTATCAAATCAGACACCTCATCCTGACCTCTATTTCTGAATATTGTTATGGTATGCTTTATTGAATAGTTCTTCTTATTTTTTAAACACAATGTCACTAAAAACATTTTCTCTATTACTGCACCTGAGTACAACGCTGAGGTACTTCACTTGTGTACTTCAATTTTAACTTATGAGATACTTGTTCTCCACGAATATTGAGACAAATAGCTTACGTTTTCTTCCACTATATGTACCTGATAGCTTTGTTACAATACTGTAAACTATAAAGCTATGCCACAGATGAAACTTCAGCAAAGTTTAAATGTTTTTCACTAAAACTGTCATATAAAATGATATAAAAGGGCCCGTTTAGTCATCTAACTAATCAATTTATTTATTAGACCGTATTTATTTTAAATACAGGACTTTCTCCTTGTAATGGAGTATTTTTATGTTGTGGCATTAGTTCTTCCAACACTACCAGACACTTGAACAATATAGCGGTTGCATTAGGCTGATTTGTCTCAGAGATTGCTACTTGTTTTACTTTAGACCAACCCTTAAAATACCTACATTATAAGTCAAGAGCAAGTTATATCAAACATCTTCAAATAACATTTATTTTACTTATATTTTGGAAATGAGTGCTTTTACTCTAACAACTCATGCAGGTTAACACTAAATTGTTATCTCATTGATAAATTACTGACAATATATGGAAGGATTTTTTCTTTTGCATTTAAATATTTGTATACCTAAATGTTATCCTACATTTTCTATACATTTACATCAACATCATTAATAGCTACATTTAACTTTGAAATGTCTGAGCTCAATGTGTTTATGGCCTATAGAGGCTACGTGTATTGGAACAACACACAGAACATAATACTGCATACACCAAAAGGGAATGCATAGGATCAATATATTTGCAGACGAGGTAAAATTGACTGTACCAGCTTTACAGGGATCCTTGTAGTCGATTACATCACCGAGGAGGGTAACATGAGGGTCCACCGCCTGCCAGACAGCCGCCAGAGAAACGCGCAGACTGCACAGCAGCAGACATAGAAACGCTGGAGCGACTTCCATTACGTAGCCTACCATCAAATGTCTACAACAGGTAAAGTTGGTAAATTTGGGCAGAGACAATCGCTCAAACTAAAGTTCCTCGACAGCAGCAGCGGTGTGATTTCAGGAACACAGCGCTGTTTCCTCACGGCTCCATGCTGCTGCAGTGATCCGCTGCCATACAGCACCGAGAGAGCACAGTGCAAAACAGCCATGCATCTGAACCAGAGGCACTTCACCTGCAGGCAGATGCGCTATGCACACTCACAATGTGGGACTAGCTACCAAACCTAACAATGTTTCTCATGGCACTTAATCCTCTTTCTTTCTTTCTTCTTTCTTTCTATCTTCGTATGTTCTTTCTTCTGTCTGTCTTTCTTTCTTAATTTGGAGGATCATTTTGGAGCAAAATTGCAGATGTATTGTCCAGCCAAAAAGTATTTACTTTCACCCTGAACATTTTTTTAATTCCTGCAAACCTACAAGCTAACTTATTACAACATACTGTATATCCCAGGCTCTTTCTCAAGACAGGTTTAAAGTTTAAACACATCTTAAATAGGAGTAATTCTTGACCCTATACACCACCTCCAGGTGACAGGGTCCACTCCACACACACCTACTGTACTTTGTTAAGACAATTTGTTAAGACAATTTGTTAAGCGGATTTAAAAAGCGAGCAAAATAAAGGTAGGGAACCACTTACTGAGTGTGATTTGTTTAAAATCCTCCTTATATCATCCCTCTCTGTGGATGTCACATTGACTCCTAAATATATCACCTTTTAGAAGATAAATCCTGTTTTTTGCTCTTAACCTGAGCTATTTTATCACTGCACAGTGCCATGCATATTCAGTTTCTACTATGAACTGTTTATGTTGGCAAAGACAGAAAGGACTACTGCCATATTTAATTTTTTACATTTTGGTGAAAGGCCCAGCTACTGTCACTTCAGTTTAGTTTTTAATTGATTCTTTTGAAGGTTGATGCAATACCCAGCTCTCAAAATAGCCTGTATTTTGAGAGCTGGGAGCTACAATTAAAGTAGAGACACACTTTAAAATAAAGTTACTTCAGGAGAGACAGCACATGTAATTATTCCAGTGTTTACGTAGGTTAAGTTCTTACCTTTAATACAGTTGACTAAACTGAAGATATTTCATATTTAACGACAATGATTTTTATAGTGCATTCGTTTACCACTAAAGATAAAAAGTAACTAATTACTCTTACTCGCCCAAGTCAAACATCTGAGTACCTCTCCCACCACTAAGTGGCACTGATGGGTAGGTGAAGAATTGAGTAAACCTCCAAAAAGGGTGCATGCACATTTGTGTTAATTGCTGATAATAGCAAGAACAAATGTCTGGTAAAAGCTGCTAAAAAAACAACTAAAAAAACCAGTTTAAACGTTTATGTGAACTCATGGCAGCATGTGTTAAAAAGATTGAGCGTGGAGAGAGAGGGAGCTGAAGTCTTGAGTCCCAGTAGCTCCACTCCTACTCTGCCAGCACACATCTGCTGCTGAGGAGATGGGACGCTGATCCAGAGAGGACTTTAATGCATGTGCAGCATGGCTGACTGCATGAGTGTGGCGTGAGAGGGAGAGTGGACCAACATTTCCAATCGGAGACTATTTACCTTCTTTTTGGCTGAGCTGGTGCCTTTTCTTTAATCCGGGGTGATGTCCCAGTGCTGGTGCAGGCAGGTCCTGCTCGGTGTGGAACTGGGCATGCTGGTGGTGGTCCTGGTGGTCAGCAGCGCAGGGCAGAGCCAAGGCAGGAGGGAGGCCGGCTCGTCCTGCTACGGAGGGTTTGACCTCTACTTTGTTTTGGACAAGTGAGTGCTACTTTATTAAACTTTTAATGATCAGTGCATGACTCATCTGAGATTGTTCTGAAGACACAGGTGCAAACACGAGGCATCAATGGGCTACTGGCATGACAAATAGGAGCTACTGTAGTATAGTAAGAAGATTTGAAATGACAAGCAGCTTTAAGTCAAGTGAAAATACAACTGGTTTTGTGCTGGGGACAGACATAAAGATTAATCAAAACAAAGCTCAGTTCTGTCAACACAGCTGGCACGTGGATGTTTATTGTGAAATGTCCCTTTCGGATAACAAGTTTACTAAAGGTTAAATAAAAAGGCAGAAGAGTGAAACACTCCAGATCTGAGGATTTCTTGTGGTAAAGGATGTTTAGGGCATCAACCATAACCTCCAGCAGCTCCAATTTGCAACAAATATTCTCATTGTTGATCTGCAGATCGCTTTATTTATATATGGCTAATTTGATAGGGACATTCTCAAAATATATAGACTAAATATATAGACTAACTGATAACCACCAGATGCAAGTATCACAGTGTAAATGGCTTCTGGATCAATCGATTAGTAATTCGGTTTATAAAATGTCAGAGAAATTATAAAAAATGCGTCTCTCATCCTCCCAGAGTCTCAGGTGGCTCCATGAAAATGTCTTCCATCTTTCTTCCGACAGTTAAAAACTTAAAGCTAATCAGTTTAAAACCATAAAAAACAAAGAAAAGCAACAAATCGTCATGTAAAATCAGAAAACGGTAGGCACATCTGGCCTAACACTCTATGTATATCTCATAACAAAGGAACAGATCTCTAGAACCCTGTGAGTGTTGACACGAGGGCTAGGGAACACTTTCCATGAAACTGAAGCCAGGGTGAAGCTCCTCAACAGGTCATTTCCAGTCATGTGTCAGTGTGTTGATGTTTAGTTGCCAGGTCATAGTAATGTCCTCCTGGATGGAAAATACAGTTTACACAGTGATGAAGACTTTACAAAGTGCTGATGCTTTCACTTCAATGATAACGTGCCCTGCAGGGAATCCTGATTCATTAGAAATATCAAAAACAATATATATTTACATTACATGTCACTTGTTAGACGCTTTTATCCAAAGCGACTTGCATACATTCAGTACTGTGGACAATTCCCACAGGAGCAATTTGGGGTGAAGTGTCTTGCCCAGGGACACAACGACATGCTGACTGCAGTGGGACTCAAACTTGCTATCCCCTGATTCAAAGTTCAGCGCACTATCCCACTGAGCCACAGCCTCCCTATATATAACAAATTCCATTGGTACATTCTGAAGTTCGGCCACGTTTCACCGACAGGACTCCACATTGAGTCCAGCTCTGCTTCAGTCTGCAGAACCCTTTCTCCATTAGAGCCAGATGTTCCAGAGATCCCAAGTTTTTGGCGGCACATCTGCACTGGGACTCACGTCACAGGATAAATGAAAACATAACAAAGAGGGAGAAGAAGAGAAGCAGTGCAGAAGAGAAGACGTTTTACATATGTGTCTCGTAATTATCTTTAATGGCTGACTTCCGTTTACAGTGTCTTCTTCTTATTGTTACTTGAGTCCGCAACATATTTTAAAATCAGGACTTGACATTAAGTTCAGCTCATTTGAAAATTGACGTGGCACTTCTCATTGTTTGTTATGCAAATAAGCAGTGAAACCACATGGGGAAAAAGTGAAGCATCAGCACTTATAAGAAAATACAAAAGCTTAAGACTCACCGGCTTCTCTGTGTGAAGTTTCACTATGATAAAAACATACTGCAGATGAGCTAATGCATACATTACCAAAAAAAAGTTCAAGATAAACAAATATATTATAAGAAAGCAGCCACAGCATAGTAAATCATTCAACTTAAAACTAAAAGGAACGTTAAATGTGCAACTCTTTTGCCCAACAATTCAGACAATGGATTATAATTTACTTAACCAAAAAATGCAAAACAATTAGCTGTAACTGCCTCTCGAATGTGAAAATGTCCTGCTTTTCCTTGTCTTAAAAGATAGTAAACTAAATATATTTGGGCTTTTAACAGTAGTTCTGAGAAAACAAGCAATGGAAGAAGAAGTTTTTCTATATTTTTTTATCTCATAACAACTTATGAACAAGTGCTGCCTATACTACCACATGACTGAGAAATATAGAAACTATCAGATATGGCAAAAGTACACACATCCTTTACTCAAGTAAGTACAGATACTCGTGTTTAAAAATACTAGTAGAAGTACTGACTAAACTTCTTTACTCAAGTAAAAGTAAAGAAGTATGGGCTTCAAAATGTACTTAAGTAAAAAGTGCCCATAACTACCAGCTGTTTTAAAGAGTAACTGACCTCACTTTATATCAATAGAACAATAATGTCATTGTTAGCTAATGAATGTTTCGATGCTGAACAACGGCAAAATGACAACGTTTTCATTGGTCCCTCTTCTTTAGAGAAGACCAGGAAATGATGGATACACGGATCGTGTTCAAATCAATAGGCACACAATGACTCTAAATAATAATGATCACGCCACCAAACACAGATTAAAACTAAAGTAAGAAACCTATTTTGAAAATGTAAGAAGTAAAAAGTACAGGTATTTGTGTTAAAAATGTAAGAAGTAAAAGTAAAAAGTCGTCAGAAAAATAAGTAGTGGAGTAAAGTACTGATACCAGAAAAATGTACTTAGGTACAATAACGAAGTATTTGTACTCCACTACTTCCCACCTCTGGAAACTATATGGCATTAAGGACAGCTACCTTTATGAATTTCTATAAGCAAGATGTATTCTTTGACCCTTTCTCAGGTCTGGCAGTGTGCAACAACACTGGAATGAGATTTATTACTTTGTTGACCACCTGGCTCACAAGTTCATCAGGTAAGTCCAAGCAGAAACGTCAGATTTGAAAGAGAAACAATATATTGTAAAACATGACAGTCGTCTCTTGCTGTTTTTTTTTCTTCTAGTCCTCAGCTGCGGATGTCTTTCATTGTGTTTTCAACAGAAGGAAGGACTCTCATGGCACTGACAGAAGACAGGTGCACACACACACAGCCTCATGCAAATGTCTTAAAGATTGAATGTATCTGTTGTATTTTCCTTTGCTTAGTTAAATGCAATTTGTGCTATCCCCTTGAATTTTAAATAACATATACTCAATGATCAGAGAGCAGATCCGGGCCGGGCTGGAGGAGCTCAACAATGTGCATCCTGGTGGAGACACCTTCATGGACAAAGGTTTTCAAAGAGTAAGACATCTGTTAAATAAATGAGAAGCAGATCCTGCTTGCCCAACAGGATGGCATCTAATGGCGCATTTCCACTACAGCGCGGAGCCCGGTTTAAGAGGGCTGTGACGTCAGCGGCCCGACTTTGGTTGCGTTTCCACTTGGCCTAGTACCGGCCGGCGGGTCCTAATTCACAGTTTTTCTGGCCTCATAAAATCGTGGTTCTAGGGCCAGGAACAACCAGGCTGAGTTGTGACGTCAACACTCTCGACTGCTGATTGGTCAGAGAGAATCGTCACAATCGGCGCGCGAGATAATCCCTAGCGTCGCATATATATATATAGCGAAGCTTGCAGCATTTTTATAAACAGCATTTTTGTCAACAGAGGAGCTAAAATGGAAAAGAAAAGCACGCCGTGGTTGGTCGAGGAAGTGACGACGTTCCTACATTACATTGCAGATGATAAGATCCAGCGGGAGCTCGACGGGACAACTCGCAATATTAAAGTATTTCAGGAGGTCTCTACACAGATGTCCACAAGCGGCTACTCGAGGACTGTCGTGCAGTGTAGGGAAAAACTCAAAAAGATGAAGAGTGAATATCGCTTGGTCAAAGATAATAACAACAGGAGTGGTGCCAGTAGGAAAAACTGGAAGTGGTTTGAGCTAATGGACATCATTTACGGCCATAGACCGGCTAGCGTTGGGAGGGATGGAGGCCTGGACTCTGCAACGGCGTTACTGGAGTCTCTGCATGGTACGTTTTTTCTAACGCTCTGTTATTTGCTTGAAAGCGTTGTGTCCCTATCTGTTCTAAAGCTCACTTCTAACAAATAAGTCGTCACGGCAGTTTTAAGCAGCGTGACTCCGCCCGACAAAAAGCCGATTGCTCCGCCTACACTGCGTTACTATAGTTACTGCCCCAGTTCCTAAACTGTAATGGAAACGCGCCATCAAGTGAGCTGGTCCTAACAAGGCCTAACGAGGCCGAGCGAGGCCGGGCGAGGCCGGGCTCCGCGCTGTAGTGGAAACGCGCCATAACTAGTTTTAAATGAGACCAATTGAAATATATTGCCACTGACGCCACTAAACTTCTCTTTTAGGCCAGCGAGCAAATTTACTACGGGACTGGAGATGGTGAGTAAAAAACGTTCCTTTCCAATCATGACTTCTAGTAGTAATAAGTATATTTAATCCATTCATCACAACTCAATTCAAACATGTGTTAAAATAATCAAAACTAACAACCGAATCACAGCTGCGCTTTCCATCAAATGACAGTTATTTTATAATAATTTGATGAGACGGATTTTGTGTCATTATTTAAACCGCCATTTCCTCTCTGTTTCTGGCTTTTAGGTTACCGGACAGCCAGTGTGATCATCGCCCTGACGGACGGTGAACTGAGGGAAAATCAGTTTGACCTCGCACAAAGAGAGGTGACATGAAAACCAGATAGGGATTCAAACTAAATGCAGGGTGTTAGCATTACTTAAACATTGCTTTAGTGCAGTTTAACAGTGAGTCAATGTTCAATAGAGAATGAATATATCCTCAAACTGATCCTTTTTTTTCAAAAAGACAGTAATAATATTGCAAATTGGGACTTTTTTACCATCATGTGATTATGCATCATATCACCTATATTTCTCCCCACTTCAAAAATGATGTAAAAATAAGAAACTTGAAAGCATAAATAAACATTTGAACCTCATATGTCAGGAAAGCCTTTGCTGTATTATCCTGTGTGTAAAAACCAGGGTTGTTGCCCTTGTGGCCACATGACTCTGCAATGTCACAACAGATGTTTTCCAGCAGCTGTCAGAGGCATAACATAACTGAAGGAGGCGTTTCTACGAGTGGAAAAAACGTTAACATTGCAGCCCTTAAGGAGCAATGAAACCTGCACCTTCTGTCCGATTGACTGAGCCTTCATCTTTCTACTGAAGTTCATTTACTCAGATATAGTCTTCATTACACAGGGACAACAATCAATAATCTTTGAATCATTTGCTTTTGCAGTCCTTGGGCAGGCTATGCTACACCATTAAATAATACTCTCTATCACACTCAAATGATTCATAAACATATGAATACCAACTCAGTCATCAAATAGAACTGCAAAATGTGTTGTTTAATGTCTCAGGCAGGCAGAGCTCGCCAGTTGGGTGCCACTGTGTTCTGTGTCGGGGTTAAAGACTTCAATGAAACCCAGGTAAATTAATCTGGTAACTAATAAAACTGTTTATTAATGTATGAGTTGAGCAATGCAAACTTATAATCATTGAATCGTCATTGACAGCTTTCAACGATAGCTGACAGTAAGGACCATGTGTTCCCGGTGAACGACGGATTTGAGGCGCTACACGGAGTCATCGACTCGGTAATTTTATGTCACAGAAATATGATTAAATACTTAATTGCAAAATTGAACCTACTGTTCCTTGAGTTCCTCTTTTTGTACAAATACTTCTCCTTTCAGATCCTGAAGAGATCATGCATCGAGATCTTGGCTGTAGAGCCGTCCAGCATCTGTGCAGGAGGTACACACAAACATTTTAGTAAAATGAATTCTG
Organism: Dissostichus eleginoides; assembly: GCA_031216635.1. NCBI lineage: Eukaryota > Metazoa > Chordata > Actinopteri > Perciformes > Nototheniidae > Dissostichus > Dissostichus eleginoides. The sequence continues at coordinate 20,454,652 of CM062282.1, read as the reverse complement.
CATTATACAACTCATATTTAGATATAATTATTCAACTGAAAGAGACATACAAGCATATGATGTAGAGTTTATATCCCCAGGTTACATTTATGACTATAGGCCTTTCAAAAATACACAATATAAAACCTTTTGGAAGGACAAATGACAGTAAATAATTATAAAATATGGTCCCTTTAATCCCATTTCAGAATCTTTCGAAGTGGTAGTAAAAGGAAATGGTTTCCTTCACACCCGAGACGTACAGAAAGTACTCTGCAGCTTCCGCATCAATGACACCGTTACTTTGAGTAAGTATATGCACTGGATTCTTTTTTGTAGGATGTCTTTATTTGTGACTTTTAAATGATTATTATATAACAAAGTGTAATGTGAAAGCAGTAACTCATAGTGACAAACCTACATCCAATTTTCCCATTAGTCTGGTCTGCTGCACTCCCCTCAGCTCTAGAGAGCATTTTAGCATCTTTTTTCTTTAGCTTTCAGCTCTTTGTTTCGGGTTTCTGGCTCACAGTGCAACCTGTTCAGACCCAAACAGCAGACGGACAAAGTTAGCGACTACCTGGTGAACATAGCAGAGCATTAAGCAGCTAAAAAGACCAAGCTAAACGGAGAGCGCAAATTGGATTTACTTCTATATGAATGCTAATGTTGCTGTGTCTGCTTGGTGTGTTAATAGACAAATACCAAACCACACATAGAAGTCTGTAATATAAAATATACAAGGCCATATTATGTCTGATATGGAGTTTTTACCGCAAACAAGAGCAAATGGTTAGTCTGTCAAAAGGCAACATAACTTTAGGAGAATTTAGACATGTGTAAGTAAACTTTCACCTCATCCTCCGTTGTCCACATTATATTGTGAAGTGACTGACAAGACCACAACACATGTTTGAATACAATTTATATACATATATAGACAGCAGCAGTTTTAATCAGCAGCCATTTACAGCACTGTTCAAAGTCGTTTTTTTTTTACCATTCAGCAGGGGATGGGTGAGGGGTGGGCAGTTTTTAGTAGCTCTCAATGACTGAAATCCCTGTCGGCCTCCTCTTAAAAAAACCATCAACACCATCTAGCCCTCCTTTGAATCAGCTGGGATAACGCTCAATGCTTCTCAGATGTCTGGAGGGGAATGTGGATCTCATCAGGCATGAAGCACTGTCTTTGCACACACTAGACACTCACTCAGCCAGGGTAAATAAGCCGCAAACCGCCCTAATTTGCTACTTTTTCCATAAGGGGAGGAAGTCCAGGAATTGAATAACAAAAAAAAAGTTTGAGGCTAGAATTTAGTGAAGTTTCATGACTGCTAGAGCAAAATCAAGCAAAAGTTCTCCTTTGCAGCTTTCACTACTTTCTCTTTCACCAGTTATCATCTGTAATTGACCCTTGTATGTCAAGTTCATTACAGCATGATAACATTGTTTATTCCACAGTGAAAAGACCTTTGGTGGTGAAAGATACCTACCTTTTGTGCCCGGCTCCTGTACTGGAAAAAGAGGGAACGTAAGTTATTACTGTAAGCGTTTACAGATGGGGATGACTGGGTCGCATTGAATAAATTATCATTGCTCCTCTTTTTTTCCCACTTCCATTTGTACAGATGTGCCACTCTCCACGTCAGCATGAATAATGGCCTGAGCTTCGTATCGAGCTCTGTCACAATTACTGCAGTCACTTGTGTAAGTGCAATTCAAATCAAAGCTGAACTCACAAAAAGCTTATAGATATATTCCAACTCCAGTCTACACTTTGTTCTGACTCATACTATTCATATTGAAACATTGCATGACAAAACGTGGGTTAGGGTTAGAGTAAGGGTTCTAGTTGTTTCTTTCAGGGTTAGGTTTTTTTTAAAGAAACATCCTGTCACACATGTAAACATCTTTATTAACTGAAAGATGGCTCTTACTCCGTTTATCTTCCATTTTATTATAGTTATAGTTTTTGTAAGAACCGTAGCCCATGTTACATTCGGAGGGAATTTATTGAGTTGTGGTAGTCCAGCAAATAAATAGTTACAGTTGTCTAGATGGCTCGAGACCAACCAAGCATGAGAGTATATCAATGAGAGAAATGTTTAGAAAATATCAAGTCTCAATCAACGTTCATCCCAGATTTATGGCCTCGTGGGTGCTCTGCAAACCCTGGGAAACTAATGTTTGGCTTACACAATCCTTGTGAGCTTTGGGTCCAAATAATAATACTCCAAATAGTAAAATAGTTTATTTATCTGAAGAATAATTTTCTTAAGCCACAGAGGAATATTTTATCCATTAGTTTATCAGACACATTCAAATAAACACATCTGGAGAGAATGGGTAAAAAGTGTAAAGATACAAAAGCTGTCAAGCTTCTGATAAAGTAGTAGGTTAAAAGTAAAATATGTTCTTGTAAATGCAGTGGAGTAAAAGTATAAAGCTGCAAAAGATACTTGAAGTACAGTAAAGTACAAGTACCTTGATTTATTTTACCACCACTTTCATAAATGACTCTTTCTTCTAGTCTCAGTTGCAAACTTGTTAAAGTAGTTTCATTTAAACAGAAGTACAACACATGATGTATCTCAGTATTTTAAAAGCAACATGTTGGTTAGAAAGTTGTGTACTGGTTTGATGCAGTACAGTCAAATGATCTTACCCTGGTGATGTCCTGTCTCTTTTTCCTGCTCTATAGTCTGATGGGACCTTTGTTGCCATAGCGTTGCTCATCCTGCTGCTCCTGCTCATCGTCCTCCTGCTCTGGTGGTTCTGGCCTCTCTGCTGCACCGTGGTACGGCAGCCATCTTGGATCTTGTGGATGAACAACATAAACATTTGTGTTTATGTCAGGTTGCACCATTATATATTTATTTTTCATGTTTGCAGGTCATTCACGAGCCACCTCCTCCAGTGATAGAGGATAGCTCTGTAAGTGCTTAATCATTTTTCTCACCTTTCTGCACCCTTTTTAATTTCATAACAGTAATTATTGCCTTGTTTGTCTCGCAAAGTCTAATGGTTTTGCTTCTTTGATTTCTTTTTTAAAGGATGACGAGGATGGTTTTCCCAAGAAGAGGTGGCCCACAGTGGACGCCTCGTACTACGGAGGACGTGGAGTCGGAGGCATCAAAAGAATGGAGGTATAAGGAAACCCAGATAGAAAATACTTTATTATGTCGTTAAACTTAATGTTTAACTTTGTGTTAACTTTAACAGACTTAGATTCACAAAATAGAATATTGCAAAGCTGCTATAATCAGAAGAGGTAATTCTTACATTGAATCAACATCAAACCAGCAAATTATGCTTATAGATGCTGAATTAGTCAATTCTGCTCCTTTGCAAAATTAAATATGATTTTTTATAAATATAAGAATGAAATCCACTGCATATCTGCATCAGTCAGCTAGCTCCAGGTTCATAGAAGAAACATGTGGAAGCCATGATTCTAGCTCCTGCTTACTTTGAAAAAAGATCAATCAAAGACAGAGGCAATACAAAGTGGAACAGGAAAAGAGTAATTCCTTAAAAGAGATGAGTATGCAAGTCCATGCTGGAAGCGGCTGAGTCACTTTGTAGTTGTGATTCTTTGGAGAGCCAGTGAGAGTCAAGTTGAGGCCAAGATCTGGCCCGTAAACTAAAGAGACGACAGATTTACTAAATGCCAGGATGTGTACTCTTCTAGCGAGCTTGAATGATTTGTTCGTGGTTGTTACAGAAACAGGCAAGTTTCTGTAACTGCTCAGGAGAAATAAAGGTGCCTATTAGAGGAATCTTGTGGAAAGGCTTGGATTTTGCAACTTGAGATGGTAAAAGGCAAGAATGCTTTCAATTGTGTGTGGAAAGGAAGAAATCATAATGTCTGGAGATTTCTAGTGAAATAGTAAGAGGCAGTCAGACATCTGAGCTACCTGATAGATTCTGAGAAATTATCAGAAAGTACATACGTCCCAAGGTCACGATATGTGTCTGTGTCTAGGAGAAAGGAGGTCACTCTCTTGGTGTGAAATGCTTTACAGACTGTCAGTGCAGCCTGAGGACTCTGTGCTGTGAACTTGAAGCGGCACCACTTCCAAACAGAGCAATGGAAAATATGCACAACCTCATTTAAGTGCTTTTTCTGCCAGGTTTAAACTTTCATGGCTTTTCTGTGGCAGCTGCAAGGGAGTACATCTGAATAATGATCTTCCAAGGTTGCTTTGACAGGACTGGTTTCAATCCTGGTGTGATGGATCTTTCTTCATCTTTACTTTGGCTTTTTTAGTTGTTCTCTTAGCATTCAGTTAATTATAAAAGAAACATAAAAAATCTGCTTTTAGTGAAACATTCTTTACATGTGGGAAGGAATATTATCGTTAGCATTGGTTCTTATGCTGAATATGTAGTTTTTAAGCTAGAAAATAGGTCTAAAAGTAAATGCTGCTCTCAGAGGCATAGGAAAAAATCCCAAACTTTGGAACATAAACTGCAATGCAATAACATTTTGAGGCAAATGAGCCAACTTCTGAGGACTGGGTTGAATTCATCTTTATGTGGATGTGCAAGAAAAGAGTCATTTTCATATGTAGAAATAAAGCAGCACGTTGTAGCTATAAGATTGACCTAATTTACAACAGTTGAAATCATTGCAAGCACTGGCATAAAAATGGTCCAGATGCCTTTTTTCAGCTGATGTAAATAAAATGTTGTAGTGCCGATGAAAGGGAGTCGGAGGCGGTGTATTTAGCATGGATTTCCACTCTTTATTATCCATTAAACACAAGAAGGTAAGTACACATCTGCTCAGTATGACAAGCTAGCAGGAATGACCAAAACCTGACCTAGGTGTTCCCACTAAAGGGTCCGTGTAGCAACACTATCCCACAGGTGAATTATGTTCCACTAGGTGTCACCACACAAGCCCCCCGAGAATTCACGTATAAACAAAATCCGTGTGGCGGGGAGGAACAACACGCCGACCCCCACGACTCCTGAGCACTGGAGTCGGTAAAGCGACCTCCGCCTGTGCGGCCCCCGTAAGAAGAGGGACCGGAACAACAGGTCCAAAATCCGTGACAGGAATCAAAGCCGGGGGGCGGCCCCGTCTCGGCGGTCGAGCCAGCACCACCGGCTGGTCTAAGTCCAAGTGAGCAGCCTTCACCCGGTCAACCGAGACGTGTTCAGCCTTGCCACCCAGGTCGACCACCAGGTGTTTGTCCCCGTGTTCTAAGACCCGGAAAGGTCCATCATAAGGGGGCTGCAGGGGGCCTCTGTGTGCGTCGTGGCGGATGAAAACGTGCCCAGCCGAGCGTAGCTCTGTGGGAACCTGAGTCCTTTGAGTACCGTGCTGAGTAGTAGGTACAGGAGCGAAAACCTCCGCAGCGTCCAGCAAGAAAGCCCGCTGGGCCGTCGCAGACCAGGGAGCCGATGCATTCGGGAGGAAATCCCCTGGAACCCTCAGCGGCTGACCGTAAACCATCTCCGCCGTAGAGCACTGCAGATCCTCCTTAGGCGCGGTCCTCAGGCCCAGCATCACCCAGGGCAGCTTGTCGACCCAGTTGCCGTCCGTAAGGCCGGCCCTGAGGGCCGCCTTCATGGAGCGATGGAAGCGCTCGCAGAGGCCGTTAGCCTGAGGGTGGTAAGCGGTAGTCCTGTGCAGCTTAACCCCCAAACCGCCCGCCACGGCGTTCCAGAGCTCGGACGTGAACTGTGAGCCCCTGTCTGAGGAAATGTCTGACGGGGTGCCAAAACGACACACCCACGTTGCAATGAAGGCCCGGGCAACGTCTGCGGCCGACGTCGACACGAGAGGAACCGCCTCCGGCCAACGGGTCGTTCTGTCCACCATGGTGAGGAGGTAGGAAAAACCCTGAGAGGAAGGCAACGGACCAACCAGGTCGATGTTGACGTGGTCAAACCTCCTCTCAGGCACCAGGAAACGCTCCAAAGGGGCCTTCGTGTGGCGGTGCACCTTAGCGCGTTGACAAGCCACGCACTCTCCGGCCCAAGTCCTCACGTCCTTTTTCAGCCCATGCCAGACGAACTTCGCGGCCACCAAACGCACCGAAGGCTTAACGCCGGGGTGTGACAGTCCGTGCACTGCCTCGAACACCGGACGCCTCCAGCTGGCGGGGACGACAGGCCGCGACAGGCCTGTAGAGACGTCACACAGGAGAGTAATGCCCGCGTCGCCGAACACCACGTCCTCCAAGCACAACCCAGTGCTCTCCAACTTCAGAGTCTGGACGCCGGGGTCAGCGACCTGGTCCGCCGCCATGCGACCATAATCCAGGCCCAACTGGACGGCTCCGATGACGACCCTGGAGAGGCAATCAGCAACCAGGTTTGACTTGCCAGCCACGTGTTTAATGTCCGTGGTGAACTCTGATATGTAGGAAAGCTGCCGCTGCTGACGTGCCGACCAAGGCTCCGCCACCTTTGACATGGCGAAGGTGAGCGGCTTGTGGTCGACAAACGCCGTGAACTCACGGCCTTCCAGCAAGAAACGGAAGTGCCGCACGGCCAACCAAAGACCCAGGAGCTCACGGTCAAAGGCGCTGTACCTGCGTTCTCTGGGTCAGCTGGCGGCTGAAAAAGGCGAGCGGTTGCCAAGCGCCCTCTACCCACTGCTCGTGCACTGCGCCGACTGCGTAGTCCGATGCGTCCGTAGTGATAGAGATGGGAGCCGTGGATGATGGGTGTGCCAGCAAAGCCGCTTGAGCCAACGCGGTCTTGACCTCAGTAAAAGCGACCTCCGCTTCTGCTGTCCAGTCGATCGCCTGGACGGGGGTCTTGCCTTTCAAAGCCTCATACAGCGGCCGCATGATGTGGGCGGCTCGGGCGATGAAACGGTGGTAGAACGTCACCATCCCCAGGAACTCCCGGAGCGACCGGGCTGTGAGCGGGCGAGGAAAAGCCGCAACAGCCTCCACCTTCGCCGGCAGAGGTGCCGCTCCGCCCTTGGTGACGCGGTGCCCGAGGAAGTCAATGTCAGACACCCCGAACTGGCACTTTGCAGGATTGATAATTAATCCATGTTCGTTGAGCCGCGTGAAAAGGGATCGGAGGTGGGACAGGTGCTCCTCCACTGAAGCGCTGGCGACGAGTATGTCGTCCAGGTAAACAAACACAAACGGCAGGTCCCGCAGCACCGAATCCATCAGGCGCTGGAACGTCTGAGCGGCATTCTTGAGTCCAAAAGGCATCCGCAGGAACTCAAAAAGTCCAAAAGGCGTTATCACTGCTGTCTTGGGAATGTCCAGGGGGTGCATGGGCACCTGGTGGTATCCACGCACCAGGTCCACTTTAGAAAACACCCTCGTACCGGCCAGATGCGCCGAAAAATCCTGAATGTGCGGCACCGGATAGCGGTCAGGCGTAGTGGCGTCGTTGAGTCGGCGGTAATCCCCGCACGGGCGGAAACCGCCGTTCGGCTTGGGAACAACGTGCAGAGGAGAGGCCCAAGGACTGTCGGAGCGGCGGACGATGCCCAGGCGCTCCATGGTTGCAAACTCCGCCCAACAGCATCACTTCTGTAAAGACAAGAACGCATTAACTAAAAAGCAAAGCAATAAAAAGGATAGTTAACCAGATATTTCAGGTTTTTGGCAGGCAGATGTGTAAAGATTGGCCAGATCTCAAATTCATGACCTCTGGAAATGAGGAACAAAAGAAGTTTGGAGCGAAGGATCAAAGAGCAAAGTAAAAAAACGAGATGATGTTTCATCTGCATGACATTAAAGACATATTCCATAGACTCAAAAGTCAAAGCTCCTTCAAACTGACTTCAAGCTAAACCCTCAGGAGGCATAGTGAGTAGACAAAGGAAAAAACAACCGCAGCATTGTTTCTGCAGGAAGACTTGTGTCTGGAGAAGTCATTTGGAGTAGATCCTGCTCCACTCCCAGCTTCTGCTCGACTGGGCTGGCAGGAATACTATTTTCTTCCATGGCACTCAATAACAGAGGAATTTCCTCTTTCCGTTCGTTGAAAGCTGTACCCTTCCAAGCCTGCCAATGTGCCACAGCAGATTCAGATTTATGGAATATCTGCAGATGGTTGTCTTTTATTTTTTTTCCACAATGACCTGAAATTACTTTTTATTTCTCTTCATTACAGGGCAAGTGCATAAACTTCACCCGGAGTAAACCCTACCCTGTTTCTCACTATCCCATCTACAACCACCCCTCCACGCCCGTCTACACTTTGCCCCACAGCTACCAGCGTCGTCCGTCAGAGGGCAGCCACACCTTCTTGCCCCCTTCGCCCACTTCAACGCTCCCCCCTCTGCCGTCCACTCCTCCCCCGGACTTCACCACCCTTCCTCCGTACACCCCCCCTCCCAACAGAGCCCTGCCTCCTTCTAACTTGAGCTCAGTCTCTGCACCCCCGTCCCCAACCGGCTCCCTACCGCCCCCTCCTCAGGGTCCCGCCCCGTGCAGAGCGCCTCCTCCCTCACGGCCTCCTCCACGCCCCAATCCTGATGATGATGATGATTAAAAAACGAAATGTTGAGAAGGATCCTCTTCTCACTGTCAGTGACTTTTAAATGTTGCCTTTTCGAGGCTACAGCTGATAATTGAACATCAGTTTTCCTCCACAAGCAGCTCATGCTTGATGTGCCAAGAACTATGACTTGAATTTTTAAGTCTAGAAAGTAAATAGTGTAGCGAGCACAGCTTTGGCTATTAAATGCTAATGGAGCTAAGCAATGTATTCATATCTTAAGAAACATTTCGGCTGGCTCGTACCGGCCAGATGCGCCGAAAAATCCTGAATGTGCGGCACCGGATAGCGGTCAGGCGTAGTGGCGTCGTTGAGTCGGCGGTAATCCCCGCACGGGCGGAAACCGCCGTTCGGCTTGGGAACAACGTGCAGAGGAGAGGCCCAAGGACTGTCGGAGCGGCGGACGATGCCCAGGCGCTCCATGGTTGCAAACTCCGCCCTCGCTACAGCTAGCTTAGAAGGGTTCAACCGCCGGGCCCTGGCATAGACAGGGGGACCTTCGGTAGTGACGTGGTGCTCCACGCCATGCTTGGTGGTGAGCGCAGAGAAGGTGGGCAGCGACAGGTCTGGAAACTCGGCCAACAGTCTGAGAAAAATGTCCGCCCCCGACAGCGAGCCCGACAGCCCGTCGTATGCTGCGCTGCCGAGTGTGCACACAAGAGAGGAAAACGTCAAGGCATCAACCAAGCGTTTATTCTTAACGTCCACTAAGAGTCCATGAGCACACAAAAAATCTGCCCCGAGGAGGGGAAAAGAAATGTCCGCTGTCACAAAATCCCAGCTGAAACGCTGTCCTCCAATGCACAAACACATAGGCCTCACGCCGTACGTGCGAATGGGACCGCCGTTAGCCGTCGTCAACCGCGGTCCGTGCCCTCCCCGAGCGACGTCTTCCCTCGACGCGGGAACCACACTCCGTTGAGCGCCCGTGTCACACAGAAACAGGCTCCCCGAAACGCTGTCGCTGACAAAGAGAAGCCTGCACGTGCCGCAGACGCTCAGGGCCACTACTGAGCGCCGGCACCTCCGTTTCCCGGAGGTTTGTAGCTGCATGGAGCGACGCACTTCTTCGCCATTGTCCCGAAACGTGCGTGGTAAAAGCACTCTCCGGTGTCTCCACGCCGGCTTGACATTGCCGCGTCCGGCCTCCGCCATGCTGTCTTGACCGTAGATGGGCCGCTGAGCGTCACAGCTAACGCCTCTGCACCGGGCTGTTGTGTAGCCAGGAAAAAACGGTCCGCTTCCTCAGCCAAGGCACGGGGCTCCGTGACGGGTGTGTTGGCCAGTGCCGTCTGGACACGGGAAGGCAAGTGGCGTAGGAAAATCTCCATGAACAAAATCTGGGGATCTTCCCCCCCTAGCAGATTTAGCATTTTCTCCATGAGATGAGACGGTCTGCTGTCCTCCAGGCCTTGAATGTCTAGAATCTGGCGGGCTCTCTCCTTAGCAGATAAGCTAAATGTCTTAAGGAGGAGAGCCTTAATCGCCTCATATTTGCCATGGTGCGGGGGGGCAGTGATAAATCCCACCAACCTGGATGAAGTGGAGCTTCCCAGCGCTGCCACTACATGGTAGTACTTCAAGTCCCCATCACGGACTTGTCTGCAGGCGAAATGCGCTTCCACGTGGGCGAACCATGCTGCCGCGGCGTGCTCCCAAAACTCCGGCAACTTTACGAAAACATTGCTATCAGCCATGTTCAATGAGTCCTCGGAAACTTTCACGAAAACGTCAGGGTCACCAGTGTAGTGCCGATGAAAGGGAGTCGGAGGCGGTGTATTTAGCATGGATTTCCACTCTTTATTATCCATTAAACACAAGAAGGTAAGTACACATCTGCTCAGTATGACAAGCTAGCAGGAATGACCAAAACCTGACCTAGGTGTTCCCACTAAAGGGTCCGTGTAGCAACACTATCCCACAGGGGAATTATGTTCCACTAGGTGTCACCACAATGTTCTTATTATCTCAAAATATTCAATGTAACAAGACTAAGCTTCTCTAAGTCTAAGGTCTAAGCGCTGTGTTTAGGCACAGCTGTGTTTTGAGCTAAATGCTATAGTTATGCTAACATACTCAGAAAGACAATGCTAACATGCTTATTTTAGCTGCTACAGTATTTAGCATGCTAACATTCACTATTTAGAGTAGACTAAATGCACATGCAGCAAAGTACAGCTGAGGCTGATTGCATGTCATCATTAAAGGTAGGATATTCAGTCATACAACTAAGTGTGGGACACAAACATTTCACCAGTCCATGGCGCAAGAGGAAAGTTTAACAAACAACAACTATCCATCCAATAGTTGTTTGAGACACTTTTCCAGAAACCAAAAAGGTCAAGCTCATATGCACTGGACTGGAGTAAAGGTCAGTAGATCTCTAAAGTGAGATGGACTTATTGTCTAGGAACAAAAAATAATCTGAAAATGTCATGAAACAGTTTTTGAGATATGTCAGTAAAGACTGGCGGAGCTAACATGGCTAAAACGTAGCCGCTCTATTATTCTGAAGCTAATATAAACGAATACAATTATCGACTGAATTCCTACTTCAAACTCAACTCATTTTAAACACGTCTTTTGCTTGTCTTATTAGAGCACTGATCACTTTTGTTTTTATTCAGGTCCGATGGGGAGATAAAGGCTCGACTGAAGAAGGAGCTAAACTGGAAAAAGCAAAAAATGCTCGAGTTGTGATGCCAGAGGAGGAGTATGATCCACCGCGGCCTTACTACGTGCACAAATCAGTCCGCCCACAGAAGTGGTACACTCCAATAAAGGTGCTAAAGTTATTTAGTTTGAACTTTATTGTTTTATTAAATATACTTAAATTGACAAAAAAAATCTTATCTTAGGTTGTTTTAGTTTTTTTGAGTTTTTATCCACATAGCATGGTCTTGCCCAGTTTGCTCAGTTAGAGAACTGTTGGAAAATGTTTTCCATGGCATGGATCACGTAACGTTAACATATGTAATATACTACAGTATGATGTAAATTCCAGATGTTTCGAAACATAAAGACCTCTTCCTGACAATGACGTCCATCCATCATAATCTAAAAGTGTTAGTTTTAGTGTTCCTGGGGATGATGTGTGACCAGGAAATAGTTAATAAAAATGTGTTCCCTAGCATATTAGTCAGCTGGATGGATGCTAATAAGAACCAGAGCTGACCCATTATTATGGAATGTGTTGCACGGCTGTTATTTCCAGCAAAAATACTTTCTTTGTTTATCTATCGCTCTACCATAATGCTTCCTATGCAAGAATCAAAAGAAAGACATCTGGAGCAAAAAGTGGAGCAGATGCCGTCTGGCAGAGAAAACAGACAAACGCTGCACTGCGGGACACTACACACACATATAATGTTGATAATCTGTTTGTTATCAGAGGTCACTTGTATGATCTGCTGTTTAATATTTGTACTATCATCTGTGCTAATCTTTCTCCAGGGCAAACTGGACGCTTTGTATGTATTTCTGAGAAAAGGCTATGACAGAGTGTCTGTGATGAGACCTCATCCTGGAGACAAGGTGAGAGACACGCCAGAGATAACAGAAGAAAGGAAAACATGCTATGACTCTTCCTCTCTTTAATGAAAAACAGCATCACTTCTGTAAAGACAAGAACGCATTAACTAAAAAGCAAAGCAATAAAAAGGATAGTTAACCAGATATTTCAGGTTTTTGGCAGGCAGATGTGTAAAGATTGGCCAGATCTCAAATTCATGACCTCTGGAAATGAGGAACAAAAGAAGTTTGGAGCGAAGGATCAAAGAGCAAAGTAAAAAAACGAGATGATGTTTCATCTGCATGACATTAAAGACATATTCCATAGACTCAAAAGTCAAAGCTCCTTCAAACTGACTTCAAGCTAAACCCTCAGGAGGCATAGTGAGTAGACAAAGGAAAAAACAACCGCAGCATTGTTTCTGCAGGAAGACTTGTGTCTGGAGAAGTCATTTGGAGTAGATCCTGCTCCACTCCCAGCTTCTGCTCGACTGGGCTGGCAGGAATACTATTTTCTTCCATGGCACTCAATAACAGAGGAATTTCCTCTTTCCGTTCGTTGAAAGCTGTACCCTTCCAAGCCTGCCAATGTGCCACAGCAGATTCAGATTTATGGAATATCTGCAGATGGTTGTCTTTTATTTTTTTTCCACAATGACCTGAAATTACTTTTTATTTCTCTTCATTACAGGGCAAGTGCATAAACTTCACCCGGAGTAAACCCTACCCTGTTTCTCACTATCCCATCTACAACCACCCCTCCACGCCCGTCTACACTTTGCCCCACAGCTACCAGCGTCGTCCGTCAGAGGGCAGCCACACCTTCTTGCCCCCTTCGCCCACTTCAACGCTCCCCCCTCTGCCGTCCACTCCTCCCCCGGACTTCACCACCCTTCCTCCGTACACCCCCCCTCCCAACAGAGCCCTGCCTCCTTCTAACTTGAGCTCAGTCTCTGCACCCCCGTCCCCAACCGGCTCCCTACCGCCCCCTCCTCAGGGTCCCGCCCCGTGCAGAGCGCCTCCTCCCTCACGGCCTCCTCCACGCCCCAATCCTGATGATGATGATGATTAAAAAACGAAATGTTGAGAAGGATCCTCTTCTCACTGTCAGTGACTTTTAAATGTTGCCTTTTCGAGGCTACAGCTGATAATTGAACATCAGTTTTCCTCCACAAGCAGCTCATGCTTGATGTGCCAAGAACTATGACTTGAATTTTTAAGTCTAGAAAGTAAATAGTGTAGCGAGCACAGCTTTGGCTATTAAATGCTAATGGAGCTAAGCAATGTATTCATATCTTAAGAAACATTTCTTCCAAATATCAAATCTGACAAGCATTGCGATACGCTCTGGAGTTGTATAAACGCACATTTTACTCTTTGCTTGATGCAAATCTTTGTTCACTGCTTAATGCCAGTGATGTGACGATCCCGAACGATCCGATTCTTTTGAACGGCTCTTTGGTACGAACGAAGGGAACCGAGTCCTACTTGGTGAGAGCCGTTCTTTTTATCGTTGGTTCACTGCCTGCCATAAATCCACTCGCCTTTAAAGGAACTTGCTTTCCTGAATGCCAATTTGCCATAGATGATGGCATAACGCTGCTTGAGTAGTAGTTTGGCTGAGAGATGTAGAAAGTTATACATTTTCTGTGAGTAAAAGTAGATTTCTGGCAATACAGTCAATCATTATCCTGGTGATTATTTCTCTTTTGAACGGCTCCGGAAAGGAACGGAGCCATAAGATCCGGCTCCCTTCAAAGAGCCGTAATTCCCATCACTACTTAATGCAGTGGAGATTAAAAAAAAGAAGAGTATTAGCAGCAGGATATCCGGTGGCTCAGTAACTGTGTCATGTGTTTAAACATGCAAGTTTGTTTGGCAAATGCTGTTTTGGAAAATGTATATTTTGTAAATGAAAATCCATTAAATCACAATCACATCACATGTATATCGATTTATGATTTCAATGGATTCACGGGATTTGTTAGGTTTAACCTTTTATTAGTATGTTTCAGATGTTCTGATGGATATATTGTATTCGTTTTTCAGTGTATACACAGCAGAAGGTGTCTTAGAGCAAGTAAACATAGTTTTTAAATACATAAAGATAAATGAATTCACTTTAAGTAACGTTTTTCTTAAAAGAGATTTTCTAAATGTTGAGTTTGTTAGCTTTCAGAAACACATTTGGGGCACTGTCCACATCCATTAAGGGAGAAAGCAGACTTTTTCTTACCTGGTAAAGACCCCCCGGACAGCTGCATGCAAGCATATTCTGGTCACCACAAGTTACTTTGGGAAAAACTGGAGGAATTTGCAGAGAAAAGCCCATCTGGGCTGCTCTGCTTTCCTGGCTGGCACTGCAGGAAATGAGCAAACAGCTAGAAGGTGGATGGATTAACACTAGGATAAATATCGTAAAATTATTCTCTTTATTTACAACAGTTTGGAAAAACACTTTCCATTTTGGGCAAATGTGCTTAGAGCTAGAAGAATGGAACTTGATATACAGAGTTTGAAATGTTGGAACAAGCCAAGAGTCTTATTCCAATCATAGCTAAACAAGTACATCTTGATATATATTTTCCATGTGCTTTCCTAAGTTGTGTGCAGTCCTGTGGCCAGTGAGCTCATGGAGGCGTCTGAGAAAACTGCCAGAAACAAAAGCATTCAGATTTAAGAACAACAACTATAAATACAAAATATGATGCCATCAAGATCAGGTAGGAGTATTTATAATAACACTATAAAACATCCTTCTGCACACAGTGAAGAGGGGGTTTAAAACATTAAATTATACCTTCCTATTTAAGAGCATAGGTGAGTTATGACCAATGGGGCCACTTAAAAGTGTTTTTGTCTGTTATAATACTGTTATTTCTGTTTTCAGGTTTCAGTTGTAACTATATGATCGACTGGGTAAGAACAAAAGTTATATTCCTAAAACCATCTCAATCATCGTAAACAAAAATAATTGCATAGTATAGTATTCTCTAAAAAAAGATCAACAAGTTTTAGATATAAGATTACAAATAATATATCTAGCCTGTTTAGCTGCATGACTTGGATCATAGTTTTCTGCAGAGGGAATGATCAAATCCAGCTTACTTCTCGATCTACACACAAATATGTTTAACTTGAACTGAACTCGGCCAGTGGCACATCTTCTTTGGCGTACAAACAACAACAATCACAGACGTCACAGCTGATCAGCTCTACAGAGACATGATGAAGCGCAGCAGCATTGATTTACAGACTTATCTATCTCCATTTACGTACACACATCCTGACATGTTTACTTTGATCAAATCAGATCATGACCTGGCTCACTCTACCCGTTTTCCATGTCCCCTCCTCCTTATTTCTTATTAAATCACATATGATTTTGCGTATCCTTGAATAAAACCAAGCAGCTCATCTTTCACACTAACTCCATTAATCCCTTTTTCCTCGAGTAGATACAGATTTAAGCTGTAACTCGTATGTTTTGGCTGGTTTATTAGGGGTCTGACACAAAAATGCTTTGTGAAATAGCAACCCCACTTTGTATTTAATGTTTTTTCCATTTGACCTCAGCAGACTTATTCTTTTTAGGAAAGTTTCTTCATTTCACATTATGGAGATATAAAGAAATGCTGAGGTAAAATGGAAAAAACATTAAATACAAATGTGTTAGTTATTTCACAAGCCATTTTTATGTCAAACCCTTTGGCGTCACATTCAAAGATAAGCCTGCAAGGAGCAAAACCATCTTGCTTCATCTAAGACACAGAGGAAAAGGGATGTTTTCATCCTATTAAAGTACCCTATCTCAAGTCTATCAACACAACAGAGAGATCACACAACATCTTTGAAACTATGTGGGTTCTGACTGTTGTCTCCTTAAAAGAGGCTGACATTTGAACAGGTTTACCCTCTAAAATGAGTTGGCAAAAAGGCATGGGTAGAAACAGTACGATGCAATTATGTTAACAAACCTTTAATAAAGTACAGGTTTCATTTTCACTGACAACGTATGCAGTATTATATAGAAATACACAAATACCGTCAGCATGGCAAGGCACCATAGTTTACAAAAACTCGTCCATCTGTAACAAAGAATAAGGCAAACTTAGAAGCATTATTTAAAATATGATAAACTTACTAAAACGTCTGCTTGGTAGAGATGGAGTTTTGTTTTCTTCTTGAGAATCCCTTCTGACCTGTCACCTCATGCTGTAAGACATCAGTGAATATCGAACTACAGACAGGATATGTTTCATTTAAAAAGTCCAACATTATGAGGCTAAAATTCTGAGAAACTGGAATAGTTTGTTGGAAAAGGCAGCATCAACCTGCAAACATTATTAAGCAGTAATGCAGGTAAATGGCGCTCAATATGATCAAAGTCTTCCAAGTGTAACATCATATGTTTTCCAGTAAAGCTCTCCAATGACCAGCCTTTTCAGATTTTCTGTATATTGTCTTTCTTTTCTTACATTTTTAGGAGTATTTTAGCGCTGTAACTGCAAGAATATGTGTTGTCCCTTAACTGTGTGACAAAGGTCTCACATCATTACATTTAATGTCCATACTTCTTTGGTTTGCAGTAACATATTTGGTATCTTCAGTTCTTCAGGCCTGCAACCATTTTGGAAACATAATCTGTAATTTAAATGTAAACAAAGCATTACCAACTCAAGTTTAGGTACATGCAATCACTGCCAAACTGATTGACCTGTTTTTAACTCAAACTAAAACATCTACTATATCTCTAAGCTTTTGTTTATATTGCAATACAATTATATTAAATATTACAGCACACAGAAAAAGGTCTGAGTAAAACAGAACCAAATATTTGAATTAACGATAAACACACTATATGTTTTTTTGAAATGATTTGAATAAACTATTATTAGCATGATCAAAACGAAAGATTAGGTGAACCCTTTTTGATATCCCAAATTCAGTTTAAAATGATTCCCAGATCACTCCTTCAAGTTCTTCTTAAAAATTCCTCAGTCCAGCTTCTCAATTGTGCTAAAATGAAGCACTCATAATAAAGTCAAGTGAGGTAGAGCATAAGTTTAAACAGCTACATAACCAGTAAACATATAATATACTGGTTTTAATACTGCAGTAATGGTAATAAATGTAAAACTACATTAGAAATGTGGGTAATACTGCGACTGAAGCTCCTTCTTTAAAGGTCCCCTATTATACTGTTTTTCATCAATATATTATAGGTCTCAGATATATACAAAACATGTCTCTGAAGTGTTTGGCTCGAAACACCAAACAGATCATTGCAGCATCCCATAATCCCCTCTGTTTCAAAAGTGCTGATTCTCTGTCTGTTACTTTAGATGAAAATAAGGAGCCACTCCCCACGCCCCTCTGAGAGATATTTGGTTAAAAAGAACACAATGGTGCTCTAGGAGGAGATTCAGGTGATAAGGTGGGGGGGGGGGTTACCTTGGTTGGTTATTGGCTAATGGTTACACAAGCCAAAAAATCGTTATGACATCATAAAGTGGCCAAAATCTGATCAGCTCATTTTCAGACAGGTTTCTATATAAATGGATCAGGACAAAAAGTGAGCAAATCTTTTTTCCTGAAACTTTCAGAATCTCTTTACACAGAGGGGACACATGTTGATGTATAGAATACATGAAAAAGTGGATTTTGCATAATAGGTGACCTTTAAGTTACAGAATTAAGCGTTGACTTGGCCTCAGAGATATGATCAAGGTTTCCCCTGAGAGCATCTGGGGTGGAAAGGTGCAGCGGTGAACGGGTCTTCCAGGGGTCTCCCCCCGATGGTCCAGGAATGCAGGGGCCCCACTGCCACGAGCCCACCGCGGCCTGCTGACCGATCCTGGAGACGACCCGGTGCACGGCCACCGGCTGCTGGAGCAGAGGGGTGGCCCAGACACGGGGACACTGGGGACCGGGAGGGGACGACTCTGGGACCGGGGGACACTGTTTGCTGGTTTCAATCTGCGGTTCAGATATGTGAGTGCTAGCTTGGGTGGTTTCCTGCCTCTTTCCAAACGGTGCCTGGAGGAAGATATCGGATGCGTCAGCAGGTTTGTGCGACTCGCAGAAGGAGGGGCTGCTGAAGGGCATCTTGCTCTCTTTTGCTGGCGTTTTGAAAGGAGCCAGCTGGAAGACATCAGAGGAGACCAGGCTGTTTGGAGGCTGCAACTGGGACACTGGGTTGACAGGAATAAAAGGCAGGCTGGTGGAAGTGGCTGGTATTGTGTGGGGTGTTGTGCTGCTGTCATCTGATGGCAACATGTGTTTATCATAGACGCATGCAGCATTGTTTGGCTGGATCTCGGGCCTATGATTCTCCTCAGAGAGCTGCACAGGAGCCTCAGTCTGAGCATCTCTCTGTGCATTACTGCTGAGCTCCCTCTGCAGGTCTGTGAGAGAGGAGATGGAGAAGGGTCAGATATGAAGACACATGCATCAAAGATCTGCTGACCTCTTACAGGTTATCTACAATTTAATATATACAGCTATATCTATGACATAAACATTAAGGAAAGGAGTGTTAATGAGTGTTACCTGTATTCTGTTCATGTGTTTTACTGCCATATTGTTCAATATGTTACACTTTCTTGTGCAAATGTTGGGTTATGTTAGCTGAAGACATGTTTCCACTCTGGTGGACAATACATTAGTATTCTAGTTTAATCTTTCCAAAGTGGATCAAAACCCAAAACCATACTTGTCAAAGATTGGGTTTGTATTCCAGTTCTTTAAATCATACATCTTGCATCTGGAAGCTTAAAAGAGTGATTGGAAAAATAGCCCCACCTATAAAGGATGTTAGTGTTCAAGAGATTTCTATCAGCCATGTATCAGTGGGCAGATATATATTGTTTACAGAAAAACATGATCAAATGTTGTGTCAGTGCTCCAGTGTTGAGAAAGATATGAATTGCACATTTTACAGTTCAAATGTAAACGTGTTAGTGTTCTCTATATTACATTACATGCCTTTTTTTTAATATATCTAATAGAAAACATCTGTAATATCTGTCATTAGTCTATAATTGTGGTCTCCAGAAATAATCCAAATCCACTAAAATGCGGTATATCCCTGACTTGTGACTCCACTTAATTTAGTGGAAAATGATAGCCTCTTTGAAGTTAAAGCAATAGTAAAAAGAACATAATGAAGTTCATAAAGGGAAAAAAAACAAAATGTATCGACAAATATAATAGAGCATGAAGGTCTTACCTGAATAAGACTTAACCTGCTATCTGAGCAGAATACATTTGGATTAGTGCATTACACAGTGTGATGACTTCTAATATATTATTGAACACATTTACAAATAATGACCAGATAATTTAAGCCGGACTCAATGAACTTCATGCAGATATCTATACACGAATCTTAACCCCGTTTCAATAGCATTTTACTCCTTTGATATTATTAGCCGAACAAATGATTTAGTCTCATGACAAACATTGGAGCCTAGATTACCCATAATGCAATTAACTGGGGACACCTCGATCATTATGAAAACAGTTAATACCTTTTTTTAAATAATATATTAGTTCTTCGGTTGAGTAACTTCAACCACTATCATTAAGAACATCTTGCAATCAATACTCAACACATTGACATTCACATTTGTATTTTATTTGCCATCCCTTTATAATTCTTTAATTATCTCACAAAAATAGAAGGAGCACACGATACCACAGCTCTGACGCAGGTTTGGGCCATCAAGACAAGAGTAGTCTCAAAACACTCAGAAGAATCAGATAATCAACAGGTTTCATTTTTTGGCAAAAACAACAGAGAAAATGAGGGGCTTCTGTTTCACATCAAGGAGTAACCCTCACTACCTGCTGGGCTTTTTACACCAGAACACCGGCGGCTACAGGGAGAGAGCTCGGGGGTTGCATAGGTTCAAACAGTAACTGTGAGTTTGTCAGAGGAAGGGTCATTAAGAGGATGATGAAAACAACAAGAGCCTTCAGTTCACATGCAGTACCTACAGGAAATACCTCATTTACATCAAAGAACATGTGAAGAAGTCACTGCTCCATGTTTTAAGTACCATTCTCAGATTTGAGGTGATTTATTTGACACTGCTGCCTTACAAGGTAACTATTGTATTTACTGTTGTTCGTCGTCTTATTACTCTGTGTAATAAAGTTGCAGTAATGTTGAATCTAATCTAATAAAAAAAACATTAAGATCCTTGCACTTTATCAGCATTTAACCAAACGTTTCTTTCAAAAAGAGACCTTTTAATACCAAATAACATCCAGATTGTTGATGAATCTAAATGACTGTGCCACCTGAAGAAGAGACTATTTTAAGTAGAATTCTCCAGACCGATCGCTCTCCAGCGTAGTGTAATCATGCATGAGAAGATAACCTTGTTTGACCTTACAGGAACGTTTCTATTGCTGATTTGTTTCTAACCCTGGACTTAATGCTGAGTTGTTGTACCTCCACTGTTGGCATATGAACCTTTTCACACTTCACAGAGCCCCTCACACATGAGCCTATCAGACAGATTCAGTCATATGGAGTGCAGACTTCCAGAGGAGATGTGAGGCCAAAACAAATCCAACTCTCAGATGTAGCTCGGACTTCCTGAGAGAATTTAAGGGGGAGGGGGGGGGGGGGGGGGGGGGGGGGGGGGGGGACTGTGCTTTCAGAAGAGATTTTTAACGACAACGTGACTGTCGCCGTATTTGCAGCAAACGTCAACACAAGTAGGCTACTGGAAAACACATCCAACAATTCTGACTCCACACACACACACACACACACACACACATACTTATCATAACACTGTATACCAACACACACATAACATTCAACAACACTGCCATGCTTTTTGATATGAACTCTGTGATCACTGAAGTCCGTAAAGCCAAACGGAGCTTTACAAAAGCACAGTTTTTCAGAAAGATTCTAGATTTAGTAGCGATGAAATGAAACAGAATTCGAAGAAGTTAAACTCCCACTTTCCATACAACTGTCAACTGTTTTTGAATAAAAATATAATCCTTCATCAGTCCGTGTGAACACAGGCTCACTTTCTTTTCACAAAGAGGAGGAGGAGGAGGAAAACATGGGATTCAGACTCATTTCCAACAAAGTCTAGGAATATCATCTATACATTTTAATGTACCGACAATAATTGAATAAGATAAAACCAAGAAAAACTTTCTCAACCCACAATTTCACAAAGAGGAATGAAATATTTATATAGAGTATTCTTCAATATTATTCAGTGATTATGGTGTCAGAATCATAGATATTTTATTATTATAGACTACTATTTATTTCTTACATTCATTCTCTAACACTCTATTCATATTAACATTTATTAACAGGAAAACAATGTCATTTTTCAGTCATATATCTATCACATATATATGTACATATATATATGGATGGATATGTGATATTTCACAAGTAAAGCAATATGTTTTCCACAAGTAAAGCTTTATGACAATGACTTAATATATACACGGGAAGATAACAGCCTGCAGGGGATGCAGATATCTATTTACATAAATTAGGAGTGAGCACATGACAGGAATGTAGGGAGGATTGCACGATGCGGAATGAGCGTTCATGTTGATATTCAAACAAAAAGTGCAAGTGGGTGGAAATTACTTTTTTAAATGCCATTTTAGTGCAAAAAACACCTGAATAGCCTTAAATGTTTGCGCTATAGACAAAAGCTACTGTTTATTTTCTCTATTCATCTATTACTACTGATTAATCAAATTATTGTCATGATTTCATGCATTTTCTATAGACATGGCAAACTGCTATGAACAATGTTAAATGACCCTGGTTTGTCATTTAATTGCAAATCAACACATTGCTTGCTTAGAGTATACACTTTAAAAAAAAGATCATAATAAAAGCCAACTGATTCTCATTTGAAAATGTATTAATTTGTCATTTATGTATTTTGCTATTATATTGATAGTTTAGCAGTTGTTTTATGGCACTTTCACGGTAAAGTCTGATCAGGAAAACTGTTAAGGTCCTGTTATTCTCTTCATTACAAGAACTCATAATATAGGACATCTGTTTATGGCTGTTTCCAGATTGTAATTTTCAGTCTAATCTATATCTATATTAAGTTGTTTGTCGATATTCCACGCAACAGCCCTGACAGAGGTAACATTAATGATACTGTGCAAATCAGGCTACATGACTAAGTTTCCCTTTAGAAAGAAAGAAACTGACCTCTTTTAAACAAATGGTCACTTAACTTTCCTATGGGTTTAACTAGTACTCTAAAAAGTGCAAATAAATCTGGGGAGGAGAATTGAAAAAGGCAAACAACGACAATATCACTTGTGCACGATAAGAACTACAACCACTTATAACTATGCCTATTGTACAATACAACAATGATCTCCTATTGTTTGCTATTAGACATAATGCAATATTGCTCAAACAAACTGGATAGCAGAAGTATATCCTGATTGACAGAAAGATGGTTAGTCTTTAGGAAGGATGCTGTTAGTGTTACAGAAAGATGGTTAGTCTTTAGGAAGGATGCTGTTAGTGTTACTGGCCGAAAGAGAGAGTGTGAGTGAGGGGTGAGAGATGGGGGGTGAAGAGGAGCCAGACAATGATTGAAAAGTATGAAGAAGCGCAGAAAGGCGAGAGACGTTTCTACTGTAGGTGGGGGGGTGCAGGAAGCGAGCGATGACAACAGTGTTGATTGCCGTTATGCTATGCCAGTATGCTAATCCGGTGTTACAGCGTCTACGGGGGGGGGGGGGGGAAGCCGCCTACAAGTCGATGAGCTGGTCCACCAGCTGCAGAGAGCGGGCCAAGCTGGGGGGCAGGCTGGATTCAGAGCCGCCACTGTTACTGCGCGAGTGGCCTCCTGAAACTGGCCGGAGAGAGGGGGGGGAGACGAATACAGGCAAACAGAGGAGGAGGGGAGGGGAGGGGGGTGGGGGGGAGCAAAAGAGCGGGAGTCACAACAAGCACGGCAGTAAAGGAGAGGGAGAGAGAGAAAAGAGAGAGGGCAGAATTTACCCATTTACATCTAAACACTGAGGACGTTAAATAGATCCTGTAATGATCCTGTTAGCACTACGTTTGACTATTATGTTAATGATTTAGCATATCAGCATGCAACTGAGGGAAGACCCAATAAACACTTTGTATTTATTCCTAAAAAGCAACTTGACCCACTGGTGAGAAGGTAAAGACTAACCTTGGGAGTTCTTCCGGCCAGTGACGGGGATCGGATCAAACTCGTCCTCCTGGTCCTCCGCTGGGGCCGGCTGCAGCTCGAAGTCTGAGATCAGGAGAGACGAGTCTGCAGAGGACGAAGAAAGGTGGGTTGTTGATGTATAAGTCTTAAACGGGCCCTATTATGCTTTTTGGGGTTTTCCATTTTTTTATATAGTGTGTTATATAGGTTTTTGTGTGTGTAAATGGTCTGCAAAGGCTTAAATCCAAAAGTTCCCCCCAGAGGGAGTTACTCTCCCACACACTCCCCCCCTGTCTGAACACCTTATAGGACTCTTTTGTTTATTACCGTAACAGTGACATAACTACATAACACCTGTGATTCTATTGGCCAGCGCTCCAACACATTGTACGTGATAGGCTAAGAGGCAGGACATCTCTAAAAAGTTGAACAATCTCTAGAGAGCTGACCAGCTAACCAATCAGAGCAGACTGGGCTCTGGTTTCAGACAGAGGGTGAAAAGAGGTGCTGCAGCACAGGCAGTATGAGAACAATAAAGAGCTTTTTGAACATTAAAGCACAATTTCACAGTAGAGGCACAAAATACGAATATAAACTTAAAAATGAGCATCATATGTCCTCTTTAAGAGCCCAGAAGGTTTTAGATTGGGAGTGAAAAGTTTAGAATAAGGATCATTGTGGCGGATTCAAAAGAACATTGTAGAATAGATGATTCATCCAAACGTGTTCAGGCTTACAATAAAATAACTCAATACCTTAGTCAGCATGAGAAACACTTTCATAAAATCAGCAGTGAGTGCACTAACACATCGGAAGCTCTTCAGTAGTTAAAAGATAAAACAATAAATGCATCAGTAATAATTGGCATCATGCCAGGCTGTGATACAGAAAGTCAGAAGCCTTCATTCACCAGTCAAGAGCCAACAACTACGACACAGCTATGAAGCGCTCAATGTTGGACATACAAAAAAAACATATATGAAATATGGTTTTGAATTGTTTTTACCTGGCTTTAATGTTGAAACTGTATGAAGTTATGACGACAGATTGGATTATACATCTTTTAAATCTGTGATGAAAATGCTTTTGCTGCCCCTTAGTGGTTTAAAATGTAATAAACAGAATTGTTGTTGTCTACAGTAGCATACCATTTAGCTCAGTAAACAACATGTGCTGTGTTCATCTTTGGGAATAAAATAATAACCCTAAGAAACCGAAGCATTTCTGATATTTCTCCAAAAGAAAGCAATATAATGGGAATAAACCAAAGTAAGTATGTTAGCCAAAATGTTGCAGAATTTCGTCCATAAATGCTTATACAATTATTTGTACTGAGTAACTTGCTTGTTCACGCGCTTAGTTTTTATGTCCTTAAATGCATTTTAATGTTTTATTAATGTCCTATGCGAAATGTTCGGAAATGCCTTCTGTTTTACATTTTTAAAAGCCTTGTTTCTGAGTGATGCTCTATAAATTCAATTGTCTTGCTTCTGTGGAGAAACAGTTCTTGAGAATCTTCGTGGCTCTTTACCCGTGTGTATAAACCAGTCTTCAGATGTGCAAGCTTACCTGCTACAGGCGGTGCAAAGTCCCCAGACAACAGACTGAAATCATCCAGAGCAGAGGCAGCGGAGGAGGGAGCGGAGGAGAGGGAGGAGGTGGTGCTGCTCGCTGCCGGGGGGGCGGAGGAACCGGAGATCAGAGAGCAGCCCAGGAGAGAGTCGTCTGTGGTGAGAGGGTCTGGAGGGGGCCGGAGGACATAAAGGTGAAGGAAGAAGAGGGAAAGAGTTTAGATATGGTTCAAGTGTAAAGAGAACAAGGAGAGATGACTAAGATCTACAGAGATCCTGAGATGCATGCACTGACCCTTGGACTTATGTTACTTTTACTAATGAAAAGCTTTTACATTTCCAGACCTTTTAAACTCTTAGAAACAAAAGATATGCCTGCAACGGAGTGCACACACACACTCACACACACACACACACTCATACACACACACCTTTTGCAGCCACTTCCACAGAGCCGCCGAAGGGATCAGACAATGACAAGAGGTCCTGAAGCACGAGTGAAGATGGTTCTGGAGAATTGAGTCCTTCTATCAGCTTTTCTGGAGGCCAATGAATAATAAGAGATGATAAATGAGACATATTTGAGCAAAGTGCAATAAAAATATCAGTTACACACACTTAAAAACCCATTTGAAATACTACCGGTATAGCAAGCAAACAAACAAACATCTGCTAAGAGTGTGTACTGTACAGACGGATATTTAGTCTAGAGCCAGACTTGCTGTGATCATGCACCTGATGTTAAGATCATACACTTATAATTAAATATTTATTCAACGTTAATTCACTTTGCTAAGGACCATCAACAAATGCTTTTTCAGGTATTGAAGATTTTGGAAATAACATATCAGGATTTTGTTTTCTGGCTTGTCATGAATGAATACTTATGTATATGGACAATATTTGTACACAATACCAACAAAGAAAAAGACAAAGGGGTGAGGTTGTGTGTACCATAAATCCACAGAGAGATGTTACCTGGTGTATCTGACAGATCGAGGATACTGAAAGGATCTGGGAAAACCAGCTGAGAGGCTCCTGAATCCACATCAACAAGGTTTGATGGTCTTTCAACTAGGAAACAGAAGAAGTGTTTTACAGCACAGACTTTTAATCCATTACAACGCTTAACAAAGAGCATCAAATGCTTAATGGGAGGAAGCAGATTTCTTTGTTGGTGCCTTTCAATAAAAGGGGTCCTAACTTCTGGTTTTAAGTCATAAATAGCTGAGGGCAACAATTGAATGTGACATACCATTATCTTGGGGTGTATCCACAGTTAAGTCCAGCAGGCCTGGTATCAACTCCTCTGTGGGTGGTGGCTTAGTTTCTAAAAGTAAATCTGAAAAAAGGAAATTCCCAGTTATAAATCAACAACATATTTAAAAACACACACACATATACACACACACAGAAGCCCTGATAATAGTACCTGTAGGCTTTTTGTCCTCAGTTTTGAAACCATCTGCAGAGAGGTTGGAAAAGTTATCATCGTCAAATGGGTTCCATGCAGGTTGTGAGGCGGAGTCGGTGGTCTCAGCAGGGGGTCCAGATTTGTTCTGGTCCTGGCCCCCATCGACAACACCAAAGTCAACAAGCTGGGCGGTACTGGCTGGAGATGCAAGTGATCTACAGGTAAAGAAGGGTCATAAGATAAGATCATAAATAAAGGAAAAAGGCTTGATCTGAGGTTTCTCTTCAGGTGTATTCCAGTAGGGTCAACGCACTGATTGGGGGCAGCGTCTGCATTAGCTCCCTGCGGCTGCTGCGAGGACTCGCTCACAGGAACTCCAGCGACGCCGCTCACTGTGACATCACTCGGTTTGGCGTCACTCGGTTTGGCGTCACTCGGTGTGCGTTGGTGGCCTCGCTCTTCAGTTGTCTTTGGAGAGGAAGGAGGAGTCTGATCAAAAGAAGCAAAACACAGGAGATCAGGAAAGTCTATAGAGGATCTCACACGTTACTTAAAGTGTCACAGACAAATGGGTTTCACTGTTTGATAGAAATGTGTGGAAAATTAATGTGATCAAGTTTTTATTTAAATCCAAGTCAAAGTCAAAGTCAACTTTATCGTTAATCTTTCAGTTTGTGTGTACAGACAGAGGGATCGAAGTACCGTTTCCCAGAAATCCCGAGGAATACAAAATAAAATATGTATACAAATATGTATACAAATATGTATATACATGTGTTATTCTCTGTCTGTATATATATATATATATATATATATATATATATATATATATATTTGTAATCTTTTTTCTCAACTTTTTTTTTATTGTATTGAGACATATTAAAATATTAAGATTTTTGAAAGAGAAAAGAAAGAGAAAGAAGAAGAAATGGAAACAATTGATAGTGTGCAGAACTCACCGTCTCAGCTGTTTTCGGGCTGCTCTCAGAGGAGGCGGGCTGAGCCTGGGCGGCTGATGGCAGAGTTATCTGCTGTTGCTGAGAGACTAGCGGCTGACCTGGGGCCTGTTTGACGGGGGAAGCCTGAGCCGCTGGCTGCTGAGCCTGCTTACGCCGAGCGGGACGCTGAGGAGCGGCCGGGCTCGATGGAGTGGCCTGCTGGGAGGGGGCACTGGCTGAGGGGGTGGGGGTGGTCTGCTGAGGAACTATGGGCTGTGCTTGGGGTTCAGCCTTGGTCACTGGAGACACCACTGCTGCTGCTGTGATCTCTGTGGCTGGCTGCACCTGCATCACACACAGATACACTGTCACACACTGCAAACCATCTTAACTGAGATGGTGCCCAAGGTCCCACAGCAACTGTACATTTATATTTGTGTAGGGCTGACATTTATGATAATTTTTTCTATATATATAGTTTTTATCAATTTATGATTGATGCCCATCACAATTTCCCAGAGAACCAGGCTACATTTTGAGCTTGTTTTGTCTGACTTACAGTCCAGACTCTAACTTGATAAATGAATTAAACAATTACCAACATTGTAGCTACTATGTATGAAATAACAGCACCTGCATGAAGAAGATCATTGCTTAAGAATCCAAACACAAAAAGCCAGACATGCATTATATGTCGCTGGCGATGCTTGTTTCTGCTGCTTTTTCCCCACATTTGTCTACGGATAATTTTCCATAGTTATTAATAGACCCCTGTAAACAGCTCCTCTGTCAGTGTAATTCAGTATGTACCTGCTTCTGTGGAGCTGCAGCCTGACTTGAATTGTTTTGCGGCTGGACGATTGGCAGGACTGAAGTCTGAGCCTTCTGTGACTGCAGAGCTGCAGCCGGCTGAGAGAGGTTCAGACTGACTCCTGGGGGGTGTTGAAAAGAGCAGAAACTACAGATTACTCAACAGCATGTATCAATTTCAATAATTATAATATATCAAATTAGAGGAAAATGGTATGAACTCAGAGTGTGTGGAAAATCATTACATAATCACTTTGGGCCTGTGGTTAGATCGCTTTGACCTGCCTACTTGATCTGTTCCTGTTGAGGTTGCAGTATCAATGTGTGCAAAAAGGATTAGAGAGATTTCTGTCTGTATGCACATCTTTATTCATCAAAAGTTCAGCTTCATTTTCCCATGACAGAGAGGAGAAAGGAAAGAGTGCAGTACGTACCCACAGGCTGAGCTGCACCAACAGGGAGATTAGCCCGCTTGCGAGGGGTGAGAGCAGCCGGCTGGATGGGGAGGATGCCAGCGGCGGGCTGCGTATGGGCGGCTTTGGGCCTCTGGCGGGGGGTGATGGAGGTCTCAGTGGTGGGAATAGGATCCGTCAATCTGGCAACAAAAGGAGCATGTTGGCCTTCTTGTTAATCATGGCAAATAGTGTTAGTATAATTATTTAATGAGTATCAGAATACTGACTGAACCTATTTACTTCAACAACATGTCCTGTTACTACAGCTTTAATGGTGGTACAGTGTGAGCCTGCTTGCCTGGGTTTAGCCTGGTTCTTCTTTGCTGCTGCAGCCTCACTCGCTTTGATTGGCTCAGGAAGTTTACAGGGAATTGGAGAATTCTGGATAATGGAAAGAAAAACAAAAACAATTGAATTGTTTGTTGAATTTCCACAAGAGAACTGTAGTAGTGACAAAGGAAAATATACAATTAGAAAATAAAAACCTCCCAATTCAGCAGTAACAATAAAGACTATTTCTACTGTTTGCAACTGATGAATTAGTGCAGATTTTCCTCCCTCACTGCGACAACAAAGTCAATTCCTGGTGAGAGCAAGACAAGCATTTCCAAATATTTCAGCTGACGCGGTGCTGAGAGAGACTGACCTTCACATTCTGGACAGGGCAGGTCCGCTGAGCTAGTTTAAAAGCAAAGAAGGAGACCTGGTAGATATCAGGTCTTTTCTCTTGGTCTGGCTCCAGCATGTACCCTGAAAAACAACCACGAGGAAGCAACTCAAAAAGCTGCACTTGATATTCCTATTTAAACTAAAAATGCATGCCTTTTTTTAAACTGAATTAGTTGTTTTTGAAAACATTAAAAACACTTGAGAAGGACTAACGAATGAGGCAGTGCAGATCATAAGAGTAGCGGGAGTTGTCTGGAATGGTGAAACTGCCATCACAGATGGCCACCTGGCTTTCACCAAAGGGCAGCGTGAAGAAGCACACTTTGTACAGCAAACAGCCCAGAGCCTGGAGAAACAACCACATGCCCCGTCACACCACACAAAGACAGGAGGAGAGGAGAGGGAAATACTTAATAATACACAATAAGGTACAAAAAAAAACCTTTGTCTCTCTAAATACCAGCTGTTAACATTTTAAAAACTGTGATTTCAGTCAAACATTTTAACAACATGACTGAATCTAAAACATCTGCGCCCTGCTGTAACAAGCCTACAGGTTTAATATGTTATCGTTATGTCAAACTAAGGTTCTACTGTAAAAACTACAGCATGAATGATTGGTATTATTTTCTCGGAGTATAATAAAATCAATACTTTGATCCTGTTTTACATGAATGGAGGCTACGATGTTTATTTTAAAAGATACTGTATGTGCGTGCGTTCTTGTCATGGATATCACAATAGTGTGTCCTTACTCACCCAGACATCTGATTTTGTAGTGATAATCTGGTTATTGTAGAGGTTCACCATCTCAGGAGCACGATATGATAAAGTCGTGTACCTGAAGGAATACATTAACAACAACAAAAGAAAATAAACTACCGGTTTAATGTGTCAGTGAAGAAAATATCCATTACTAATTACATTTTCATCACACTAAGCTTGTTTTGCACAAATGTGAAAATATAAACTGTGCCATGCAGAACCCTGCAGTCCATAGTTGAAATTCAATTATGAATCTTTAATAAGACAACAAAACTGCTCATGATTGAAAAACTGCTGACCGTTTCTGTGAGGCTAGACCTAAAAGGAATGCTAATGAATGAAGGCTGCAGGGGCAAAACTAGATGAAAAGACGCACTAACTTTTTGATCTCTTCCTCCACGACGGCCACTCCTTCAGTCTGAGGGCTCTGGAACTTGTTGGTGGCGCTGCCAAAGTCACACAGCACATAGTGACCCTTGTCATGCAGGAGGATGTTCTCCACCTGACAATCAAATGAGGAAAAGGGATGGAAAACACTGTTAGGAGCCGTTATGCTCCAATACAGTCGGACACACAAACTACTAAACTTTTCAGGTTTTTTTATGTAATTCTAAAAAAAACCACTGCAATAAAAAGTAGTCTTGCCATATGGATTAAATCCGCTGAGTGACAGTAACCTAAAATGACTGCGACAGACACGCTGCAGCTGACTGCGCTCAGCAGAAATGGAAAGGTTTTGGGAGCATTTTGACAGCTGACAATCTCCTCTCCCCTCCTGTTAGAGCTCTGCATAATTAAACACTGCTTCAACTCACATACAGTATATCAATCATATTGCTTCAAATACTCAGCATGGTGATCTTCAGTAGGTGTTGCCTTGGTTTTAACGCCGGGGCAACACACTGCGAAGAATAAAAATGGCAAAATGTATCACCTTAAGGTCTCTGTGGATGATGGGTGTCTTGCGCTGGTGCAGGCGAGAAACAGCATCACAGGTGTCACAGAAGATCTGCAGCACCTCAGCCTCAGTGAAGCCGGTCTGCAGCCTCTGATTCATCAAATTCACCACCTGTCCCCCTGCGAAACAATATCACATTATACAGCGTCAAAAACACAATCATTGGTATACAATTGAACCTCAACTTGTGTAATTACTGATAATGGACCCAAACTCAAATTCTTTCAGTATTCTTAAAGAATTCCCCCCTCAGCACTCACCCTTGCAGAAGTCCATAAGAATGAAAACCTCCCACACATCCCTTGATCCCATAGCAGTAATGCTGGAGTCCAGATAACCAACAATATTCTTGTGACCAACAAGGTCTTTCTGCAAGGACACAAATAGGCATTAAAGAGCATTAATAAACCGCGGTTCATAAAGGTTTTACCAAAAAGCACAACTACTGCTAACCTGCATCAAATGTGACCGAAAGCATTTCATAAGGGCTCGATTCATTTTCAGAAAGGTTGCCACAAAAATGACTAAATGATACGCAATACAAAAAACGATGGAGGAGGAAGGAATACTTCCATATAGTTTTTCTACAAAGAGGTAAATAAGAAGTTAAACGCCGTCACACATTTAGTTTAATCCGGCCAGTGTTTAACGATGCAGTGTGAGGCCATCACCTGCAGAGGGAGTTGCAATGGAGAGCAACATCAGGAACCTATTAGGTAATGAAAACATGTCAAGTACTGCAGATGGGGGAAGGTCTGTCTGTCAATGTGTGAGCATGTGTGTGTCTGTGTGTGTGAGAAAGCGAGTGAGGAGAATGAGAGGTAAAGAATGTCATGTGAAGAAGATAAATGACATCAGATATCATTTTAGAACATTTTTTAGGGTCTTTTAGGTTTAATAAGAAAAACTAGGACCTACAGTAAGTTGCATGTAATACTGATGAATGTTTACACAATCAGCCATTTGTATGTAATCGGAGCATCCATTTCTTCCTTCCTTCCTTCCTGTGTGGTCCTTCAGACTTAAAAGAACACATTATGTGTTTGAACTAAATTAATGTAGAAGTACAGTCACAAAAAAATGCTTCGAAAACAGAAAATAACCGTTTTAAATTGCTTATAGATAATGTAAATGTTGTAGTAGGGTACCATGATATACGTTAGTCACTATAAATCCTATATATGCTGCTCTTGCTCTTTTACCAGGTCAAGAGGTCAGGCTATATGGGACTACTCTTCTTTTATTACCTGCGTGTTGTCCATGTTTTGTCCATGAAATGTATAGAAGGGACAGCTTTAAGTTATTTTATACAAGTAACCCGGCAGCATGCCTTAAAGACCCTGTGTAGGGTAACAACCAGAGCTTCAGGACCTTTGAACAATCTCACTGATGAAAGGTGTTCATGGAAATAACCCCTTTGACTCATTTCACAAAACATCTCAGGGGGAGAGCGGAACATGTAAGACAGCACTATGAAAACAAAAACAAATCCCACCAAGAACCAGATGAATCAATACAGAACGGACATATAAACAGCGCTGCAGGCTGTGTGTGTTCTGAACCCACTTGTTCTTTGGATTTCCTGACAGCAGAGCTTCAATGTTTGTCGACAAATTCATCAACGTAAAAATAATAGCCAACCATTTTGATAACCGATAAATAAATAGATAGTCAAAAATGGAGATTTCCTTTGACATTAAACTATATATCTTTGGGTATTGGACTCACAAAATAAGCAGTTCTCTTTTCTGCTTCTCTAGAGAAAAGGGAACCTGTACATGTAGATTTCTTGTTTATTTCCAGGCACAATTTGGGTTTGACATTGTTTAGTTGTTGCTTTCACATGTGGTTTCGACCCTGATGGCAGATCACATGAGAACTGTGTGAGAACAAGCAGGGAAATATTGAATCAACTCACCATTATTTGTATCTCGCACTTGCACACCTGCAAATCATGCTCATTGTTGACATACATCCTCTTCAGGGCGCAGCGCACCCCTTGATTTGTTCGCACCAGGAACACAATTGCAAAGCCACCTGTAGGGATGAGAAAGAGAACATAAAGAAATGTCACAACCCCAAAATCTAGATGCACACTAAAACATTATGGCCAGGTTCAATACAAAATGTAAAAGAGATATGGGGAATTCCAGCATCACAGCATTGTCACAAGTTTTCTTTTGTGCATTTTGGAAATGTAGCTGAACATTTTACACCCAATTACTTCCACAACTGTTGTAATCTGGGTTTGGACATCAAAAAGGATAATCAGGACCAAATGGTGCAGCCTTATAGCGTTATATATTAGTCATAGCGTTGCTGCAGGGTTTACGTAGAGGCCTACATTGAGGCCTAACCATCTGGTATAGCTCAGACCACAAATTCACTTTGCCGAGTTCACTTGTGACAGAGTCATCAGTTTCAGGCAGACATTGCGGTTATACTGCATCCTCTCTTCGACAAAAGTGAAATGGTATTGTATGGGACGGTAGCTCTATCACACTTTGTCTCATGTTGCTGTCGGTATTGAAGGGCAAGTAACTGTAATTGACAAACTATTTCATTATTTTGTTTGTTATGTTTTGAGTAAGGGGCAGGCTAAATAACATTTTTCTTCTCCCTGCTAGACACTTATAACCGGGTGTTTTCTTTGGTTGATTCTAGGGCTTTGCATACTGTAAAGGAGATGTAATTATCTCACCCTATGGTTAAGAAGATTATGTTCAATCAAAATTCATGAGAGTAAAGGAATGTCTTGACAATAGCAGGTTCATCACTGCCATTTTCTCTCATTTAATTGTTACTGTACTCATCTTAGCACATATGCTACTATTGGCTTACATGATGCTCAGATAAACTGTAAAATAGAAAAAGAAGAATACCAAATTCCCAGGTTTAAATGGTGAATAGTTGCTTTTTAATCAAGTACAGGCCTCCACGTCACTATCAGTAAATGTGCTGCTGATGCCAAAACATACCATCAGTATCTATTAAGAAATACAACAATTGCACAACACATTAACCCTTCATTTATTCATATAAAAGGGGATACAATAACTGCTCTTTCTACACCAGATAGGTATGCACATTCTTGAATCCCACTTCTGATTCATAAAACAGGAAACAGTTGTGTTAGTCAGTGTGAAGCTGAGAAAAGCAGTAGGCCTCTTTTTGCATCAATGCATCATGCCTGTGGGGATGGCATAAGGTTACGTCCCGGCCTGCCCTGTAATGTGATTCAAGTATTTGGCTCGCGGGACACACATCATAATCTAAATTGAACCTCATGCATTTAAATATATAGGGATAGAGGTTAAAATAAATGGCATCATTCGGCCTGTGCAACCCCTTCTCACCTTCAGCAATGATCTCCTCCACAGTGACTTGGTGCCGCCCGACAGTGAAGTTTCTGCCAATGAAATTTCCGCCTGCATGACTGGACCCCGAGCTGCCCCCCCCTCCAGAACCGGGCCCGGAGCTCACCAACTCCCGACGGGAATCAAAGAACTTCCTCATGTTGTCAGGCTGACAGGAGGTGTATCAATCACTCAGATGAAGGGCTTGTTTCCTGTGCACTGAATTATTGCACTGATATATAAATGCTGGTCAGAATGTGCACCTAAAATCGGACGAGTCTACTTTTAGTCTCAAACCATACAGGGATGCCTTTGTCACTTGTGATTTTGACAGATTTGTTGGTTGCAGATCCCATTTGCTTGCCAAACAAAAGCCAGTTGGTGATAGCTAGAGCGGTTGCGACTCGCTTGTTATGTAAGTGAATTACACCACCCAGGAGGCTAAAGCATCTCCGGAGAAAGTCTTTCTTTAGCTATCCATCCAGCTGTTCATGGTCGGCTGCTGATGATGATAACATTAGCTCCTTCTCCATCTCGTCCAGCCATTACAGAGCTAGCTAAGTGCTAGCTACTTAACGCGCTATGACATTTCGTGTAAGGTTATCCAGGTTATCCTCTGAAGATAATGTCTTATGTTGCGATGTATCCGACGTGTGACTTGTGTGTTAGCGATACCTGGAACAATCTTTCCATCCTCAGTCAAGTGAAGCCGCCTTTGGATGGCACATAGCTGCCCGTCGAGCTATTTAATTGCTCCCATTTAGATTAAAACTGTGATTGTGTTGTAAGCTAACGTGTTAGCACCGCTGCAGCCATTGACAAACACAAGCACGCGCGGGGTCGACAGACAACGTAATCCTCCGTCTGATGCGACTGCAGATAAAAAACACACAAATTGACATCTACCAAAACGTTAGGCAGAGGTTTCAACCCAGCAGCCTAATCTCTGCAACCACAGCAATCTTTGGCTGCCAGCGATATCGCTGTTGCTGTTGACGCACGGACGGAATTCTGGGTATTGTAGTTCAGAGCGAAGCTGCTGCTGCAGCCTCCCCTCCCCCTAGCGAATGTGGTCATATGGGGCGTTCAAGTCCTATCGCTCAGACCGGAAATACGAGTAGTGAGGGAAACCTTTAACACGCTTTAACACCAGTTCAGTTCGGTTATCAGTAATAACAGTGGTGGAAAGCAACAAAGTACATTTTCTCAAGTATTGTACTTTTTTGAATATTTTTATTTTGACCTCTTTCAAGTTTTTCCATGTATTGCTTGTTTATACTATGCCCCACTACATTGTACTTTTTAATCCACTACTTTATTTTAACACAAACAGTTACAAGTTACTTTTTTTCACTTGTTTCTCTCTAAAAATGTGTATCAGAATAAAGCTTATTTTTTAATTTTGTGAAGAGAAATACTAATGTAAGAGAAGATATTAAATTAAATACAAGTAATACGGGTAAAAGCAGCATAATCAATGAAGAAAGCTGCCCCTGTGACTGATATCAATTATCTATTACATCAGTAGATTATTGCCATTTAAGCGTAATGAAAAAGCAGGATTTTAACAATATTTATATGACTGCAGCTGATGATTGCTTTATCATGTACTGTCACTCTGACAACTCTTGCCCATGTTGAGACCGGCTTCCCAACTTTGAAACATTTTAGCAAAACCAAATTACCACAATAAAGTCTGTGTATTTAAAAAAAAAAAGACTGATTAACTATATAGGTTCATTCAGCACAGGCTGTTTATAATAAGAAACATCTTTATGAAACAATCCTCGGAGGGTTCATGGAAGGAAAACACAGCCATAAGTTAATTACCAAATTACAGTTTAATTGTAATCTTACTATATAAACTTGCTGCTAATGCTAATGTTTAATTTGTATTGTATTTGTTTCTGTCTGTCTGTCTGTCTGTCTGTCTATCTATCTATTTATCTATCTATCTATCTATCTATCTATCTATCTATCTATCTATCTATCTATCTATCTATCTATCTATCTATCTATCTATCTATCTATCTATCTATCTATCTATCTATCTATCTGTGAGGGATTTGATCGCACAACCTTCTGTGGAGCAGCTCCTCCTCTAGTTTAACTATCGTGAATCTATAACTTTTTTAACAGTTTATATTACAATATAAAGCTAATATTACAATAAATGGTTTTGATTAGTTATCTTTAAGTCTTTTTCAGACACCCTTACTAACATTATTTTTCTAGCTTTTAATTTAGAAGGACCATTACATGTATGTATGATCTGTATGTGTAATGTGTATTTGTAAAGCGCTTTGAGAGTCATTGATAAAGCGCTATAATAAATATAAGGATTATTATTATTATTATTATTAATTTGAGTCCATGCGACCTTAGGCCTACCCATCAAGGGGTTTTAATGGAATAAATTAATTATTATATATATTTTATGCTTCAAACTTTATTGAAGATGATGAGTTTTATCGCCAAAAATGGTCCAGTGGAGAAGGACTCTGACCTTGGGTGGTGAGACGAGGGTTCGAACCCCACCTGAGGTATGCGACACAGTGTGTGTGTGATGAGCATCGTTGACAATTTACTAGCGATATGTACTTGCGGAACCGAGGTGGGTCGGTCGGATAAGTCACTAGCACCCCCCCAATAAACGTGCTCAAAAACCAATAGGCCTAACCAACAATTTCAAATACTGCGATTAAAATCATTGAATTTAAGTTTAATTTCAGAATTGACATCATCAAAAACATGAAGGAAGAGGAAGAAACCCAAAACATGTACTGTTAGTAGCCTATCTAGCTTTGCAAGCTAGTTAATGTGGCTAAGCATTTCTAACAAGTAGTGTTTTTTTGTTATCAGTTTAAATGAAAACTGTTAAGTTGTAAGCTTATTCTGCAGGTGAAGCCTACATGAGCTGGATATGTGACCTTTACCTCTATGATACATTTGCATTGCTTTTTTATATTTTGAATACGATAATCTTAATATTTAAATTAACCAAAGCACTCAGTACATGTATCAAGGTAAAAAAATAGAGTCTACAATATGTCCTTTATATTTGTGCCGACATCCCGTGAATGCAGCAGTACCTTGTGTGACGTGAACTCTAAAGGCGGATCCTGTTAAAAATTAACATCCAAGTGGGTGGGACATCAAAGAGCAGCTGTAAGTTATAAGGTTTAGTTTTCCGGTATACTGACACCTTAACCTCTTCTCGGGAATCCCGCGAAGAAATTGGTCTTCAGCTCAGGTAAGGTGTCCTTCAGGGTCCGGTTGGTCATGGTTCAGAGGGGTTTCTGAGCGGTAGTTCTGCGGTATGATTCGGCAGAAGAGCTCAGACAGTATCTGCAGGGTGTGCCCACTAACTTCATGCCAAGTTAACTGTTAAACTGCTCAGTGCTCCGCTTCCTGAATCACTTTAATGTAACTATTTGCATTTGAATAACTGTAGTGTGGATTTTTAAGTATTTTGGGAATACATTTCATTTACAGTTATAACTTGTGATACATAATTATAGGGTATATGTTTTTTAGCCTTAGCTTTTAGTCTACAGAGGACTATCCTTTCCTATTATTGCTCAATTTCAAATGAACTTGCTGACGTTAGATATAATCACTTGCTTTGAAATAAGAAAAACGGTAAACCTGAATACTAAATGACTAATTTGAGATGCCCACTATTAAGAAATCAATTGTGTATATATCCCTTTTAGCCAATGTTAATAACCTTAAAGCCCTAAAAATAAACAGTGTACACATTTCAAACTTAACTTGATACAATATTTTTATACTGCTATGTAACTGGAGCTACAGTTATAACAGGGTTAGTACTTGTGTTTGTTCAGAAGAAGAATTCACAGTGTTAACGTTGTGCTTTGGAAACATGATTCACTTTGTGTTTATTTACGGTCTGTGGTCCATACACATGTTCTGAAGTGTTTGTAGGAGTCACCTGCCTGTATTTACATCACAAACCACTAAGGTGTGCCTCTGCTACTCACAGACTTCTGGACACTTTGTTCAACAAGAAAATATTGACTAGAGTCTTATTTTTTGTCTATTATAAGCAACTTACACTTGTAATATGTTTGAGCTGAGGGTATTCTTATACCCAAAATGCACTTTGACAAATAAATGAAATGTATGTCAATGGGTAAGTTGATCCTTACCTGCAGGAAACGCCACTATCTGATCCCTCAGTGGAGTAATTACAGGTGGATCTAAACAAACACCAGCTCAATGATACTACCCCTGAGACGTTGAACGGTTGTCGAACAAAAGAGAGCCAATGACCAAATTAGTGTGACAGGAACCCTCTGAGAGGATGAACTGCATACAATATTGATTGAGGTGAATGAGGGTCACCAGTTAACTTACCCCTAACCTGCAGTTCATTCGTTTTTTGTGTTATTAACAGGTCCTTGTGCAAGTGACAAATTATCATCATGTTTTTATTCTGTTGTAGCTTTCTGCACCTCCAGTTTGAAAATCCTCACTCTTCTTACAATGGCAGCGGTAAGTCCGACCCACAGCATCTGTTTCACATTTACATGTATTTGCATCACCAGTAGAGACTGTGCTTTGGAGATTGGATTATGTTGTTCTGCTTGGTTGTAAATATGGCTGGACAAGCCATAAATATTAACATTCCTTATCTTTTATGAAAATCCCTTGTAATGATATTGCAAGGTTGCGATTCACATTTGCTATTGCAACCGGCGATACAAGTTTTAGGTCTGCTGTCATGTTCATTTGATAGTAAACCTAGACACAAACCATGGTCAAAAATATATCAATATTTAAATTTCAAGGTTACTTTCTTATTTTTCTTTTATTCATAATACAACTTTGCAGGTTTCTTTTAATACATGGGCAAAAGTTAGTTGAGTCTCAAAAAAAGATTTTGAAGCTCCTAAACTTTGTCCTGCTTTTTAAAATATAAAACGCATTTCTTTCTGACACGTAAAAAAGGATACTACTTTGTACTTGCATAATACTATAGCATCATAGATGTTACTTTGCCTCAAAAGATCCTCTCCAGATGTTAATAATACATATAAATGATCTGCTTTGAATAATTATTAGTCTATTTTTCTCATAAGCACCTCTTTTCCTTCCTACATTTCAAAAGTGAAACTACTTTGCACAAGGTCTCTATAAAGTTAACTGAAAAGTTCATTCTTAGAGAAATCACCACACCTTGAACTCTGTTTAAGCTGCAAAGTTAGGGCAAGAAAACGTTCTCTTTTCAGCAGAAACATGTGAAAACAGCCTTTAGTGTTCAACAGCACATCATTCTGCAGTGGGAAGGTCAAACATCATGTGAAGTAATAATAAGAAAAACACATTTTGAAGTTTTCACTGCTTATTTTATTTATTTTTTTGTTATTTACAATCAGATTGGAAACCGTGGAACAGTGACTGAGGCGGCTGGTTTCGACCCAGATGCAGATGTCCAGGCTCTCAGAGGAGCCATGAAGGGAACCGGTGAGTGATCCAGAAACCATCATCAGATGACATCTTGAACCTGTCATTAAGCCACCATGGGGAAAGATATGTATTTTCTGCCTCTCCCTCTCCAGGAAAGTCTGAAACCAAACTCAGTGTTGCTCAGTGTTGTCATGGCAGCTTTCTGTTTTCATAGCCCGTTCATTCAACTGAGTAGTGCTGTGTACTTTGCGTCATCTCTACTCTCTGTCGTAAAGCTTCCTCTTCACTTCTGATATGGAGGGAAAATTAATCTGGACTTTGCTGATCATGCAGTAAGAAATAGTGAACTAATCTCATTATGGGTTGCACTGTTCTGAAACTATGCTGGCAGGTATGCATCACTCAAAGACAGTTGTGCAAACATTCAGGAGTACACAACTAACCTAATTTCTTTCTCTGTCTCCACATTTGAAGCCAGGAATGTTGATGCTGTTAGAGTTCCGTTAGAATAATCATCTGCCCCTGACTCTTGTTGAGCTCTATTGCAAACAGATGGTTTGTTTGCCGATGCCAACAAACAGCTGAGTGTTAGGATCATCTCCAGGGATGAGAGCTTGTTCTTAAACTGAGCTCCAAGAAAAGTTGTAAATGATTGTTCAAGTTGAGACATTTAAAATGAATATTAGTATAAGATTTGTGTTTTATTCATTTCAGGCACTGATGAAGCAGCTGTCATCCAGGTCCTAGCCCCCCGCACTATTGCCCAGAGGCAGCGCATCAAGGAGGCCTACAAACAATCAGTGGGGAAGGTGAGCGTTTTCACTGAGCTGTACTCAAAGGCAGCACATTAGGTTAAATTAGGTTAAATAAGGCTATTCATGAATAGGTTATTTACTCGTAGCCTTGATGGAGACTCTTGGCACTTGCAGTGGATTTCCTCTCTTAGCCGCCTATTCCATTGTGTACTCCCTCATTATGTTTTCAGTTACTATGCTGATAATGTAAAGTTAACCATTAACTGTAAAGCAGAAATGATTACTCCTGTAAACAAAAACCAGGACAGAGAGGGCCTTGTATTCTGTAGGAAAGGAACAAATTCCGTCGCATAAAAACCCACAGAGGTCCGCTTCCCCGCTGACTGTTTCTTTGTTTCATGATTATATGGATCAATATATCAAATAAAAGGGAAGACAGCCTGGTGTTTATTGTATTGAACAAATGAGATAATAACCAGCCCACTATGCAGGGTCCGATAAAGGGTCCATAAAGTTATCTGCAAGTTCCTCAGAGGGAGCAGCAAAGCGTGTGAGAGGAATCCTCGCAGGCAGAAAGAGTGACTCATGGTGACGCCCACATGTGGTCACACAGGCTCATTGTGAGGAACAACTTCACAACACTGTGTCCAGAAACCACACCCTCTAGCAGAGACACACACAAGTAATGTGTCAGGGCCACGCTGGCAGCACAAAACTCCAACACAAAGCCAGAGCTACTCACTTTAATGTCGAATTGAATGAGCTTTTAATACAGATGGCCCTCTTGATGAAAGTATTTATGTCCTGGGAACAACTGGGGGGGGTATTTCTCCAGTTAATCCATCTGCTCCCCCCCCCTCCCTGCAGGACCTGGCTGATGATCTGTCCTCAGAGCTGAGTGGGACTTTCAGGAGCGTGGTTCTGGGTCTGCTGATGCTGGCGCCCGTGTATGACGCATACGAGCTGGAAAATGCAATGAAGGTGAGAGTTTAGGAGAAATCCAGTGGTGGTCTGTAATTTGTAACATCCCATAAAAAGACCAAAACCAAGACTGATCATCGCATACTGAGTATTGACTTTGTGTTGACCAAAGCTTGATTTATATTGCTCTTTTTCTGCCTTCGGGCTTCATCAGTCTGACACACCACTGCACTGTGACATGCTCCTTTATGAGGAGAGGCAAGGAGAGTTTTTAAAGCATAATTCAACAACAAATCAATTTAATGTGCTTTACAAAAAACATTGTAAGCATTCAAACTTAGTGCAAAAGAAACACACTATAAAACAATATTGAACTCGCTTCAAAAAGTGTAATTAAAGAGCCATAGGGAATAGAAATACAAAGACAAGAATGAACTTAACAATGAAGT
This sequence comes from Dissostichus eleginoides, assembly GCA_031216635.1. Classification (NCBI taxonomy): domain Eukaryota; kingdom Metazoa; phylum Chordata; class Actinopteri; order Perciformes; family Nototheniidae; genus Dissostichus; species Dissostichus eleginoides. Next base: position 20,412,963 of record CM062282.1, on the reverse strand, counting down.
GTAAGATAAGAGTAGGTATTTGATTTATTAAATGCGAGACAAACAGACATGAGTTGCATCACAATGAACCACTGTGGTTTATTTTAAGTCGATCTCACATAAACTTTCCTGCTGCTATAAATATTTACTTCAAATGCAAGACATTTTGAGCCTCATTTCTTTCATTTCTTTCCCAATGACAGTTTGTATTGTTGACATTTCTTCAGTAAACATAGATACAAATGAGCCTGGGTCTGAGAGCCACAACTAGAAATTCATAGCGTAGAAGTAAACTGTTCTAAAATGTAAACTTCTCAAAATAGACATAAAACAGCATTAAAAAGTAGAAAATATACAAGTTGAACGTAAAGATAAATCATCTATAAACTATCTGACAAATAAGTAGTAATGTATTGTTAATGTTGGTCTTTTTATGGTATTTGTCGTTGATAACAACAAACAGAAGATACCCAAATGTATCCGTTTAACTGACTTCTCCTTTTGGTCATAAAAGTATCTCATGTCTACTTCTCCTGTGTCCATATCTAGTGTTAACTCATGTCTCTATCTGTTCATCAACAGGGGGCTGGAACAGAAGAGGCCGCCCTCATCGATATTCTGGCTTCAAGGTCAAACGATGAAATGAAAACCATCAATGCGTTCTACAAGAAGAGTAAGGGCCTGCCTATAGATTGTGTATGATATCTGATACTTTGTAACGTGACTTAGCTTCTGTCCTTTGTTTGGAGATGCAATGACGTCCGTTATTACAAAGCAGTGGAGGGCATCAATTATTCATGACAGCCGTTTCTGTTTCCATGTGGCGGTTTATTGTTTGCTTTTGTTTGTTATTTTGTGGATACGATGACAGCAGCGGGAAATATTTTAAAAGTTACTTTTAAATGTATTTGAATGTGTATAAATGAATTGTGATAGTGTGGTGCTTTGTGTTACATGGACATGTTTTGTTCTTCTTTTACCAGCACAGTTTGTGAATTTTGAGCGCACCAAAATGAACATAATTGAAGTTACATTGAGTTGGAAATACTAGCTTTTCCATAGCTCATTACTTGTATTTCGTATTTATTATCTGTCAGTTTGTATTGAGTTTTCAGCACAGTGTCCAAAATGGGTGTTTGATTACATGCTTTATCATTTAACTTCTTTGTTGTTCATTGCAGAACATGATAAAAGCTTGGAGGACGCTGTGTGTGGGGACACATCAGGAATGTTCCAGAGGGTTTTGGTCTCTTTGCTCACAGTGAGTAAAAAGTAGGCCAATGTTTAATGGCAAATGATTATAGATCAAATAAAAATATATGTGCCGATATAAAATTTGATTTGAGTCAAATTATTAAGACTAAGATTTTACTTCCTTGCAAAAGGACTTGTAAAATGTCAGTAGGAAGTTGAAGTTAAAAACTGTTTCAACCACTCTTCCAATAAGAGGAGGCAATTGTCAGTTCTCTGTCATAAAGAAACGAAATGTTCCTCTATCTTCTCCGATGTTGTGCTATCGTACTCTGTTGTTCTCTTAAGCTTTTGTGTCTTCTTTTGTGCAGGCTGGTCGAGATGAGAGCGACAAAGTGGATGAGGCGCAGGCTGTCCTCGATGCCAAGGCAAGATCTCAGCTTCTTTAAACAAAGTATTATTTAATTATGACTCGGTGTCTTAATACCGTTTGTGATTGTAGGAAATCTATGAGGCTGGTGAGGCTCGATGGGGCACGGACGAGGTTAAATTCCTCACGGTGCTTTGTGTGAGGAACCGAAACCATCTGCTGCGAGGTATTCTTACAGCATATTCACAATCATCATGTTAACATCTGCACTTGTGATTATAAGTAATGTGTGTCACATGAAAACGCTTCCTTTTATAGCTCGTGACATAAATCATTCAATACTGTGGGGTTTTACTGAACCTTTGTGACAGTTTCAAGAGCGAACACTCACTCTCTTAGTTGAGTCACTTTCATTTTCTTATGCGTAGTGTCAGTTTGATAATAATAAAGTGTATTTGTTGTTTCCTTCCTTAAGTGTTCGAGGAGTACCAGAAGATTTCTGGGAGAGACATTGAGGACAGCATTAAGAGGGAGATGTCCGGCTGTCTGGAGGACGTCTTTCTGGCCATAGGTCTGTTTCTATCTCTGTGACAAGCTCCATCAAACAGACTATTCCATCTATCTTTTGCCAATTTATAAAGATGTAACGCCATTCAAATTTCAAATGAGCACAGAAAACTAGAGCCCGACACTCAAATTTGAGAGGCAGAAAAGAAAAGATGCACCAAAATCAGATTAGGAAACTTTAGTCACAAGGGGTAAATATTTTCAGTTTAGCAGACATTGCTGTTCAAGCTCTTGCTTGGTGGCTCCAAATGATAGGAATACATGTTCAATCTAAGGCAATTGCCTTAATTGTTAAAGGTCCCCTATTATACTCTTTTTCCACAATATATTATAGGTCTCAGATATATACAAAACATGTCTCTGAAGTGTTTGACTCGAAATACCAAATAGATCGTGCATTGTAGCATCCCACAATCCCCTCTGTTTCAGCCCAGTTTCAAAGTACTGATTCTCTGTCTGTATCTTTAAATGAAAATGAAGTGCCACTCCCCAAGCCCCTCTGTGATGTGTTTGGTTTAAAAAAAAAAAACATAATGGTGCTCTAGGAGGAGATTCAGGTGAAAAGGTGGGGGGGGGGGGTACCTTGGATGGTTATTTGCTAATGGTCGAACAACCCATAATAACATTGTGACATCACAAAGTGTAATAAAGATCTCTGTTTACATTCCAACATTTGTATGCCAATTTGCTCTAAATGTCAAGTCAGAGCTTGATTTGTTTTTGCTCACTGATGTAAGACATCCTGTGCTCACTACATACCCTGAACACAACACAACGATACTTTCACTTTCTCATGTTGTGAGGGCATTGCACCTCATGCTCTGGGATTTGTTTTTGCTTTACAGTGAAATGCTTAAGGAACAAGCCGGCGTTCTTTGCAGAGCGATTATACAAATCAATGAAGGTAAATATTTCATGCTTGTGATGAAGCTACAATACCAAAATGTGAAGTCACTCCACATACATTACATTATTGCTTTGTGTTTGAATATGTTTCACTAGTTATCAGTACACATCATTTCAATAGTTATGTAAAACCCAGCTTGTCTCTCCTCAGGGGCTGGGCACCACAGATACTATCCTCATCAGAATAATGGTTGCGAGGGCGGAGATCGACATGTTGGACATTAAGGCGCAGTTCCTGAAGATGTATGGCAAGACCCTCCACTCCTTCATTAAGGTAAGGCACTAATAACTAGGGGCGGGAAACACTAGTCAGCAAAGGCATTAGCTTCAGTGTAATAATATTGCCTTTAATTTATTTTTGTACTCTGATGAGACTTAAATGTATCACCCCTTTCATTTCATTTGATCAGCTGAAGTGATATATTTAGTAATATCTTTTTTAAGTCTTTAAATCTGAATTTGTATCCATTTTGCTTCATGTCACTGATCACAGTTATTCCCTAAACTAGACGTTTGAAGTCTCACAAGTCTTTTCTCACTGCGTAGGGAGACACATCTGGAGATTACCGCAAAATCCTGCTGGAGCTGTGCGGAGGCGAGTAAAGCAACATCAGCAAAGCATCCAGCCCGGTCTTTATTATGAGCTTTTATAACGTTGATGACTTCCTGTATTTCACCCGCTCTTCTTCCAATTTACATTTCACTGATTGACCGCAGTGCCTTGTTTTACTGTCTGTAATGTGATACCAATTAAACCAAAGACCAGGGACCTGTTAACACGTGTCTGTGTTTTCGTTATCGATCCCGTGTTAAGGGTTAATTAATGGTATTAGTTAGAGAGCAAGAGATATATGCTTCTCACATCCTTATCCACTTAAAAGATTATTGTTATTGGCATCTAGCTCCTGATCTTGTTGCGGCACAACATTTTCATCATGTGAAAGTCTGTGAAGTCCATTTGTTTAATTGGTAGCAATTACTCATTTGTTGAGTCAGCCCTTCGTCATTTGACTCAATTACATTAACGGCATGCTAGCTTGATTTGAGGAGGCAGTAAAATGGGCTCTAATCAAGTAAAGGAGAATGTCACATTGCTTATACAAACATACAGCTCCATCTCAGAGCAATAAACCGAGAAAGGATGTGAGGTGGTTTTACTCAAGGTGACCACTAGGTGGAACCAAAATAACTCTCCTTGAAGTTTCTATGGAGAAGTACAGCATTATCTTTCAGTGCCCTTTATGTTGCAAAGTACAGGCCTCAAATGTCATGTTCTGCAAAACATGACTCATCTGCAGTTTTCTCAGTAAAAACTAGAGGAACCTGACATGTGCTGTATTCAGACTTTACTACAGGAAGAGTTCCGATAAACGCTCGTCCCTGCAGGCTCTCTGTGGCGCCACCTGAGAGAAGAAACATCAATTATTCTGATCAGAGTTGTTGTTCACCATTCCCTATGTTAGTCAGACAAAATGCCTGCTTCCATTCATGTCTTTCTCTAAAGGACCGCCACCCGCTGTGACCATCTGCGGAGTACTCCTGGTTATTCCAGAATGTTCAGAGGCGATTAAGGAGAAAAACTTGGAAGTCAATCCTAGAATGTGTAAACCATTGTCTCAGTGGTAGACGTGTTCAAGGCATTTGTCCCTATATCATTGTGAGCAATTTGACATTATATTAGGAGAAAAGCATTATATCATTCCAATTAAGAGCTTTCAAAGAAATGTTTCTGCTTTATCGTGGACAAAATAAATCAATTTTACAAGCACCTTCATATATTTGAATTCATGGCATGAAGTCTATTCATTACCTCAAAGAGGATTTGATTTTTCATTGTGTACAATTAAATACAATTTATAAAGGTAAGCACTTAAGACCATTTAAATAAAGAGTTTCTCAACAGGACCGCCAAGGAAACCACTTTTACGTTCTCTATGGTTGGAGGCCATTATAAATCATTGATTAACTAGTGGGTACAGCAAGCAACGACAATTTATAACAAATGAGGTGTGTTCATAACCCCTACTATAAATGCTCCAAAATGTTACCATGGCAACCAATACAATAGATGCACCTTTCACCCTGTTGCAGCTTCTGTCTTATTTTGAGAAAGGAAGTGCTTAAGTACCATCATGATTAATTTTCATACTTTTTGTGACACTTAAATACATCTTTAAGGCAAGGCAAGTTTACTTATAGCACCTTTGAACATGAGGCAATTAAAAAAAAAGATTAAGATCATTATGAAATAGTGCAGCAGAAACAAACTATAAAATGGAATTTAAAACAGTCATTTAAAAGCAAATAAAATGAACCTAAAATAAGCTCATATAAAATAACACAGGTATAAAATACATGAATACAAGTTAGAGTGTAGTGTAAGATATTAATAGTTCAATTCAAAGCAGCGGCAAAAGAAAAGTCTTCAGCCTGGTTTTCAAAATAGTAAGAGTTGCAGCGACCTGCAGGTTTCTGGTAGTTTGTCCCAGATATATGGAGCATAATAACTGAACGCTGCTTCTCATGTAAAACCTACACAATGCGTACAACTTCTATCATAAAGAAGCAAAGCAAAATGGTGAACTGTGCCTTTCAGGTATGTATTGTGTTATTTCTAAGACTGTCATTTTCCTGTTCTCTTTGAAAAGGCAAAATGGCAGCGTTTTCTCTTTGCTGCCTTATACTGTAAACTTTTGTCCAGCCTTACTTTATCGCAGTGTAAGTAGCATATTGGGTCTTTATTTTTACACAGTAATTTTCTCTTTTACATATTGAACATGCAATACACCAGCATCCATGTAAAGACGCTGCCGTGAACGTGATCACAAAGAGAAAACTCAGGATGTAAAATATGTATCAGGGTCTACTCACACATTGCCCTCGATCAAGGCTCTGTACGGGGGGCCGACCGCATGGGAGACACTGGAACAACAGGGAAGTAAATGTCAGATAGAGGCCAGGCTTTTGTTCTAATCACAGGGGATGGAAAGGAATAAGTGGAGGTGGGGAGAGTCACCTGTCGCCTTGGGGGGTTCCTCAGCAGCCTGCAGGTTTATGGATGAAGAAGGTGGTGAGAGAGTTGATTGCGAGGTCTTTGGACACCACAGGACCAGGCAAAGGACATGAATAGAATTTGCATTTGTTCTGGAGAAAGAACAGTGACAACACGTTGTAGATCATGCATCAAGGCTTGGTGAAAGACATGCAGAAACTCAAAGACATAAGAAAAAACAGGGGTAACGGTAGACAGCATCAGGTACATGATATGGTTGTGAAAAACAAACAGGGATGATAAGCAGCATCAACACATCTACTGTATAGAACAAAGTGAGAAGGATTTATTTTTCTCTGTGCAAGGTCAGTGAAAGTATCGTTGTGTTCAGGTTATATAGTGAGCACAGGATGTCTTACGTCAGTGAGCAAAAACTAATCAAGCTCTGACTTGAGATTTGGAGCAACGTCGCATACAAATGTTGGAATGTAAACAGAAATCTGTATTACACTTTCCCATCCTGTCCATCAGAACCTTAAATAAAAAGAGCATAAAATCAGCAGGAGGTTTTAAAGAGATAAAATGAAGAGCTGCTACTGACCTACGAGGAATACTGAGGAGACTTATCCTTAGGACTTTAAAAAAAACTGAACTTGTCATAGAAAGAAAACCACAGTTAACAATAATTAATGATCATATTTATTCATGTGTCCCAGTTAGTTATGATAGCTGGACAACTGTGAAGACAAGCCTCACAACCAATCACACATCCTAAAGGTTATGCTTTTTGTTTAAAGGGCCCATGTCATACTTTTCCGGTTATTACCTGTCCCCTTGTGTGTTATGTAGCTTTTTATACATGTAAACGGTCTGCAGAGTCACAAACCCTCAAAGTACACCCTGTAGCGAGTAAAACTCTAACACAGAAAATACCTGTCTATGCTGCCCCAGAACGCCTCGTTGGAGATTTTTCTTTTTCCATTGTTTTCTTCTTATAGTGTAGTAAGTACAGTGACGTATTGGGTATAGTGACGTAACGTCTCCGCGGACTTCCTCACACACACACACACTCAATCTTTTCTCAGCTGCAGCTCCGCGGATTTCTCAGCCTGAACTCAGGCTGAGACGGCGAGACGCGGCGGGGCTCGGCCTGGGCTCGTTCTGAACACACACGCAGACTCACAGCCAGGCTGCAGGTGTGTGTGTGTTCTCGGGCTGGGTTCAGGCTGGGTTTCGCTGTGTATCGCTGTCTCACAGATCCCCCGCAGCAAGCCAGCTCACACTGTCCGCTCCAGCAGCGAGCCCCGCAACGTCCCGCCAACACGGCACCCAGACCCCACGCAGCATTCTCATCTGTTTGTCATTGCTGGTGTCATTTTCTGGTTGCTAACAAACGCCATTGTAACACATAATCACTGATTTTCCGCTGTAACGGTGGTGGACTCATCAGAACAGAGTGGACGAGCTGACCAATCAGAGCACACTGGGCTCATAGGGAGGGGGGGGGCAGGAGCTCCAACAAGCCGTTTAGGACAGAGAGTGAATACACATACTATACAGAGATGCTGTATGAGAAACCAATGTGAGTTTGGAAAATTGCACAATATAAATCTATTTTAGTAGACCTCAACAATGGAATTATGATCAGTAGAAATGGCCATGACATGGGACCTTTAACATCATAAATACACAGATTTTTTAAACAATTGTGTTTAATTAGATTGAGTGCACGCAATCTTGGTAGAAATTGTGATTGTTAATTGTGTGTTGTGTTAATCTTATTGTCAATGTCTTGCAGCTCACTATTCTCCTGGCAAAAGGCTGAGATGATGAACAGCACCTGCCTATGTAGATGTGCCTTGCTAATTGGACTGTGCCTTTCCCCTAAAACATTGAGGTGGGTTTAAAGAGGCTACTTTATCTAAACCACCCATTTTTAGAGTCTTCTCTCCCCTGCACTCAACAATGGACTGGCCAGCATTGGTATACATTCCTGCAGTGTGGAGAGGAAGCAGTTGCTCTTGGGAAGAAGAGCACTGGCATCCAGTTTGGTGAAGTTTTTGTTAATTAATTAATGCTAGATTCTCGATTGTGTCTGTATATATTAAATAATTCACCTTTTTATCATCCTAAATGGTTTTTTGACCCATCCTAAAACTAGTGATGGCGAGATGAAGCTTTCCAGCCAATTGGTTCGCAAAAGGGTTCATCTCATGAGGCTTCCTCATGGGCTTCAAGTGTGTAAAACAGGCAGATTTGACATCTCAATAGTGTGCTGTATCTCATACCGAGTTCCCAATGAGTAAAGCCTTAGAATAACTCTAAACAACGAACATAAAATCATATTTTCATGTTAACAATATTGTATTTAGTCCAGTTTAATGATTGTGATTGAAAAGCCTAAGGAGGCTGGTAAACATTGAAAAGAGGGATTTGTATTCCTTAATAATATTCGTAAACTTAACCATGTTGTAGCCGGAGAAAGGCTAAACCATATCAAAGAATACATTTATTAACTACTACATTATCACATTTAGCTGTAGCTTTTATAAACAAACAAAAAAGGCATATTGACCAGTCGTCGAACCAGGGACCCTGCGGTTAAAAATCAACTACTTTCCAGCTGAGGCACAGCACACACACTGAATCACACTGAAAAAACTGGATACTATTTATTTCTGTATTTATTTATTCATGTTTTTATTCCTACATTTATTTATGCTTTTATTTATTTATACTTATTACATGTTCCGACCTCTATATAAGTGAGGGTCTGAGCTCTCTTAATTCCATCGTGTCACCGGGCCCGGGTACAGGAAGGGTAATATCATTCTTATTATACAACCATAGGTATTATGAGCGTTGTAGTTCAACCTTTATATATACAGTCTGAGTCTATGGTTCAACCATGGATGTGTTCAACCGATCTAAAGCACTTTCTGAAGCAGTCACGTGGTATTGAGGGGCAGCGAGGCTTGTCATCGGTGACTTCACTGGCCCAAAACGATACAAGCCTCGATACCAGCGCCGTATAGATAGATTTCTATTATAGGGCTCTGCTCGATACAAGCTTCACAAAAAGCTTCGGGGATTACTCGACACATGCTCCGAAGCCTCGGCGCAATACGTAACATCACTACTAAAAACTGTATATTTTGGTCCTTCACAACAACAGAGAGAGATATCAGTAAGCTTAAAGGTGGGGTAGGTTATTTTGGAGAAACCAGCTCGAATGCGCTAGAATTTGAAAATACACAACCAGAAAAAATCTGCCACTTCCTTACAGAGCCCCTCCTCCAACACACACGAACATGACCAATGAGGGCACGAGATAAGTTTGTGCACAGATGGAAGGCTGACAGGCAGGTAGGCCATCCAGTTATATTAGCCGGGCCGGCTAAAATGATTGGTCGTGCTTTTTACAGCGCTACGGCTTCCACAGATTACATTTTTTTATGTATTTATTGTCAAAGCATTTAATATATTCATTGCTATCGGGATGTTAAGAGCATTCCATGGAATATAACAAAAAGTGTTTCTGAAATAAATTAAATACCCCACCTTCAATGTGTGATATTATGAAATGCCTAAAGCATCTACCAGGTTCAAACTAAAGCTTTGAAATACGGAAACGGAACCTGATTAAAGTGGCTATTTTGCTTGTCTGCTATGAGGGTACAAGGACAGAGGGTTTGTGATAATTTGTGTCCTTTGTGATATGGGCTACACAACTAATATATGATTGGTTGATATTAAAAATTAAGACACAATTTGATAAATTCTCCATTAGACCTTGGAGATGTTGGATCCTTGTTACAGAATATGATACTCACGCACAACCACTGATCTGAAGTCTTTTCATACCTTTACTTCATTGAAAATGCATGACAAAGGCTGGTGGAGGACTCACAGTCACAGACTGACAATACAAAAACATTTTCTCAGATTTCTCCTCTGGTGTCTGGACGTGTAGACAGTTTAAGATTCTGATGCCTCCTTTCCTTTCAAGAAAACAGAGCCAATCCAATCCATGGAGCCCTGTGGATTTGTGTATGGAGAGAAGTGCACAGGTTCTGTAAGAAGATTCTGCTGCAGATCATTCCTTTTATTCCATTTTCTATGAACACCAGGGTGGTATGAAGGAAGAAATGTTAGTCATGATGTCTCCAACCCTCTGAAGTAAAACCAAAGCTTGTGATGCAAACATGAAATGTGACATAACGCGACATGACTTATTAAGTGATTAAACAGTCTGCTTCTTTTTGATGAACAAGACAAACAAGTGATCTACTGTTGCCTCAGTTCAAATAGACAATAAAAAGTATGTTTATAAAATATAACGGCCTTTGGTAAAAATGGCATTGGGGAAAAAACAGCTTGCATTACAATATCACATGAAAATAAGCTTGATTAAATAACATTTCATAACGATGAGCTGAGCTCGAAACATTCATTCGATTTTCCACAATTTGGTGGTAGTACAATCTATATTCATTTCAAGATCTATTTTGTTAAAAAAATGTAAGAAACACATAAAAATGTAAGGATCCGAATTTAAGCAGCAGAAGCCGGGATTTTTTTTAATTAAATGTTCTTGTAGGGGTCATGCTCCAGAAATGTCCCATAATGCAACTATATAATGACGATGATAATAATTATAGCAATGCTTAACATGGATAAACAGAGAACTCACTTTATTTGAAATACAACTATGAGCTGACATTAATACTTTATATGTAAATCCATTGAGTGCAAAACTAATATTTTGTCATTTGGGTAACAAGATAGCATTAAGGCAAATTACAGCATATGTTTTTTTGAGTAAGTAGAACTGACCCTTTAAAAAAGAATGTTTTATTATGTCTGCCGACATCAGTGCTTCCACATCCTTCACACACTGAGCTTGTGTAAATGAGAGTCTGATGCAGAGATCTTACAAAGCCTGCAGGTAGCAAAATGAGTGTTAAACAACATGTAATAAGGGAGGATGAGTCATGCGGAGGTGTGATCCTTCACCTCTGGCTGCAGGGAGATCCTCGTCTCTCAGGGATTTGTTCATGTCGAACAGAATATCACTTTCATCAGTAAGACTCCACCTGAGGGATTAAGGTTCCCTCAGTAAAGCACTTTCAAATTGGCTTTGGTTAAACAGTCTTCTATAGTGTGGCAATGTGTGTTTATTAACAAAGTGGCATGATATGTAAAGGTGAGTTGAATTTTCTCAAAATGAGGCTGTCAAGACTTCAGGTAATGCAATATTGACTTTTTGTCGAAAGGGTACATCATGTTTCATGTCCTTAATGTGAAGGAGGATGTGAAGATAACATGCAGCCACACTCTCACCACTGTAGCCTATACTTTTCCCTGAGTAAAGGTGCACACATCAGGAAACTGTTAGTTCACCAAAGAGAAGTGCACCTTGTTTTTCCATGAGACATTACTTAAGAAAAAGTGTTTTTCATTTCTAGTGAATGATCCTCTCTAATGGTAGAAGAAAGCCTTTTTTTAATTAGACAAGCTCATATCATCACAGAGGCAAAATAACAAAGTGAAGAACTATATCAGATTTGCGGATTCAATAAGCCTTGAAACCTTTAATAAAGCATGCCTCATTTGAATCAGCCATACTATAGTCTGTATTTGTATTTTGTTGTTTTGCAGTGGACAAACATAAAATATATAAATGATAAACAGTGCAGGAAGAGGCAAAAACAACACCTGGGTTATTCAGAAGCCTCCGCCTAAATAATGTTGAGTCACAATTTTATAAAAAACACAAGATCACTATAAAAACAATACCTCGAATTTAATAATAAAGGTACACTTTAGGAACAAAATATACAAAAAACATCAATACAATTATAATAAAATAACACATATTTAAAAGATCTTTTAAAAAAAAGGTCAAATGTGAATATATGTAAAGGATCTTTAAAACCGTTGTCAAATTAATTCTTCTGGCATTTTTAAAACAATCCATAGATTGTTTTATGATAATAATAATAATAATAATATTATGTAATATTCCAGATTTGTATTCCCTTAAAACGGATGGAGTTTGAAGATGTATTGACAACTAATCATTAAAACCCGGCTTTTTATTTTCCTCTCAAACTAATAAAGTTCTGTGCTGTTTATAGACATACATATAAAAGCCATGATGAACACTCACAGAGGAATAACACCTGGCTCATGCTGCAGCGACTCATCCAAACACTTTGTATTTTCACTCCACATCTAATTCCCTCTCACCTCAGAAGTGCTCTGATATTGTACTGATTACACGTTCCAAATTAAATTAACACCAGTGGTTTATGTTATCAGTGTTTCTCATTTGTGAAAACACTTTGAGACACACTTGAAGGACATTTTGATTTTAACATGACCATGGAGTATTGACAATGGAGTCTGGGAGCAGGTGGTCAATACCCATGACTCCTCCACAGTGGACACATTTGCATCGACACATCTAAATGTTTGAGCATCTTTTAAAGGAAATACTCCCACTTCTGGTTTCTGTATTTTCTCATCTTAAGCCACAGGCGCTCTTTTCTAGATGAAAGCCTTACCCAGGCAGATAAGAAACACATTTCTTCCCACAATGCCCTGCTCTAAACCACTGATCGTTTCGGGACCGCTTATGGATTCCCTTAGGCTTCCAAAATGGATCCTCTTTTCCTCCACTACCTTTGTAGTGTCTCACTGATCGACAGGCTTGGCAATATAAGATGGCAGAACTGTCATTATAATTTATAGCATAATATATAATTCAAACATAAAATGTAATGTGTAGGAAATGTGGGGTTTCTCATCATAGGAACAGGAAGTAGTTAGTGTTCTCATTTATTTGAGCCTGTATGTGCTTAGTGAGTTGTCTTGTTTTCAATAGGTCATCTTTCTAGTTTTTATTTATAAAAAAGTATTCAGAATCAGAAACAGGTTTATTGCCAAGTAGGTTAACAAATACGTTGTCTTGGTGTACATGGTGCATACATGAGCAGTTCAAGAAGATACAAATGAAGAAAAAACAAACAAAAAATTAAATAAAAACAATTGAAACAATTTTACGTTAAGATATATATTTTTTTACATTAAATCTGGATATAAATTATTTTCTATATCTTAACGTATAATATTTTCAATTGTAATGAAGCAATTCTTCATTATATTATGCGTGTAATGCCTCTGAAGCAGGCTTTTTTATCCGTGGCTACCTACTCATGTTTTTTGGGCAAATTTCAAGCCAATGCTAACTGCTGCAAAACAGAATTGAAGAAGAAGAAGAAGAAGAAGAAGAAGAAGAAGAAGAAGAAGAAGAAGAAGAAGAAGAAGAAGAAGAAGAAGAAGAAGAAGAAGAAGAAGAAGAGAAGAAGAAAAGAAGAAGAAGAAGAAGAAGAAGAAGAAGAAGAAGAAGAAGAAGAAGAAGAAGAAGAAGAAGAAGAAGAAGAAGAAGAAGAAGAAGAAGAAGAAGAAGAAGAAGAAGAACTGCTGTGCGACTTTCAATACTTATTCATCATCTGCAACGGCAAGTTACATTTCTTTAAAGCAAAATCAATGAAATGCCTTACTCCGCCATTTGGAACAGGAGGAAATGTAAATGTGAATCACGGTGCACTTTAAAAGCTTTTATCCACGATTGTGGACAATAGTAATAGTAAAAGCACTTGGTTGCCTCGTATGTGGAGAGCATCTCAACGGAGGATTTTTTTTTAAATGCAGTGTTCTTCAAGTGCTTTCCACAAATATTTTGTTATGAAAAAGGGTTAGATACGGAGTTTTTATAAGGGAAGAAACATTTAGATTATTTCTGAAAATAAATGGAAAACTGCTTGTTCTGCACGTGACTCATTTACCTTCTTTTACTGAGCTATAACATTGTCAAGCTCACAATTACTTTTTGGATACATATCCTTTTTTGTCTATGACAAAACTTGTGACAACACTTGTGTAAAAGCACAACCAATTAGCTTCATCCATAATACATTTTCAATGCAAGTTCTGAAAAACAGCTCACTTTTACACTGTGGGGCAATACATCTGTGCATCTTTCAATACTTGCCTGACAACCAATTGATCAATTCAGGATCAAACGTCTTCATCAATTCCAACCGAGACATTTATCTTTGAGGAGCTCTCTGCAATCTCATTGGCTAACTGTCATTTTCATAGACATCTTTCTCCTACCCCGCCCCCCCACCCCTCTCTGTATTACAGCAGCAGCTCCATCTCACTGACTTCGCAGTAGCGCACGAGGAAGGTCCGCTCTTCTCTAACTCAAACACACTCAACTCATCTGAGAAACACCAACACTGGTGAGTTATTGTGCAATTATTATTTATAATTTATCTGAGTTTATATTATTTTGCATTGTTTAATTTTAAACTTGTGCTTGAGTCCTTTCTTTAAGACAGAATAAAATAACTCAATAGACATGTTACTAGAGTAATAATATAGAGAATCTATTCTTGGCATTTACAATAACAAACACCGTCCAGACTGCTTATGAACATCATTATTTCCTCTTTGTATGTTATTCAGGAAAATTGTCAGGGGTTCATTATGTAAAGGAATGAAGAATTTGCACACCCTGGATAATGCATATCTATTTCAAAATTCCCCCATGAATAGACTTCTATAATAAATCCGTACTATGCAAATCATCTGTGAAATAAATATAAGGGAGCAGCTTTGAATATGAAATATTTCATGAGGGAACAGACTCTGTAAGCATCTACTCCAAAGGGAGGAGCAAGAGGAAAATATGTTGTTTCTATGTTAAGCTGCACTGTAACATCCAAGTTAATAACATGCTGTGATTTGATTGGAATACAACAACAAGGAATATATACGTATATCGCAGTTGAGACAGAGTTAGGCTCCTTTTGTTGCCTTGCTTAAGGCAAGGAAAATAACTCACAATCTACACTGAACACTTGGTCCATACTTCAGTTTCCAAGCCAAATTCATTTGAAATCAAAATACTGATTTTGTTCATAAAGCTGAATATTTGAGCATTACATTTCTGCAATGATCATTTTAAATATATTAAATGTGTTTTAAAATCCAGTTTTTGTTTGTTTATTTGTTATAATTGTTTCTCTGATTAATAACATTTGGTAGTCTATAAGATGAGAACAGCAAGTACGGCATCGTTTTAATAACTATGTATCATACATACAGACACACACACACACACACACACAGAGACACACACACACACACACACAAATATCCCCTTCACTGCAAAAGTAGTGATAAGTCGCTGCGTATATTAATTATAAATGTAGAAAAAAGGTCCAAGGTCTTCCTTTGTACCGCTTCACTGTACAAGTGAGTCACAGTTATGCAATGTAACAAGGGGGAAATGTGAGAAAAATATGTGGAATAGACGTAAAAATAACAAAGAAAAAGATAGTGGGTCATACCACTGAATATCTCTTCGATATTTAAAAAAATGAATGGACTGCATTTATAAAGTGCTTTTTCAGTTTTTAAATATTCAGGTCAGCAGCGTGACACCATACAGAGGTTACCAAGGTGACACCTGCTCAACACCCACACACCATCGGGAGCAATTTGGGGTTAAACATCTTGCCCAAATACAACCGCAGGGGCTGCTGGAGATCAAATCAAAATCAAATCAAATCAAGTTTTATTTATATAGCACATTTTTAAAACGATTTTTGGTCGAGCCAAAGTGCTGTACATGCAATAAAAACACTTTCTACAATAGCAAGCAGAAGACAATAAATTACAACAGCAAAATAAAATCACACAAAGGGGAATGTCAGGAGTCGTGCTCCGCTCTGACTAGAAGGCCAGAGAGAAGAAGTGTGTCTTTAGTGAGGATTTAAAAACCCCTAGGGTCTGGGCCGACCTCACATGGAGGGGCAGAGTGTTCCAGAGCCTGGGGCCAGCTGCTGCGAAGGCTCGGTGCCCTCGGGTTTTGAGCCTGGTCTTAGGCACTATCAGCAGCAGCTGGTCAGCAGACCTTAAAGCTCTGGCTGGAGTGTAGCGATGGAGGAGTTCGGCTATATAGGCCGGAGCCAGCCCATTTAGGGCTTTAAAAACAAATAAAAGGAGTTTAAAATCAATCGAATTGGAAGCCAGTGTAGTGAGGCCAGAATTGGGGTGATGTGGTGACGCTTTTTATGGCCAGTGAGAAGACGTGCAGCTGCGTTTTGCACTAGCTGCAGGCGTTTAATTGACGCCTGGTCCATACCCACATACAGAGCGTTGCAGTAGTCCAGTCTCGAGGTAACAAAGGCATTAATAACCCTTTCTAGGTCTTTAAAAGATAAAAACGACTTGGTCTTGGCCAATAGTCATATTTTAAAAAAGCAGGTCTTGACTACGGTGCTGACCTGCTTATCAAATTTAAAAGCGCTATTGAAGGTCACTCCAAGGTTCATGACAGAGGGGAGGATGTTTTTATTGAGGGAGCCCAGCATTTCAACCGGGGAGGCTGGAGGTTGGGGTCCAAAAAAGATGACCTCTGTCTTGCTCTCGTTGAGGTTGAGGACATTTTGGCTCAGCCAGGATTTTATCTCTGTTAAGCAGTCCATCGACTGCTGTAAATGAGTTGACATTTGAATTGAGAGGCAGATAGATCTGTACATCATCGGCGTAGCAGTGGAAGGGGATGTTGTGTTTTGTGAGAATTGAACCTAGGGGCAGTATGTACAGTAGGAAGAGGATGCGGCCCAGAATAGAGCCTTGGGGAACCCCACAGGTAAGAGGGGCTTTAGCAGAGGAGAAGGCACCTAGCTGCACTGAGAAGCTGCGGTCTGTCAGGTAGGACCTGAACCATGCAAGGGCAGAGCCTGTGATGCCTGCGGACTGTTCGAGCCGCGACAACAGGATGCTATGGTCCACAGTGTCAAAGGCAGCTGTCAGGTCTAACAGCACCAGGACAGCTGGGCTACCTGAGTCGGCGGCTAGGAGCAGATCATTAAAAACTCTTAAAAGGGCTGTTTCAGTACTGTGCATAGGTTTGAAGCCAGACTGAAACTTTTCATGGATGCCATGCGTGGTTAAGAAAGACTGCAGCTGGGCGTAGACTACTGGCTCCAGGGCTTTAGATAAAAAAGGTAGGTGGGAGATGGGCCTAAAATTTGCGAGAATGGAGGGGTCGAGATTTTTCAAACTAAAGTTCTGAATGACATTAAACAATTTGTATTGTAATTTTATATTCTGTTATTTTATAAAAATGTAATCTGATTCCCCAGGAAGCATTGCATGTGATCAAATATAAAGGCATCAGTGACTGTCTGTGCTCAATGTATTAGCATTAAGTTAAAAACAGTAAACATGTGGTATCTTAAAAAGTATTTGAGATTGTTTTGAATAGGCATTGTAGTTTTGTTTTGTATATACTTTACTGCCTAAATGTTTTATTTATTCTTTATCTTAAAATAGAAGTATGAACAACACATAGGAGAGTGTCCTCATCCACAGACAAGACAAAGTACAAGAAGCTTTTTTTATCTTGTTGCTTAAAAAAGCTATTTTCAGTCCAATTCCAAACATTGCATCAGCAAGCCACGTTCAACATAATGCTTTTAAGTCATTTTGCATTGGAGACTTAATGTTTAAAAAGCTCCTGCCAGAGGGAATAGAATGTAACAAACTTACCTTAAAATCGAAGTTTTGCCCAAGTGAAGACGTCACTCTTCTTCTCCTGCGTTGAGATAAAGTAGAATCAATCACTGTAAAGCATTTTGTGACATATCGCTAGTTTAATGCAATTATCCATGTAACTAATTATCCAGAAACCAACAATTATAACAGTATAAAATGCAGGTCATGTAAAACTGTTGAAAAACAGACATCTCTACATGCAGACATATCCTTGACATTTTCCATTTACAAATTACACAATCACGGAGGAAGCAAAATGATGTGTTGCTCATCTTACTGTAGCTATTCACTTACCTTTATAATTATATGCATTCTCCACATCTTACTTCGATTATTATTAAATAATACTCTTCCATTTTTGAAATGTCATGAAGTTGTTTACAGGTACATTTGCATGCATCCTTACATTTATTACTAATTTGACCTTTGGAAAAGTTCTCTGTGTTTTGTCCTAACAGCTGCAACATGTTTCTAATGTGCCAGGTACTGGCAGATTGAGCTTTGCTGCCATGGAGGGAAATCACAGTGCAGAACAGACAGGCGGACATGTTTACGAGGTCGCGGTGCAGAACAGCTCCACCAACCTCAGCTCCCAGTTTGCAGATGTGGCTCTGCTGCAGACGTTCATGCCCCTCATTATCCCCTGCTACGTGCTCGTGGTGGTGGTGGGCGTCTTTGGGAATTATCTGCTCCTGTATGTCATCTGCCGAACCCGCAAGATGCACAATGTCACCAACTTCTTCATCGGGAACCTGGCCTTCTCTGACATGCTCATGTGTGTCACCTGCGTCCCCTTCACTCTGGCCTACGCCTTTAACCCCCACGGCTGGGTCTTCGGAGGCCCCATGTGCTACCTGGTGTTCCTCATCCAGCCGGTCACAGTCTACGTGTCAGTCTTCACGCTCACTGCTATTGCTGTGGACAGGTAAGCAGAAGGGACATTTTGATTAGTTGCCTTTCAATTATCTTCATAAATGACTGGTTTATGTAACATGATTGCACTGTTATAGTGGCTGAGAATGTCTTGAATGACAGATCTCAACCTAAAGCAGAGGTGGGAAGTAATGGAGTACAAATACTTTGTTTACATTTATCTGGTATCAGTACTTTACTCCACTACTTTACTTTTACTTCTAACATTTTTAACACAAATACTTGTACTTTCTACTTCTTACATTTTCAAAACAGGTTTGTTAGTTTAGTTTTAATGTGTGTTTGGTGGCGTGATCATTATTATTTAGAGTCATTGCGTGCCTATTGATTTGAACACGATCCGTGTATCCATCATTTCCTGGTCTTCTCTAAAGAAGAGGGACCAATGAAAACGTTGTCATGTTGCCGTTGTTCAGCATCGAAACATTCATTAGCTAACAATTACATTATTGTTCTATTAATATAAAGTGAGGTCAGTTACTTTTTAAAACAGCTGGTAGTTATGGGTACTTTTTACTTAAGTACATTTTGAAGCCCATACTGTACTTCTTTACTTTTACTTAAAGTAAATAAGAGTAGAGTAATTAAGTTTAGTCAGTACTCTTTTACCAGAGTATTGTATTTTTAAACACGAGTATCTGTACTTCTACTTGAGTAAAGGATGTGTGTACTTTTGCCATCTCTGACCTAAAGTCTCTCTCACTACCCCAACCCATCAGAGACTCTTCCTCCCTCACCGCTTTCAAAAAATCCCTCAAAACCCACCTGTTCAACACTGCATTTGAAACTCTGACCCCCCCCCACCCTCATCTTTTCTGTTTTGTTTATCTCTTTATGTATTTTTCTTCGTTCTTTTTGTTTTACTCTCTGTCAAAGCGTCTTTGAGTTTTTAGAAAAGCGCTATATAAGTGTCATGTATTATTATTATTATTATTAAAGTGACCATCCTGATTAAAGGACAACAGACTAACACATCAAAATGATGAGATCCCCCCCTCCATACTGTATCTTTTTTTCACATTTAAGTACCATTCTCTTCTCAGTGTGATTGGAGTGTAACTGACATCTAAGAAATTAGACTGTTCCAGGAAATGTAATCATTGAAAATTATCTTTTAATTTATACTAATTTGGAAATTAAGGATATATGGAGATGGATTGATGAAGTGACACTCACTTTAAGAGTAACTATAAGTGTCACTACTTATGCTTAATGAATTAGAATGAATCATCATGATTCAGTGCATGCTTTGTTCATTGACGCAACAAAGACCCCTTATGGCTTAATATAAATAAATTATTAGGTTTGTGTTAGCTCATGTAACGGATGCATGTATTAGAGTCTTTGATTAACATTCAAATCATACATTAATCATTCAGAAATGCATTGCCCCCTACTGTAAGGGAAACTCTCATTAATGTTTCATGATGTGTTTAGCTAAGCTTTTTAAATCCATTTGTTAATTCATAAACAAATACCAAATGCTAAATAACTGTGCAGCAGTGTGTGTATGATGGGATCAGATCAAGAAAATCCAATTATCCAGCTTTATATTTTGCACACAGGAGAAAAAAATCAGGTATGTGCTGCCGAGACACATCCCATCGGCCTTAGATCTGTGATCACTGTCCTGAAAACTCAAACAGCCTGAGTAAAGCTTCCTGCAGTGTTGCATGTCAATTGTTGATTTCTCTTCCTTCAGTGACCAAGAGAGCATCGTAAATGGAGGCTTTTAAAGCAACAGTTGCAAAACTGTCTTGGCTTGTTACTGCTCCACTGCTTTCAAATTATAAACACACTCAGCTAAAACCTAAAAGACAATAAAGCCTTGAAACCTTGAAAATTAAAAAGATTTTTCCCTTTTTAAAATATTGTGCTGTAAGGTGACATTTAAAGCTCTGTTGTTAATAGTTTTCTTGCCTTTGTGTAACACACAATGTGTTGCATACCCCCCAATAAAAGGTGCAATAATAAGGGTTTTTATTAAGATTATTATTTAGGTTTTCAAAAAAAGTTAATACACTGCTCAGTAATACTTAGATTTAATCAACTCAATTTAACATTTAGCAATTCATAAGCTAATTGGAATTTTAATTTTTATCAGAATTGTGTCATTATAAATCATGCTTTAATTATCCATTGGATCAAAGTCATGTGTTTTTTTCCCCTTATTATTAAAGCCTGCTCTTTCATTACTGCAGATATCATGCAACAGTTCATCCCCTGAAGAAGCGTACCTCTGTGGCGACCTGCGCCTGCGTCCTCACCGGCATCTGGCTGCTGTCCTGCGGCCTGGTGACCCCCGCCATCACACACACATACCACGTGGAGTTCAAAGAGGAAGGCTTCACCATCTGTGAGGAATTCTGGTTGGACAAAGAGAAAGAGAGACGTGCGTATGCATACAGCACCCTGCTGGTCACGTACGTCCTGCCGCTTTCTGCTGTCTTTGTGTCTTACCTCTGTATCACTGTCAAACTGAAGAAGTGTGTCGCTCCTGGCCACCGGACACCAAACCAGACGGGAGCTCAACAGGCTCGCAAGAGGAAGATCTTCCGCCTGGTTGCCCTCCTGGTGACGATCTTTGCAGTGTGTTGGCTTCCCATTCATGTGTTCAATGTGCTGAGAGACATAGACATCCACCTCATTAACAAGCGCTACTTTTTACTCATCCAACTGCTGTGCCACCTGTGTGCCATGAGCTCCTCCTGCTGTAACCCCTTCCTGTACGCATGGCTACACGACCGCTTCCGCACCGAGCTATGGAAGATGTTCAAGTGCCATCGTCGCATTGGAGTGCCGGCTAATAACTGTGGAAGTGTGGTCTTGTAATTACCTGATCATTTGCTATTATATCAGTGTAGGTAGGTTTCTCATCTGGAGTGCAAGTGGAGTCTTTAGATCAAACTGAAAACGGCCACCAGTAAAATCCACAGAAACTTACAATACAATTCAGCCATTATTCTTTCGAGATGGTCTGTTGGCAGGGGGTGGCTCTGGAAGAAAGGTCAATCTGTTATGAAGAATAAAGGGGGATTTTGATGGTTATCTCTCCATCACAGTTTGAGATATAAGAAAGACTGACGGGGTCAACTGGTGCTCATCCTCCGTGGATCATGAACATATATCGATGTTATCGCAAACCAGCAATACATCTTGTACAATGGGTTCATGAATGTGCCAAATAAAGCTCATGACCATGTGCCAATCTAAAGAGCAGATGATGTAACTGGAGCATCATTTACTGCATTGCATTTCTTGAAAATTAGGCCAATCATTTGTTAGATAAAAGTTCAACTCCTCTCTTGCTGTTGAATGACAATTAAGTTGGAGTTTACATCCATGACTGCCCAAAATGTCATCATTTAAAACGTGTAAGACATTTGTGTGGAATTGAAATAATTACCAACCGTTTGAATTATGGTTAAAATGTGTTTTGTGTAGCCAGAGAGCTTGATCTTTGACCACCACCTTAATACTTAGACTTTTTTGCCAAATTTGAAGGAAATTCCCTCGAAACGCTGAGATATAGCAGTAACGTAAATGGGAACTTAACAATGGTCAACCCTGCAAACATTATAAGTCTGGCCACGGCTGTCCTTAGCAGGGGGAATTTTTTAAAAGCCTGGCTAAATGAACAGTACAAAATTTTCCTACTCTGAAAAATCTATAAATATCAGTACAAATTGTTAGAGAAACATGAATCCTTGAGAATCTGAAACACTTAATGAAGTAGGTTGTACATATGCTGCACATCAGACCTTTATATAAGGATGAGAACGTGCTTGTCATAAGAAGATTTCTTATGCACGAGATCTTAAGCCCTTCCTTTAAAATGGATGACGATACAAATCTGAAATGACATAGAAAAAAAAGATAGGAGTTATGCATGATGAACTCAAGTGTAGCTTTATTGGATATGAATAGAAATATAATAGCCTGCCTGGTCATATTGTGTTTGAATATCTTCGCTGCGATGTGAATTTCCCACCAGCACAGAATTAATCCTGGTGTGCCCTCCCGTGGAATAAATTACATTTATTAACCTGCACCCCTGGGCTTTAATTTTCTTTAAGCCTGTGGTTGAGGAATATGCTCCCTAACATTATAATTGAGCTCATTATTTCAGAAAGCATTGTAGAACGGCTGAAAAACATCTCTGTTGCTTGTGTCCGTGTTACCTGCCTCCTTTCTATTGCTTCTTGAGATTGTATCTAATATGCGCAAGACTGATTTCCATTTCCACTATCTTCATTCCACTTCCATTATTTAGTTTATGTGACAGCTGTCATGTCACCTCTTCTGTATTCTCTCTTTTGATATCTGTCTCTTCCTGCAGATAGACGGGACAGATTTATCTTTGCAGCAGTGATAACTCAACAAAGTCGACAAGTTTTTAAGTGCTACTGTCACTAAAATGATTAAACCTCATCTACAGCGATGTAAAACACATGTGCCTTTATGTTTGCTCTTCTCCCATCAACATTTGCTTTATGAAGTGATTTAAGTGTTGAGTGCACACTGAACGGGGCGTACTGTCGACCACATCATGGTGTAAATTGTGTAAATGATGTGTGACATGCAAAGAAAATCATCCTGTACTAACAATACACTGTGGAATAAAAATACAGATGTACAATGACCTCTCTGCTTCGATCAATGTGACCGCATGAGTACATTTAATTATATCGGACTTGTTCAGTGTGGTTTCAAGGCTGAATTTACTAATTAAATAACGGGGAGGACAGAAGTGTTTTATGCATATCCACTAGACGAGTTTAGGACATTGAAACAAAGTGAGAATTTATTGATTGTTTTAGCAGGCGAGGTGCTTGCCAACAATGACGTTCATTTCCTGCAGATGAATATTGGTAATTTTATTGAGCCTGTGAAAAGAGTCCAATTCTGCACAATTCTGTTCCTGTTCATCAAATTAGAATATTTGATCATAAAATAAGGCCTGTAAAACACAAGGTGAGTATTTCCTGAATGTCAGCTGCATGTATTATTCCCTGCTCTATACATACGGAGTCTGCATTTTAACATTGTAGGGTAGCACTGAATCAGTATCTAGTATCCTGGATCATATATTCAAAAATTCTCAGGGGCTGAAATTAATCTAGCATTTCATAGTTGCGCGTTTGTTTTAAGGATTTGTCAATTTCATCACATACTCTTGAAATGAAAGGAGGTTATTACTCTGAAAAGATGTATTTCACCGCGCAATCATTCACAGGTATTATTCACACTGTCATGCTGGAATTCCTCGCGAATCCGTAATGGAGAAGAAGTATCTTTGATATGTTTTATGCCTTATGAAATGACTCATTGCTAAGTAGATATTCAATCCACATAATAAGGCTTCATTGGAGGCTCAGTGTAATAGACCTTTTTACAAGTGGACATCTTGATTTGTCAGGAATGGTACGTTTTACTAAAAACATTAATGATGGCTCAAGTGTCCCAGTTAACCATGTCAGTGTGACATTGAGCCAACAAGCAATACACAGGACCCTGAAACTGAAGCAGATAAATCAATAGATTCAGCGATCAGTAATTGTGCTTTCTTTACGGTTAGATTCCAAAATGTAAGGGGAAAAGTAAAGTTTAAAGAAAAGAAGGGATCCTACAGACATCCTAGTTGAGAAATACTTTCATATCAGGCAATTTGATGAGGATGGTGTGCAAAACAAAAAAATTCAACTTATTCTTATACTTCCTTTAAGAAAAAGAGAAGCATTTCCCAGTTTGTCAAAGAGCTCTTAAAGACCCAGTGAAGTGTGCGCCGGTGCATGATCTGTTATGCTAATACGTATAGTAATGACCAAAATTGTCCATTGGAACCCATATCAAAGATGTTGGAATAGCAACGAATTTGACGAGTTTTGAATTTTCCGCTGGGAAATCCGCAGTCGACCTCCGCCTTCGTGGGCGTGGCTTGCGATCTACTGCGTGACGTCACAAGATGGGCCCAGCCGAAGTGTTTACATTCACCACCGTTCATTTTGTCTCTGTTTCAAAGTCGAATTTACCAACGTTTTTGAGCGAGTATTTTATTGGAAAGTGTTTCGCAGTCGACTGGAAGTGATTGCCAATCGAGAAAACCTGACAATGGAGGCGACAGTGAAGAAAAAGGGAGGAAAAACACACGGGAAGCGATGCATTGCCGCTGGCTGTGGTAATGTCAAGTCTGCCGAAGTGGCGATGTTTCTGTTCCCAAAAGATGAAGGTGAGTGGCTGGTGTCATTGTTTCGTAGATTCGTAGATTGTTTATGAAAAATAAAGGCCACTGTGTTTGTGTTTACTAACAAGACTATCATGGCGGCGGCAGAGCTCAAGTCGAGTTTCTCCGCCTGGAGATATTCTCACTATTTCACTTTTGTCGAGCACAAAGAAAAGAACGTTTTAGTTAAATGTAAGTTGTGTCTTGGCGGGTCAAAGATCCTATCGACTGCCCAAAACAGCAATTAAAATCTGTTGAAACATCTGCAGAAACAACATGCTGGGACGAAGCTAGTAGCTAAGACCACAGACCCAGACTCATCCGACGCCACTCCACCTCCACCTAAGCAACAGCGGCTGGATTGGCACTTTGAAACATATCTTTGTGTTTGTGTTTGTATAGACCACATTGCTTAGCAGAGTTCAGTGATGCAAATGCATGTCAAGTTGATCAACAGGTTGTATTATTCTCCGATGCAATAACAGTACTGAAATGAAGGCTACAGTATAAGGGCATTAATGGGTGCCCTTTTTTAAGTAACTAAAAAGTTACTTTTCACAGTAACGCATTCCATCTTCTGTGCCACTTTCCTCATCTATCCTGTCCGAAAAGCTGTCAAAATCACTCATTTCTCTCGCACCAGTATCACTTTCCGAAGTCTCCGCCATGTTTACGATCACAACTGGGCCCATCTTGTGACGTCACAGCCGCTATCGTCTGCAGCAGCGGTAGGCTCAGACGGCCGTTCACGGGATGAAAAATTTGCGATGTTTATCTCGTCCCTCGCACTTCCTAAAAAATTATTTTAGCCATGAACAGGTACAATGATATGTAAGAAATGAAACTGCCATTTAATTTTGGCGCAAAAAAAATGCACTTCACGGGCACTTTAAAAGGGCCCATGTCATGCTTTTCCGGTTATTACCCGTCCCCTTGTGTGTTATGTAGCTTTTTCTGCATGTAAACGGTCTGCAAAGTCACAAACCCTCAAAGTACACCCTGTAGCGAATAAAACTCTAACACAGAAAAGACCTGTCTATGCTGCCCCAGAACGCCTCGTTGGAGATTTCTTTTTCCATTTTTTTCTTCCTGAGTATAGCGACGTAACGATACCCAGGTCCAAATGGACCAATCCGCGGAGCTCCTCACACACACTGACTCTGCCTTATCTTTTCTCAGCCGCGTTACTCTGCGGAGCTTCGCCGGCACACACACTCAGCCTTATCTTTTCTCAGCCGCGGCTCCGCGGATCTCCACACACAGCCAGGCTGTGAGTGTGTGTGTGTGCTCAGGCTGAGTTCCGCGGTGTCTCGCTGTCTCGCAGAAACCAGGAAACGACACCAGTAATCCAGCTCGCACTGTCCGCTCCTCGAGCCTCAAAGGGCGGAGCAGCGAGCCCCGCAACGTCCCGCCAACACGGCACCCAGACCCCACGCAGCATTCTCATCTGTTTGTCATTACTGGTTTCATTTCCTGGTTGCTAACAAACGCCATTGTTACACATAAACACTGATGTTCAGCTGTAACGGTGGTGGACTCATCAGAACAGAGTGGGTGAGCCGACCAATCAGAGACACTGGGCTCATAGGGAGGGGGGGGCAGGAGCTCCAACAAGGCGTGTAGGACAGAGAGTGAATACACATACTATACAGAGATGCTGTATGAGAAAACCAATGTGATTTTGGAACATTGAACAATGTAAATCTATTCTAGTAGACCTAAACAATGGAATTATGATCAGTAGAAATGGCCATGACATGGGACCTTTAACACTGCTTTTTCCATTGATTGCACATAAACTGTCCGAAATCATATTTTTTTTAACCACTTAACTTTATTTGAAAGTGCACCATCACCAAAAGCAAAAACAGACACAATCGGTTACTGTAGAAAACTACATACAATTGGTTGTAGCATCCCTTATCATGAACCGAAACTAAAAGGGAAAGGAAAATACCTGAATCCTTATTCGAAGTCTGGTTATGTTTTCTCACTCTCAGACAACATCTTCTGCGTCAGAGCAAACTCCCGCGCTTCCCGAGGAGTGCGGATGTACGAGTCAATTTCACTGTCTGAGATTTCTTCATCCCCAGTCACATCTTTGCACTCGGGCCGCTCCACTCTCCTCCTCTTCGGATGCACCACACACGGGGGGGCAAACAGCACTCGCTTCCCCCAGTTTGGTGCTGCAGCCTGGCTCTCTCCTCCTCCAGTGTTCCCCTCAGGCTCTGTGTGTGGATCATCATTTCCATCTCTGGGTCTCTGGGCGCTTTCAGCATTCAGTTCACATTCTTCTGCAGTGGGAGCATTTGAATTCTGCTCTCCATGCTCGGATACTTGTGAGGAAGCAGCCTCCTCAGGTAGAGAGTCCTCACCACTGGCCTCACTTTCTGCCTGCAGAGTTTCCTCATGTGTTCTCAGAGCCCTCCTCAGCAGAGCGAACCTGTGATTTAAAATATCCTCCACCTGCCGCATAACATTGTCTGGCGTCACCGCCTCCCTCACCCAAGGAATCTCCCTCCCCAGCTTGCAGAGCACCTCCTTCATCTCAGCGATCCTCTTCATAGCAGGCTTCAGCTTATTCACTTTGGCCATCTGACAGAACTTGTCCAGAGTGAGTTTCAGGCGGTGCTTGTTGGGTTTCAAGGACTGCCACGACAGATAGATTGAGGCCATCATGATGGGGGTGGGATGACGGCCAGTCACGATCCAGGTGTCTGCTGCCAGCTCCACCAGGGCCACGGCACGCTTCGTCAAGTCCCTCGAGTTCTCTGCCAGCTTCAGGAACGTGAAGTGAGCTGATTTTATACCTGGCAGAAAAAAGGTTTTCATTAACTATAGAACTGACCTTGAATGGTTTTTAGAAATGCATGTGTTGTTAAGAGCACTTTTCTTAAAAACACTAACCAATATTAATACCAATTGAAAATGAAAGCCAAATAAATGTGTCTAAAGGAAAAAAGCTCAATTTATTTTAGGCCTGGGTGATACAGGCTCTACAATAGGCTTTAACATTAGAATAACTACCAGGCAGTCTTCTATTAAATGAGACTTGTGTTTGTGAAGGAGGAAAAGAGAACAAGCGCTGATGCTTGGATGAGTCAGAATTAGCATTTTTCTTTTATCCATTGCTATTGTACACTACAGAGGGATTAAGACAGAACTAAATCTTCTGACTAAAATGTTCAAGCCAAGTTACATCCCAATATCTACCATTTGTAAAACCAGCTGTAGAGAAGACACTAGTCCACGATATCTGCTCAACCAATCGCACAATATGTGAAATGTATTAGATTTGCAGCACCATCCCACACTTAACTTTTGCTGCTGGTCTTTAAAGCAGCCATTAGTTGTGAAAAGACTTTAACCTGCATTTTATTTTTAATAAGTGAGTTCATTAGTGTTGTGACGGAAGATGCTTTTAAAAAAGACCTATTTCCAGTTTGCTTGAGATCATTTCAGTGCTGCTTTCAATCTATAAAATTAATTATTTTAATTACAAATAATCAACCATCTAAAAACTTTACACAGTGTACATGTGTGACTGTGCATGAATATTTATAGCCTACAATAGCCTATATTCTACACCTGACCGTTTTATAAAGCCTCAACGGTGTCATGATACATCCATAGCATATGCAGTTCAATAAAAGCAATGTTGCTTAAAATCACCAATGATATGTGTTAATTCTATATTTGTAGATTGCATGGTAGCCTTCGCCCAATTAGATGATATGCACTTACAAATCAACTACCTATCACACGGTAGGACAACTCCCAAGACAATAACACCTACCAACCCCCTCCCATCAGATCTACATATATCTCATACAGGGCCTCTTTGTACACCAGGATTAGAGACAATTTAATTTCAGAGTAAAACAAATAAGGCCGATTTAACTATAATGTCTTGACTAGGTGCCCCTCAAACCCTTCTGATCACACTCTCCTTCACTTACTCCTGGCTGTGGGCCTCCATCACATCATTGATGATGAAGACCGGAGCCTTGATGTTGAGGATCTTGATCATCTCTTGGTAAACCGCTCCCACCACCACCGGGTCGGCGTCCAGCAGACAGCTGATGGTTCCCATGGTAATGGGCCAATTGAGCAGTCTGCAGCTCACAAGCACGCAGCATCCAGCAAGAACCTCTTTCTTCTGGAGGCTCACTCTGATGAAAGCTTCATGCTGATAGGCTTGGGTGTAATAGGTCTGCGAATGATTCTCGATCTCGTTGTTAACTCTGAGGATCCGACAAATGGCTTTAACACGCTGCAGACCTGTAGAGGTGTTACAAAGATATATACGTGCATGTGAGAGCAGCAGGAGCACCTGTACAGAGGAGCTATATCAATATCTCTAACAAGCAAATGCTCCCGTGGAGAGAAGGTCTCACCTTTGATCAGGTTCAAACACGGCTTTCTGGCCACCGCTGTGGTTCGGCTGTAGCTGATCTCTGTAATGGCAAATGCATATGAAGTTTGAAAAAGCGAAGATATAACATTGCCACATGCACAAATCACTAGTGCTGGTGTCAACTAACGCTAGTGGGTAGTCGACCAAAACATTAAATCGTCAACTTCTTTCCTAGTTGATTCATTGTTAAAGTAAATGTTTATGCAAACATGTCAGATATTGCTTTTTCCAACCTCTCAAATATATTTTCTACTGTTTTATATCAAATTAAACGAAATATTTTTGACTGACAAGATATGTATTGACATCACCTTTGACTTTAAAAGCTGGTGTGGTCACTTTACTATTTTCTGACGATTTTATAGACCAAAGTGTTCTGTCCTCCAAATCCAACAGGCAGCTAAACTTCTTCCCTGAATCACTCGACGAAGATAATCATTCCATTTATATAATGGTAAACTAGGAATTGGATAAAACTAAGACAAAAGGATACAATAACATGTTTCATTGTTTCATACATTCACATAATTAAAGTTAAAGGGACAAACAACAACTGATTACAAACATTAGAAATGCTACAGTTAGCTAATTGACAATGCTATAATACACGGGAATTTAAAATGACATTTTTCTAGAGGGCCCTTTATCAATGGTGCATACATTTCTAAATACACAGGTCTCCAACTAGCAGGTCATCTTTTAAGAGCTTAAAAACGTTTCAGTACATGAATAGCTGAATTACCAATATGCATATAAAACAGAAAGAAAAACAGCAAATAGGAAAGTAAACATTAAAATACCCTAAAAAAGAGGTGTCCTATGTGTCCAGTGTAGCAATACAATATTGCATTGATTTGGAGACATTGAAGCACATGATATAGAAATAAACGAGTCTTTTCAAATAGACAACTGCTGATTTTTTTCTGAAAATATATTCAAATAAAATTAAAGTTGGACTAACATCCAATAAAAGGAGGCGTGTCTTACTCATGTAGTGTAGTTAAACAATGCTGCATTGATTGGAGTCAGGAGGTCAACCTAAAACTAACTTCACAGCAGTTTTATGACTCTTTTTTTTGCAGGCATTTTGGGGTGAAAATGTGATCCATAAAAGTTTTGTACATGTGAAGTGACAACATTGGATGCTCTCGAGTCCTACTGTGAGCAACACCTCAGAGAAACACAATGGACAAACGGTGTATCATATCACTAGGCTTAAGTGTTTGTGTGAGCTCTCCGTTGATACCTCACGATTAAATCTGTGGTAAAAACAAGCTTTTATCACCTGAGGCAGCTAGCCAAAGTAAAACCTTTTCTCTCCAGACAGCAGTTTGAGACAGTAATCCACGCCTTTGTCACCACTCGGCTGGATTACTGTAACTCTCTTTACATGGGGGTCAGTGGGTCCTCCCTCGCTCGTCTGCAGCGGGTGCAAAATGCAGCAGCAAGGCTTTTAACTGGCATACGGAAATATGACCACATTTCCCCCATTTTGGCTTCGCTCCACTGGCTGCCAATACATTTTAGGATTCATTTCAAAAATCCTTTTGTTTACTTTTAAATCCCTAAATGGCATGACCCCACCATATCTTTCTGAGCTGCTACGCCCTTACACGCCCAGCCGCCCTCTCAGGTCAGCTGATCAACTGCTCCTGAATGTGCCCAGAACCAGGTCAAAGCTCAGAGGGGGCCGTTGCTTCTCTGTAGCAGCTCCCACACTGTGGAACGATCTGCCCCTGCACATCAGACAGGCCGCCACACTGCCTGCTTTTAAATCGCTTCTTAAAACCCACCTCTTCTCCTTAGCGTATTAACATCTTTTAGAGCGTTGCTTTTATTGCTTTTAAATTGTCTATTGTTTTTACTTGTACTTGTTTTATGGTGTGTGAGCTGTGCTTTGTTATTTTTTGTATGTTTTGTTTTGTTTATTTGCCTGTACAGCACTTTGGTCTGGAGGTTTAAAGTGCTATATAAATGAAGCTGTGTTGTATTGTATTGTACCTGTGTCTCCGGTCCAGTCGTCGGTCAGCACCCCCTCGGACACCACGGAGCCGCAGTCCACGCACACCCGCTGGGCCTGGCAGTACAGGTCATCGTCCACGATGTTGGAGGAGCCGCAGCCCGGGCAGCGTGTTACCGAGGAGGACATCTTTCTGATGAACTGCCCCCGTGTGCGGTAAAGATGGAGACCTCTTTATCAGTCTGTACACCTGCTGCACAACAGTGGACTCGATTTAAGCATGGAGGAAACTGTAATCAGCTGTTCAACAAGCCGGGGCCGCTTAAAATATGTCCGGGTTGAAACACACGCTCGGATGTTCGACTGTTCCGCTTGGTCCTGACACAAATAGGTAAAGTCAAGGGGGTTTGTTTCTTTTTGACATTGGTGGGTTTTGGACTGGCAGAGGTGGGAGAAGTACTCAGATATTGTACTTTAGTAAAAGTAGAAGTACCAGAGTGTAGGAATACTATCTTACAGGTAAAAGTACTGCTTTCAAGGTTCAAGGCTTTTATTGTCATTTGTACATAGCTATAGTGTAGTTATGACAATGAAACTCTTAGGTCACAGGCTCCTCCAACAGTGCAACACAATAAAACAGATAAAATAGTGCAAGTAAATAAAATAAAATAGAATATAGTAGAAATAGTGCAGAATAGTCTATATACAAGTAATTGGAATACTTTTACAGCAAACAGATGTAAAAGTAGAAAAGTATTAGCATCCAAATATACTTGTACCGAAAGTACTTATTTAGCAAATTGGACCATTTTAGAATACTATAAATTATATGTTTATGAGTCAAAGCTGGTAAAGGTGCAGCTAGTTGACTTGTATATATGTTTTTTATGTATGCACCACGACACCTAGTCAAATTCCTCGTACGTGTGAACCTACCCGTTACTGCCTCTGATTCTGATACTGTAGGGTAGCTTGTGAATGTCACTCATGGTACAAATAAAGTCTTATTTTAGTGTTGTTTATATTTCACATCATTAATCCAAATATTGAAAGTAACTAAAGGTACAAAATAAATGTAGTGGAGTAAAAAGTACACACTTTACCTGTGATTTATAGTGGAGTAGAAGTACAAAGTATACAATGGAAATACTCAAGTAAATACAAGTAGCCTATCTCAAAATTTGACTTAAGTACTAAGTAAGTACTACTTGGTTAATTCCCACCTCTGGTTTTGGGCCACGTATAAGGCGGGTTCTGGGGGTCCTAATGGTCCAATGTCTGGTGGAAATGTCTTTATTTATGTAAAGGAAAAAAATATGAAAATAATTGAGTATAATCCATATGCTAATGGTTATTCTGCATTGTTTATGAATGTGTGTTCACCAGTAGATTTTCAGCAATGTGAATGTTACCAACTGCAGTGTATTTTATCCGGGAAAGTAACCTCTTTCAATGTTTTTATGCTATTTGATATTATTTATAAATCCTTTGCTTTAATAGCTCGTGTTTTTTTTTAATAGATATTATACAGAGATATGTTGACTTTATTAATTAGGAATAAGAAAGTTTGTTTATCAGAAAAAGAAAACAATTTATTTCATTCTGCATAGGTTGATACCATTAATCAGTAAAGCAATTCAGTGTACATCATGTTAATAGTACAAGCAGGGTAAAGCGCCTTTTAGTGTTAGTAGAAACATATAAACATTGACACTGAGAAGAAAGAAACATCTACATAACTAGTGCATAGATCTGACAGTGAAATAAGGCTCTTCTTCATACCGGAGATACCTGAAAGCGGTTTTTAAACTTTATTTATTTATTTTTACAGTGAAATACAGTAATTACGTTTGACATAATTTGACATTCATCAAAGACTTTTATGCTCAACATGAAAACATTCTTGACAGATATTCATTCATTCGTCAAACGCATACTGTAGCAAAGTGTCAAAAAGGTGACTAAAATTTAGAAAAATGTAAAAATATCTTTGAAAAGTTCTTCGATAAAACTGGAACAGCTTCTGCAAGATGTCCTTCCACAAGAACATCTAAGTTTCTTTGGTGGTACGGCTAGATTACTGGGTCTAAACAGAGAAGGCTACAGTTGGAATAAAGTGTCAGATGTAAATCCTAGGCAGCTTTCTTCGCAGAGTTCAAGGACATGAGAATACTCGGCTTCTCCTCTATGATGCGCACCAGCAAGTTGTCGATGTACAGCTCCAGCTCTGATATCTTTTTGTCTCCATCTGAAAGCTTGTTTTCCTGTTTGAGCACCAGAGAGATGAGTTCCTCCTGAGTAAGCTGGGAATAGGGCCCTTTCAGACTGGGGGCATTGACCTGTGAGAGTGGATAAAACATACGTGTATATTAAAATCATACAGAAGACACAAAGCCCCTGAAAGTAGATTTAAAGGATGCTGTCTGATGAAACAGCATATACTATACATTCTTTCATTCAGAGACTTTCCTTTGTTCATTCGAAGAACCATATACCTTTTGGATCCTACCAACCTTTGTTTTCTCCTGATCTTCACATGTGATTCTTGAGGATTTGGTATCTCTTTCCCCTTGAACGACTGAAACCGACTGCTGTTCCAGAGGATTAAGGGGTTTCACAGGTTGAAGCCTGCAATGACAACATAAAAAAGAAAGAAAGATGTAGGCACTGGCTGATGAAAGTGAAATGAAATAGAGTATGCGTGCAAGTATAAGTCAGTTATAAAGCTTCATCCATTTTTTATTTAGGAATCACTAAATAAACAGAATATGATAGTTTATATTAATGCTGACATCTCATTGATCCGCAGTAACCTTATCAGATACAACCGGCTAATGAAACAAGCAAATATGAATGAGTATGAATGATGAATCCTAGAAAACTGCATTAGAAATGTGCAGGGTGATGAATCTTTTTCTTATGAAAGACACAATATTCCGAGCTAGCGGTGTGTGATGTATAATATATGAAGATAAGGATGAGTTGTATACATATTCTGTAGAGGAGCTGAACTCTCACCTGCGCAAAGGAACAGGAGCTCCGCCTTTCTTCCCGCCTGCCTCCTCCCCAGCACTCTGCACTGTGGCAGGCTGAGACTCTCGAAGGGGAGCCTCCTGGACGTGGATGCTTTTTTTAGCTTCTGATTTGGGGTCAGATGCATGGGTCACATTATCAGTTGCACCTGTAACATGTTCTCCTTCTTTGTTTTGGTTTATTAAAGTGCTCATTGTGGCAGCTTTCTTTGCAGAAGGTAGAGGAGCGCGGGCTTTTGAGGGTTTGATTTTTGTTTGAGAGGCGTCATCTTTATCAGCAGCTTGTGATGCTACTGAAGGCCTTTGTCCCGATCCAGTTTCACTAGAGGGCGCTGCTTCATCTTCTGGTGCAATATCCTCTTCGTCGTCTTCAAATGGATTCAAGCCATAAGCGATTGGGACTTGTTTTGCCACAGAGAGACATTCATGGGAAATGCTGCCATCAGAAGACCGGGTTATCTTGGGTTTAGATGATGGCTCTTCTTCCACAGAAAGAGGTTTAAGCGGCGCAGGACGTTTACTGTGTTTGGCTTCATTTGATGTTTCTTTGGTGGCACTACTTTGTGTCAGGCTCTGGGTGTTTTTTGTGTCTGTGGAAGGCCTACTAATAGGAGCAATCATTTGCACCGAGCGCTGAGGGAGAACACTGACGGTTTTGATGTCTTTGTCTGAACTCTTCTTGGTAATTTGTGGTAGTTGTTGTGCAGAGCCATCCTTCTGACTCTCGTCTTGATTCCTTCCTGGAGGCTGAGGAGCCAGCCGCCTCTCCCGCTGAGCACTAATAGGATCCTTTTCATCTGTAGAAATAGACTTGCTTCCCACCAATGGTGCAGCAGATTGAACCCTGGAAACAAGACACAGATAACTTTTGCAATTAAATGGGGTACCATTGGAGTGACTTTCTAATATGGTGAAAAGGAGATTAACATTATTACATCTATTACAAACTTGTGATGCAGAAATTAGAGAAATAAACAAAAGAGGACACATTGTTCATAGGAAAAAGCAGTGTTTAGTAGAAGCAATGCAATGTAGTAAGATGTGGTTGTTTATTAAAAGGATAAAGAAATTCCAAATATCAAGCAAATCACATCCTCTAATCCCTTGATAATTAATTCAGTGATTACCCATTGTATTAAAGTAGTTTTCACTCCCTGTTCATGTGTCAGCTGCTTAAATGAGGTAAGACTGTTCAATGATTCATCTCTCAGGTTGAAACATAAACGACCTAACACACATGCATGCATCTGCACGCTCATACCAACGCTAACACACACACACACACACACAAGCACAAAGCTATGCAATGTGCATGAGGGTGTTAGGTTGCGTTTAAAAGAGAAGTGCTGAGAGGAGCTGCTGTTCTGACTGAATACAAACAGAAGATAAACTGCAATAACACTTCTGCACATGTAAATTACTTCATATCATTTTCATCAGGTAATTCAAAATTCAAAATTCAAACTTCCCTCTTCTGTTCCTTGTTTTGTTATCTATAACTAACACAGGTTAAAGGAGCCCTGTTATGCTCATCATTTCATAATTGTATGTTGTGCCTCTACTGTGACTGTGGATCTGTTTTTAGGCTAAAGATCTTAAAGAAGACATTTTCAGGTTCATATTTGTATGTAGTGTCTCTCCTGTGACAGGTTTCCATGATTTAATGTTCAAAAAGGTCTTTATTTCTCTCATACTGCCTGAGCTGCAGCACCTCTTTTCACCCTCTGTCTGAAACCAGAGCCCTGTCTGCTCTGATTGGTTAGCTGGTTGGCTGTTGTGATTGGTCAATCGCTTAGGGATGTCCCGCCCCTTAGCCTATTACGTACAATGTGTTGGAGCGCTAGCCAATATAACCGTGAGTGTTTCTCATGTAAACAAAGGGCAATCGAGGCGTTTCAGGGGATGGAAAAGGATTTTGGAATGTTAGCCATTGCAGACCATTTACATGCACAACAAATACCTATATAAAACACTACAGGAAAGGGAAAACCCCAAAGAACAAAACTTAACCTAACTCAATTTACCCTGAAACACCCACAACCTTCCCCATAAGTGAATTTCGAATCAGGTTTGAATAATTGATGGAGTGTAAGAACATTTGAAATGCAGCGTGTAAATCTAACCTCTGCTGGATGGCTGACATCTTGTCTGTGCTGCTGTCTGCTCCAGCAGGTGAGTCTGGATCCTCTTCAAAGGGATTAGTTGCACATTTCTCATCAAACGGATTGGAAGAGACTTCTGCAGGGATCTCCACAGCCGCTTTCTTTCCGACAGCTTTGTGTTTGTTTTGAGATGCATCCTTCTTCTTTTGTTTTTCTGCTTTCCGTGTTGCCTTCTCTTCCTCTAGCTTCCTGGCCTGCTCTTCTTCTCTCTCATTCTCCTCCCTCTTAATCCTCTCCTCCTCCTCTCTTTTAACTTTCTCCTCTTCCTCAATCCGTTTAGTCTCTTGTCTCATTTTCTCCTCTAACAGTCTTTCTTCCTTTTCCTTCTTAGCTCTCTCTACTTGTCTCCTCTCTTCCTCTTTCCTAAACTTTTCTTCTTCCTCCCTTTGCCTTTTTTCTTCTTCCTCAATCCTCCTCATTTCTTCTTCCTCAATCCTCCTCATTTCTTGTTCTTCTAGTTTCCTCTTTTCCTCTGCCAACTGCTTGCGCTCTTCTTCTTTCCTCCTCCTCATCTCTTCTTCCATTCTTATCCTTTCCTCCTCCTCCTGTTTCATTTTCTCTTCTGCCTCAATCCTTCTTCTTTCTTCCTCTTGTCTCACTTTTTCCTCATATTCTTCCTTTTCCCTCCTACTATTTTCCTCCTCTTCTGTCTTGATTCTTTCCTCTTCCTCCCTTTGCCTCCTTTCTTGTTCCTCAAGCTCCTCTTGTTGTCTTCTCACCATCTCCTCTGTCTCTGTTTGTCTCCTCTCTTCCTCAGCCTCCTCCCTCCTAATCCTCTTCTCCTCCTCCTCTCTTAACATCGCCTCTTTAATGCTTCTTTCTTCCTCCACTCTTCTCTTCTCTGCTAATTGACACTGTTCTTCTCTCCTTGCGCTCTCCTCTTGTCTCCTCCTCTCTTCCTGAGTCCTTTCCTCCTCCATCCTTATTCTGTCCTCTTCCTCCCTTTGCCTCTCTTCCTGTTCCTCACGTCTCCTCTTTTTTCTCATGCTCTTCATCTTGACTTCTCACCACCCCCTCTTCCTCTCGTTTCCTCTTTTCTTCCTCAGCACTCTCTTGCTCCCTCCTAATCCTTTTCTCTTCCTCCTTTCTGAATCCCTCCTCTTCAATCTGTCTTTGTTCTTCCAGTCTCCTCTTTTCCTCTGCTAACTCATCCTCTTGTCTCCTCGCTCTCTCCTCGCTCTCTCCTCGTCTCCTCTCCTCCTCAACCCTTTTCTCCTCCATTCTAATCCTCTCCTCTTCCTCCTTTCTAACTTTCTCTTCTTCAATCCTTTCTTGTTCCTCTAGTCTCCTCTTTTCCTCCGCTAATCTTTCCCTCTCCTCTTCCTCTTGTCGCCTCCTCTCTTCTTGAGCTGTTTCTTCCTCCTCCATTCTAGTCCTCTCCTCTTCCTCCTTTCTAACTTTCTCTTCTGCAATCCTTTCTTGTTCCTCTTGTCTCCTCTTTACCTCCACTAATCTTTCCCTCTCTTCTTCCTCTTGTCGCCTCCTCTCTTCCTGGGCTCTTTCTTCTTCCTCCTCCCTCCTAATCCTATCCTCTTCCTCCTTTCTAACTCTCTCTTCTTCCCTCCTTTTTCCTTCCTCTTGTCGCCTCCTCTCTTCCAGAGCTCTTTCTTCTTCCTCCTCCCTCCTAATCCTATCCTCTTCTTCCTTTCTAACTCTCTCTTCTTCCCTCCTTTTTTCTTCCTCTAGTCTCTTCTCCTCTGCCAAACTCTCAAGCTCTTCTTCCTGCTTCCTAACCCTTTGTTCTTCCTCTAGTTTCCTACTCCTCTCTTTCTCCATCTTAATCCTTTCTTCTTCTTCTCTTTGTTCCTCCACATCCTCTTCCATGTTTTCTACTTCCTCCTCCTCCTCCTCCTCTGTCCATGGTGAATACTGCCTCACGGCTCTCAGTGAATCCACAGATGGAGGAGAGTTTTCGGGGACATCCTCCATGGAGCCTTGTCCTGAGCTGGTCAGACTGAAGTTTGATCCGATGCGAGAGGACCGGGGGGGCGGCTCTTCACGGTAAACATGGCTGCCATTGATGCAGAGGTTACTCTGTTCTGCAGCACCTTGTTTCTGATGACCGGAGTCTTTGCTGTCTGAGCTGCCTGAGCGCTTGTGTATCATGAACTTGAACTTCTTTTTACCTGGAAGGAGGTGAAAAGTTAACAGAGAAAATAAATTAATACTAGAACCGCCAAGAGGGTCATTTTAACCCCCCTGCGTTTTCAAATACATGTAACCCTGTTAAAATAAAACCCACGACAGAACTTATGAAGTTTCTACACATGGAGAAAATAAAGTGTACTTTGGGGGGGGGGGAAATAAAGTTCATGACATTCATGACTTTTCCTAAAAATATGTTTATCATCTATAGGTACATTTTGGGGGATGTGAGATGAAGAGAAAAGAAAATATACTGTAGGATTTATTTTTAGAACCGCCAAAGGTTATACAATTTAAATAATGTAGTTAATCTACAATAACTAGTTAGTTTAAATGTATTTAGTATGTTGTTATTTGTTTGTAGAAGCGCACTATTTATTGATTTATTGTAAAATGTATCTGTTATTATATAAACTGAAGCAATTTCTAAATTAACCACATTAACTGAGTTTAAATAAATGTTTTGTTTGTTGTGTTTTATGAAATGATGAAAATTAACAAACTAAATGTTAAAAAAATGACATCGCTGAGCACTGACGCTGTTGCGAAAAGGGGTCAAAATGACCCTGCTTGGCAGTTCTAAGGGTAATGAATATTGGCGGTTCTATTGGTATACAAAGGTAATGGAGTAAATAAAGAAAAACTGTTGCTCCTCACCTTCAGAGGAATCCACGTTCAGCCCAGACGACTGGCTGCCGCTCAGCGAGGAGTTCTTGGCGGGCAGAATAGACATGGACTGAGACATGTTCCTCTGCAGGTTGGACTTGGTAGAAAACAAAGACTTAATCTTGTGTTTCTTCTTTTTATCGTCCTTTCCCGCAGTCACCTCACCGTTCCCCTCCTCCTCGCTGTCGGTCAGGACTTGACTGAAGGACGGCAGCATGTTAGACGCAGCGTCAGATTCCTTTTTCTTGCCGCGTACTTTGTCCTTGAATTTGCCGAGACGAGATTTGGATTTGCCGGCAGCGGAGATGTCGAACATGCTGGCCGTCATGTTGTTCCTCATGAACTGGATGTCCACCAGAACCTCTCCTCTGTCTTTATCTGCCTTGCCAGTTTTGTCCAGCAACTTGAACCATCTGTGTAAGAGAGGACACAGTTTTTTATTTTAATGTTTGTTAACCACAAAATGTCAAATGTTTTAAAAAAATTGGGCGACCTAATTTAAAAAGTGAAAGAAAACGATTCTATGTTTTATTCTGGATGTTCTTATCTTCGTCCTTGAGGTTAAAAACATTTAATACTTGGGAAATACTGTTTTAGGCTACCTGGTGCAGAGGAGATAAGTCCAGCATTCACTCTACATCACATAATTACATATTAAGCGACTAACAATAAGTGCAATAAACCATAAAGATCCAAACTAAAACTGCTGACATATTTCTTCATCAAGAAAATATCACTAAGTGCTTGTGCATTCTGTAAGTAACACTCTTTAGTGCTTTTTTTAGTTGTTGTGATTATTCGGCATGGTATAAGCGAAACAGGTGGCGCTTCAGTTTGCGACGACAGATATTCTCCGCTGTCCTGATATCAGTGGGAAACTCATTCCACCATTTGGGAGCCAGGATAGCGAAAAGGCTTTTTGTTTGTTGAGGTGTACCTGGTTCCACTTCGTAGTGAGGGAGTAGCAAGCCGATTGGCAGATGCAGAGTGAAGTGCACGTGCTGGAGTATGGTTTGACCATGTCTTAGATGTAGGATTGACCAGATCCCTTTACAGCATGGTAGGCCAGTACAAGTGTCTGAAAGCACATTCTGGCAGCCACTGGCAGCCGGTGAGGGGAGCGAAGGGGAGGTGTATTGTGGGAGAACTTGGGGAGGTTGCTGCATTTTGAATTAGCTGTAGAGGTCGGATGGCATTTGCAAGTAGACCAGCCAGGAGGGAGTTATAGTAGTCATTTTAGATTTATTTTCTACTTACTACAAAAGTATGAAAGCTTAGTGTCATTTAGCTGAACAAATAACCTAGACTCTCTTTAAAACGTTCAAAATCTAAATACTGCCCATTGTGCATTAACATTCACTTTACAAACGTAATGCTTCAAAAACAAACTGCAGTAACAAGATGCCACGGAGGAAAAATGTTTTGTTGGAGCATTTTTTCCACACAGGCTGTGTTTCACCATAATGTAATCTACTGAATGGATATATTTTTCGTCCTTGCAGCTTCTTTGTGGAAACTTTGATCAATCCAGTAGCAAACTGAGAGTGACTCAGCAGTGACTGATGTTTTCGCAAGGTCTGTGAGGCAAACTGACCAAATAATAATAATAATGTTCCGCCTCTGGCATCCATTCGTGGGGGGAGGTAATGAATGCTTTTATTGTGTTTACTATTTTTGCACCAATAGGCAACCTTTATAAACTTTTTCCGCCAAAGTCTCACAGAAGCAAATCATAATAAGTATTACTTTACGATGAGACTGATAATAAAGGGTAGATTTATTACTTAGCAGGCTCTCCGATTGTTACACTCTATGCCTTGAAGATATGCGTAATAATCGACCTTCTGCATTTTCCGCACTTTTTCAGACATCTAACCCTGCAGACAATCAGTAGACCAGTCGGCTCCTTATAAGAGGGAATTTTTATCCAACAAGCTTAATCTCCACTCCTCAAAAAGCTAAAACTATTCAGGGTTCCTCTGGAAAAATCTACTACAAACCTCATAACCACCCTTTGCAATGCCCAACACATTTCGATGTAGCTTGACAATAAAATACCATTCAAGGAACCCAACAGAAACATACATTAGAATCTCAAAATAGCAACTCAAAATGTAATTATTGTAATAACATGAAGAAAAAAAACTAAACTTCCACTGAGACCAGGTTGTGTCAACTTCTGCATCTGTGTCACGGTCCAAAGGGGTCTCAGAAAAAGCAGAATACTTTAAAAGAACAACGGAAAGGAGCAGTCAGCATAAAAAGTGCCAATCAGGCAGAAATCTGAGGTCAGCACACCGCTGAACAAACAACTCCAACTGAAATCTGGATTCCTGGGGAAATGAGGAAATGAGGAAGGGGGCCGTGGGTGCAATCGGTGTGTGTGTGTGTGTGTGTGTGTATATAGCATTCTTTTGTGAGGCTTCATAACTGTCCTTCCTTGCTATGTCAAGCAAAAAAGAAGTTACTTAAATCAGGAAAAGCATTACACAACATTGTGATCGTCTTAAAGTCGAATTTCTTTATATGTGGCATAAACTGTAACCCCCCCCCCTCATTACATAACATCCCTCCCTGTGTCTTCCTCTCGCTGGTACTGAATGAGATATAATGTTGAGATTCCTCCTCCTCCTCCTCCTCCTCCTCCTCCTCCTCCTCCTCCTCGCCGCACAAACATAAGGAGGGAAATGTGTTTGCCCAGAAGTTGTTAAATGGGTGAGACTGCTGTCACAGCACCTCTGCCTCCTACTGTTGATGAGTAATAGAGCTTGACATTATAAATATTGCACCATAGAAACCCTCCATGGTTTGGCTGATGTGCATCCTTCAAACAAACACTGCTAGATAAATATTGCATGTTTTTATCATTCAAATGTGGACAGGGTTTGTTGTTATCATTCATACACATTAATATATTTATGTGGTAGAAGGTTATGAAAAATAATATTTCATCCAATGCCTCTGAGGCATCAAAACATCCTTTTGAATAGGTTAGTTGTCAAAGAAGAACAGTTATACAATAAACCCAATATGGCCTCAAAACAAACATTATAAAAGGATTTATGATGCTTCACAGCAATGTTATTTTTGATAGAGCTTCAGACAAATGAAGATATATAAATGAGAACTTTAAAACTGCATTAAATCACAAGATAATTTGAAAAAACAACAAGAAGAAACCAACAAAAAATGCTGACTGGTGTGGCTAAAACACTGAGTAGAATTGGGTGATTATTCTCAATGGATTATTGATTACAAACAAAGTTAGTGACCTGCAAAAAATATTGATTATAGCCTAAAGGACTTTTCTCAAAAGTTGAGTTTCAAAGCTTTTTCTTGACCCTGGTATCTGATCTGAGGCTATTTAAAATTGCCATTAATTAAACTAAGCTGATATTTCACCCACATTTTAGCTTCACCTCAGGTAACACCTTAATCCCCTTATATCCATATCAAGAGCTCATACATTTTTTATTTTAACATCTACAAATCCATGCCAAATGTAAAAACTCCAGCTCTTTCAAACTCACACTGGACTCTTCAAAGTGTCATAGAGCTGAGAGGAGTCTGGTCAAGTTTTTAATGAGCAACCCCTTTTACATGAGTCATGTAATCCATTGTTAATTATAATATTGATTATAGTGCATTCTCGTCATTTCACCCCACAAACGAGCCTCTCTTGTATCGATAATTCTGGATAACCGGTAATTAGAAAACAAACAACTGTGTGCGATGTAATAGTATAACACATAGTATTTGTACAAGTATGCAAAACTGTATCATAGAAAAAGGGATGAACCTTTTGAAAAATATGAGAAAAATATAAAATAATAGTTTGTTTGCATAAGTTTTCCTTTTTTATAAAAAAATATAATAAAATGATCATGGTGGGATTTTTTCCGTAAGAATCCAACACAAAGATTTTTTCCTAAACCTTTATAGAATTGGATTTGTAGGCGTTGCAATCTTTGCTGCACCACAATACTTAATGTAATACTGAATTGCATTTTGACAAACTATTTAGAAAAATCTAAGTTAT
The DNA here is from genome assembly GCA_031216635.1 of Dissostichus eleginoides. NCBI lineage: Eukaryota > Metazoa > Chordata > Actinopteri > Perciformes > Nototheniidae > Dissostichus > Dissostichus eleginoides. Next base: position 20,369,741 of record CM062282.1, on the reverse strand, counting down.
TATTGTGCCTAGTATAGCACAATATCAATGTATTGTACAAGTAGGGCGAAATTATAAGTATAAACATAGTATATGATTTATGCAAGTAACGATATATAGCAAAGCACAATGTATAGTATAAGCATATCAATTGTGTATCACACTTTCAATGAACTACGACAGCCTGTAGCATACTAAACTATTACACAACAGTAAGAAGTCCTACAGTTACTATACTATAACGTGAAGTGTGTTTACAACCCTGACCTTTGAACAACTACTGCTTTAGCCGGCACATGCCACACACACAAATACATCCCTTTAGGAAATAATGAAGAGAAGAAGTAGCTAGTTCAGTTTAAACAGAAGGGAAGTTGCAAAAGTGTTGGGGCGTTAACTGGCTGGGGTAGTAAGTGTGTGCAGGGGAAGCAATACAACTGTGAAAGTGTCTTCACTTAACAGTGCCTGGAGGATGAAGAAGATAACGCCTTTAAACTCAGAGATCTGTCCGTGAACCCTGTGAAGAGAAGAAAGTGTTCTTCTCTGCTGTACAGACACAAACACAAGAGGATAATGCATGACTAAACATTTTGTAAAATGTATTCTACTTTCTGCACACACACATCCTTCCTTGTGAAGCTGCTGATAAGACAATGTGTGGCTCAGGCCTTATCACTGGGCACAGCTGTGTGAGTGGGAAGAGAGCTGAGTGAGTAAAACAACTCAGGAGTGATAATGTTCAAGGACGAAAACTGTCCAGGGCTTATTGTTGGCAGTTGATGTTCATTACTGCTCATGTTTTGTACAGCATACAGGTTCCCGAGTGAAGTCAGTGAACCAAAATGAAGGACTGTGCAAAGAAACTGGCGAATAAATTCCTTTTCTCACCAAAATCCATCTGCACACATCCAAGAGAAAGCCAGGAAAGATGGACTGTTAAGCGGCAAAATGCTGTAAACACTCTGAGACGTGCATACTACAGATTCTTACACCAATTCTTCAATAAGGAGTCTCAATTTACTGTGTTTTTAACAACTTGGGTCCTTTTTTTTTTCTCTTTCCATGCTTCACAGCGCATTTGCTCTCAGGCCTGACAGCAGATTGTTTTATTAGAGGCAAAACTATACACTTAGTTAATTCTGCTAGAAGATCATTTTAGATGTCAGAATAAGAAAGGCACAGGTACAAACAAAAACACTTTAAACAAAAAAACAATACATACATCTACTACTCCCTAAAGTTATTTCAAGACATTTGCTAATTTCCTTCTTGACTGTCTAAATGTTTCCGAAGACTTTTGAGTCACATCTGTGGTGCCTTCTTTAAGAAAGCAACACATGAAACTTGGTGGAAAAACAGCTTTGGCTAAATTCCACACACACCATGTACCTTAAACAGTGGAGCTGTTGTGCAGGCAGCTTATGTTTGTCAGTCTGAGGTCAGCAGTACAGACACAGAGGTGTTGCTCAGAAAAACTGACCTCGCTAGAATGTGTCTGTTGCCATCACTGTTTGCTTTTCATAGATAAAAACAGTCAGGAATGCGAGGCTGAAGCTGGATTTAAACCTCTGAGTCAAGGTGCATTCACACAGCTCACAGAAGGCTACTGAAAGATCAACAGAAAACATGTTGAGCATTTACACAACACCAGCTAAAACATGATTTCCTCAGAAAAACTAGATTTGATTATTTGACTGACACAGTGCCAAATAGAGCAGATGTGATGCACACACTAGAAAACCATGCACGATTAAGCATGCATCGTACAGCCAGGTGAGTTCAGTTTAGCATGCTGAGGAGTTGGACACAAGCCAGGCCCGAAAGCAGAACGATATGCAAAGGCCTTGTGTGACCAAAAGCATTTTAAAATCACAACTCACTACATGCTCTCAGGTCTGATTTAACTATGGATTTTTCGGTTAGAATAAAATCTTTAAGTGGTTTTACTGCTCTGTTTTATAAAAGGTTTATGAAAAAGGTTGTTTGTCATAATGATTGGAAAATCGATGACAGGAAATCGATATTGTGTTATGCTGTACAAAACATGAGCAGTAATGAACGTCAACTGCCACATTATAATTCATCCAATGACCCAATACATCAAACAGAGCTGACAGACCTCAACAACAAACAACCCTGGAGACTGTGTGTGTGTGATTGTGTGTGTGTAGGATTTTATATAATACTGGTCTCACGGCAGGGGACTAAAATTCTCAGAAACAGTTTAGGACAACAAAACATTTCCCACTCGTACTGAACTAAAGACATGGCTGAAAGCATTTCTAATTTTAGCAAGGATACCTTGAATTGAAACGTTAAATGTTTTCTTTGAGAGACTGAAGAGCATATTTTTTACATCGTCATGCTTTGAAGAGCACGCAGGTAACCATTAGTGAGTCCTTACAATATCAGCAGCGAGGCCTGTAAACACTGGGTGGCTAATTGCTTCATGTTCCTCGCTCTGTGTGAATGCAGCGTTATGAAAATGTGAAAGCTTGATGTTTTTAACTTAGCAATTACAAAAACGTGCTTCATTGGGCAAAGTGGGGTGAAGTGTGGGTCTTCTTTTAAAGTTCAGTCAATGAAAGAGTGAATCCTCTGACTTGAATCTTTCGTCTGAGTAAGTAATGCTGATTGGCATCCATGAAGGCTGCTGCCGAGTGCCGAGGTAACAAATCCCTTAAGCTGCACCGGAGCGAGTAAGGAACATTCATGAATCAAAGGCACCAAAGTGGGCCTGTGTGTGTGTGTGTGTGTGTGTGTGTGTGTGTGTGTGTGTGTGTGTGTGTGTGTAATACAAATATCTCAGGCGGAACTCACTTCCAAAGCGTCTTAATACATGCACAAATTAAGTCAAATATATTCATATGGCAACCCTAATCTACAGTTTTCACAGATGCTGAATAATTAATTTGTTAGATTATAGAAACCTTGGTTTGTAATTATTAAAGGATTTAATAAGGATTATGGATTTTTGTCCTGCAAGAACACAAAGCTGATGTATGACTGACAGAACCGACAACCAGGGTGTGTCCCCATGTGGGCAGCTTAAAATCAAAGTCTTCATTTAACCCCCCATGATTTCCCACATTTACATGCAGCAAAAAAAAGTAACATCTGCCCAAAAAAAGTCTTGTATTTATATGTAGTGGATTGGGAAACCCGATACAAAAACTTTTTTTCAATGGCTTTTTAATTAATGTTTGAAAGAAACTTCTACATTATGATTTATTTTGAAAACTTTTGGGCACACTATGGCAGAAGTGTTGTCACTCCACAACAAAACACCCAACTGTCATGTGTGTAAGTGCTAGGTATGTTTGAATAAATGTGGATGTATCAGGTGTCTGTTATTGTGTATGTGTAGTGTACAGTATACTGCATTTATGAAAGGATTTGCAAACTGTGGAAACATTTCTTGAAATGGACACCAAAAAACTATTTCCAACCACCAGGTTATTCCGCCAGGGGACAGGTCAATGATACCTCCTTAAAATGAGTTAATGATATTTGTTCATAGAGGCTTAAAGGACTTTTGACAAGTTGATTGACAGAACATGTTTCTGCAACTGGTTCCAGTTTCTTTAATTTAGATTATTTCTGGTTTTCTAAACGTTCAAATAAGAGCATTTTTGGTCTGTCTGACATCTTGGGAGGGGAACTTTGACAATTATCCTACATGAATCACAAAATAACAACTAAAAAGTCAAACAATAGTTGGTTTCAGAACCAGGCTTTGTCAATCCAGGCATCAGTTCATCTATATTTCCATATTATACACCTATTAAATAATGACCCTGTAACTCCCTGCAGTGTGTGCACTCACTCGGTCTTGCTGCGGGTCTTGTCCTCGCTGAGCTCCAGCAGGTTGATGACCGCCTGTCCCAGCAGTTTGTCCGGCCCCACAAGGGCCCGGTGCAGGACGTGGACATGCAGCGTGCCGCGCTCCGGTCCTCCTCGGCCGGGCGGCGGAAGGTCGAAGGCCGCCTCCTCCTTCCACACCGGGGCCACGCTCTTCTCCACCACCGAGGTCTGGAACTTCTCCTTGCCCACTTGCATGATAGCGTACGCATCGTTGGTGCCGTTTTTCCCCTTTATCCGGAGGCCTCTGGATTGGAGTACCGTTACCTGGACGCTTGTGGGACACCACTGCAGATCCGCCAGAGACATGCTGAGAACTGGATCGCACAGAATTTAACTCCAAGACGCAGTGAAGTCTCTCATGGGTTCACTGTGAGACTGCACTGAAGAGACTGGAGGAAAAGTTTTTTGCCGTGAGCTCCGGTGACTTTGAGGAAACAGCTGATAGGGCGTGGTTACACCGAGAGGGGTCCTTGGTGGAGACGAGACACTCCTCCAGATTAGCAGATTATATGAAAATCTGCGTAGCACATTCACCCACAACAATGATTTACAACTGGCCACACATGATGCCTGTTGACATTGACAGAGAGCATCAACTGTATTCAAATGACTGACTGATACGGGTGACAGTGTTTAATCTGCATACTTCATTGGATGGATTATTCTGGTCATCAAATTTAAACACATTTAGTGTATTCTTTAATCATTTACTGTCAGTTACATTGTTTTCTCCTGCTTTAACATCTTTATTATCCACTGTAAATCTAAAAACATGAGACTTGTGATCCAATTGTGGAGATAGGCCAGGATACCTGACAGCTGATAGGTTGTATTCAGTTTCACAAGCAGCTCCAGTTTGAATCTTAATCAGGCTGCAGTGCCAGTGTCTGCATGGATTTCAGATTCAGGACTGAATGCCTTGATACATGTGGAATGTGTTTGTTATTCCTTCTGTTTTAGTGGATGAATATACTGGCTTTTTAAGAGTTATTCCCCTGCATTTAACTCATTCCCATGAGTTTGATTAGATGTTTTGGGGAATCTATGTATTCAAGACAGCTGTATCTTTATTTTTCATGCCACAATATGTGATACGGTTTATGTCTAACAACACTGACTCCTGCTGTTGTAAAGAGAGCAAATTAACACATTGCATCTATCTAAATCTTGAATCCTTCATAGACTATTCTAACAACCACAGACAAACACATTTGATATTTAAATGAGCATGGTTTACATGGTGTGTCAGGCCCGAAAATGTTTGGTCTCACTTTCACCTCTCCCTTGTTTTTAAGATTAAGGGCAAAGACACTTATAGAGCCTTGAGCCAATTATCAAGGTGACTCACGAATGTTGGCACGGCCCCTGTCTGGCTGTGATGTAATGACTGTAGTACTAGAAACTCATTTTTAGACTTTCTTTTAGATGAGAATGTGTTTTAATCAGATATACAACAAGCTCACATTGCAGTAAAATGAAGGTCACTATCGGACTTTGGTCTATGATCAATCCGTTTTAAAACAAAGACAAACTGACCTTTAAGCTTTTGCATGTCTTTCAAAGTTTGAGCTTTCTGTACTGTAAGTGTAACTATTCTCCTAGCTTTAAATCATACAAACAATGTAAATAAATATACATTTTACACATAAATATGAAAAATTAAATATTTTCCTTCAGGCTGGTAAAAGTAACAGTCACAGTACTGAATATATTAATAGACATTTCTACTTCTTATAATTCACATCCACCATCACGTTATAAGATGTAAGACTCTTTATTTATAATGGCCTATATTCTCTGTGTCCTCATTGTTCTTTTGTTGGATCTTGATTTCTTTCATCCTCTTCTGGATTTTCATCCTCTAAATGTTTGTCGTCACCTAGGTCCCCCTCGTCCTGCTCACCTAGAAGAACTTTACTGTAAAGGTTCTGCTGCTCTTCTTTAAAAGCATCTTTCACTTTTGCTCGTTTCAGCCCTCCATCCCTGAAAAGACACAGGTAAGAAAGGAAAAGGAGAATCACACAGAGTCATCAACGTCTTCCATGTAATACTCAACAGTTTCTGTTAAAGCTAAAAACTAAATACAATCCGTTTTGGTAATCAGCAACTGTGTTTAATACAATTGGAAACCTCTCTTTCCAAAAACGACTACACGTTTTTCCTGATTTACATCATGACTTCAGGTGCGTTTTCCAGCCACCTGTTTTTGCATATTTTCAATTTTCAATAAAAAATATTCCCAATTTTTTGTTAGGCTTGGCTAATTTTAGAAACTGTTTGAAGAGATAGAATCAAAATGCGACAAAGCATTAGCTTAACATACTGCTCATCTCAATTAACTAAGTAAAAAAAGAATGGACATAAATGCAACGGTCATGAATGATAACATGCAAAAAACTGCATTTCTTTTGCTATTTTTGTATTTATTATTTTCACTACATTTGGATGGAAACTTAGCTATTGACTCACCAAATTAGATCCACTAATCCTCCTTGTGCAGCTATGGCAGCTTTCACTCTGTTTGCAAACTGCACCGCATCCTCCCCTTCCTACACAGGAAAATACAAATCAACAGGCTAAAGAAAGGAGGGTAAAGTATTCCAGTCAATGGAATAAACAATAGATCTATCAGTGAAGTTTAATCTTTCAAAGTCTTCATTGTCATCTGCACAATATCTAAAGCCTAGCTGTTGGCCCAGGCTCCTCCAACAATGCAATATAATTACAAAGAGACAAGCAACCTAAAATAAAGAAAGACAATGGTGCAAAGGACTTTATGGTGCATTCAGGAATTAGCAGGCAAAAGTAAACTGTATACAGATAAAGTCAAGTGAGAGTGCAAAATGAAATACAGTACTTTTCTGATAAAGTCCTATATTGTTATTGGGACAAAGAGCTTCACCTCTCTGTTCATGGGCGGCAGGTACCAAACGCTGCAGACAACGGCCCAGCTGCTCATCATCCTCAGCAGATAATACACCATGCCAAACTTACTGCTGTTCCAGAAAGCATCCCCAAACCGAGGATCATACTGCAAGACCAAAATAAAGTTATATAGGATGGCAAAATGTGTAGAAAGGAGGTAAAAGACCAAAAAAGTTCCTACCTTTATAGCAACTGGATAGACCGTGCAGGCAATTTCAAAGCTGCCCTTTTTGAACATCATCACTGATGTGTTGTTGATGCAAGTACCTGCAGCAGACATAGCATGAAGACTTTATTGACACAAAACAAGACAATGCTATGGGCTTTACACACATATATATATATATATATATATCATCATACCCTCAGGGAAGATCAGGATAGGTTGTTTCGTTTTGTCGGCAACATGATCACTTAGCCTAAAATGGCAAAGCAGAAGATATCAATATGTTTTTAAAGACTCTCGCCATTAACCTCTAGGCTTCCAGTTAAATGAAATTCAATATTAACCACTGCTTTTATAGCAACCCAAATCAGTATAAATTTATACCCCATGATCCATTTCAAGTTAAAATAACACTTGAGTTGGAAATGTCATTATATATATATATATATATATATGTGGTTATATTCTTAAATGCCTCAACTCAATTTGTATCAACAAGAAGCATGTGGACAAATTGTATTATGTAAGAGCAACGCACTGTACCTCAGCCACATCATAGACTCTATGCATTACATTAATGCACACAATATTTACAATTATTTTGCTTGTCATTACTGCACATATTTTATTCTAATTCTATTTCTACGATTTCAATCATATTCAATGTAAATACTGCTATATTTTACTATATTTTTGTAATGTTATTATAGTTTTCTATCTGTGTTTAATTTTTTTTTTACTTTTATGTATGCACCACAACACAAGTCAAATTCCTCGTATGTGTTAACCTACCTGGTAATAAACCTGTTTCTGATTGTGATTCGAACACTGAGAAGATGCACTGTTACCTCTTGGCCACTAGATGTCGGTCTTTGACTTCTGAGCGTTCAAACCAGATGTGAGGAGAGGACTTCACCATGGCTCGTTGGATCATTCCCATCAGCCCTCCATGCACCTGGCCGACCTGAGAGACCAGTTCAGCACAAGTTCATCTCAAAAACAACAGCTCTACTTATCTGTAATTGGTCATAATCATTTACTCTGAAAACACACACATTCCCTCACTCACAGAAACACACACACTTTTCTACCATAGAGTAGCAGCCGTCATTAGCCAAGATGATGACATCAATGGGTGTTGTGTGATTGGACACACAGATCCCTCCATTCTTCGGTTTGTTCTCTCTGAAATATGATATAAAAAGCTGTGAATATTACAGTTCGGATGATCATAATGTTCTAATTCCATCTCTGTCTGAACTGGTTTTGTTTCATAATATCGAACATACTGTACCTGTTATGATAAGTGATGATTGCTGTGAGAGCTCTCACACAGATGCGGTGACACATCAGATGAATCTTCTCACTCAGGGAGAACCTTAACCTAAACACATGCAGCATAACAACAATTACTCCAGTCCCCTTAGGGTGCACTCTTCAAGGTTATAATTTGGTTCCAATATATGTATCATGTAGCTAGTTTCTATCCTTGTTAAAGGGACCATGAATTGTTACTGAGAATTGTGGGAAACTTACTCTCTATTTGGTAAAAAGCCCAGCAAAGTAGTCAGAACTACAAGGAGACCGATGCCAGTGACTGCCAGAGTAACCCTGCAGAAGAAAGCAGATCAGATTGTTATGTTAAACTTCACTGCAGTCAATAAAGTATAATTATATTCCATATGTATATATGTATATATATATATATATATATATAATCTTTACCTGGTTAAATAAAGGATATATATATATATATAGGGTGATGAGATCAGAAATATGGCGACATACATTTACAGCTAATTTGAAAACCTCAATAGAAGCCTCACATCTAAAAAGCTAAAGATATTGGGTACAGTCTTACATATATTTTTCTTAAGACTGAACTACTTTTTGAACGATGAGATGTACTTTATTACTCCCTCGACCCCATCACCTGGCTGTGATCTGACCTGAGAGGCAGCAGCACTCCGTAGCGGACTAGCACTCCGAGGCCCCAGATGACCGTGAGTCTCAGACTGATGTGACGGAAGTTGTAGTTGCTGCGAGTCAACAAGTTCCAGCTATCCAGTTCCTGGGAAGAAAAGCGCTTGGTCACCTCGTCGTCCAGGATGCTCTCCACACCTCTCCGGCAGAAGAAGAAGATGTCGGCCATCTCAAACTGAGGCTCTGAGCGCGGACAGCTGGCAGAACCACAGAGCTCCTGGAGATCCTGCTGCAAGGACGTTGGTGTTTTTTTGGCTATGATTCCTACAATGAGAACAAAAAGAAGACATGCATTTGACGTAATAGTCAAAGTGATAGAGCAGTTATGAGTGAGAAATATTAAAATATAACTTGTTTACCATTACAACATGGTTTATAGAGTTGCTGGTTCTTCTCTTTTGCTCCCATCTCCATTCGTGAGGTTGCCCACTAATAAGAAAAACATATTTTTTATAACTGAAAATAACATTGTTACATTTTTGAAGATGACAGATTCAGAGAATACATTTTTCTGAGAAGCTTGCAGATGATTAAACAATACAGAGACATTTCAGAAACATGATTGTGTTCCAGTTTCACGCTTCGTCTGACATGGAAAATAGGTCACAATTTTGGCCTCTGTGACACATAAACCTGGGGAGAGCACATTCAAAGAATCATCTATGATGTGTTCTTGGAAAAAAAAAAGAATGTGTTGAAGCCCATAAAAAACAAACGATACACAATTATTACATACAAACACTCCTACACAATCAACTATTTACAGAGCTGCTGCATGAAGCAAAGAAAATTATAAATGCTTAGAAAAAAAAACATAACTGATATGGTGGTGCAGATAGGTCCAAAAGAAACAGAAAGCCAGCTTGCCATACTATTGTCCATCTGGGAACACCACACACCGCTTCACTAAAGGAGGTACCAAGAGCTAAAATAAAATAGCAAAACAAACTAAACAGCAATGTTGGTAAAATGGCAACTAGCTGCCCTCAACAGTTCTAATACAACCTTTGGGAAATTAGTAAAACAGTTCGCAGTCTCGTTGCAACCTCAGTTATTTCCCTAATTCTTGTGTAAAAGGGGAGTTCTTACAACTCCCTCAGAAACTGAAGGACCCCAGGGGCGGGACTTGAGAGGAGAAATGCCTTTTGTTCTCCGCAGCACATCACAAAAATCTTCCAGCAGTAGATACTAATCATCCCAGAGGTCTAAGCTCCCTACAGTCTCCACAGCACCCTCAGATAGTGGTCCCATGGCTAAAAGTGTGTTGCTCCCTGAGATGTGTCCTCAAAGCCCTGAGGAAGAGGAGGCAGCATCATGGCCTCTACCTCTAATAGCCCCCCTGAGCTGGAGAACCAATAGATCCCATTCAGCAGGGGATGGATTTATTATTTGGGAAATCAATGAGATTTACACTGTAGCAGTTTAGTGGCAGGATATTTGTTCCGACATGTTGTTAACTTAACACAAAAAGTAAGGCAATTTGTGTTTGGTAGATGATTTCTTTGTTGTAACAATGCTTTTTGGCAATACATCTTATACCGTTGGAAAGCCTGTTTTCTTACCTTTCCAATGGTACCACATTTGAGGAACAAGCATTTGTGGGATGAGCAGCAGAGCTAAGTATGTGGGTTGCGCCCATGAAAAATTATCTGCCAATGCCAAACAGCAGCCATTCTCTGGTCTCATACGGCTGCCAGGAGCCTGCCCTTCACCTTCAGGCCCACTTGCACTGGAACCTCAACATGTGGAGGAACATTTTGTTCAGCGATGAGTCCAGAATCTGCCTACATCAGTTGGACCGTAGGGTCACAGTGTGGAGAAGACGCAGAGAACGCTTTGCTGATTGCTGCACCGATAGTAGGAGTGGAGAGGATGGGATGGCCTGCCTGCCTGTTCCTCACAAATGTGTTACTATTGGAAAGGTAAGAAAACAGGCTTTCCAACGGTATAAGATGTATTGCCAAAAAGCATTGTTACAACATAGAAATCATCTACCAACACAAATTGCCTTACTTTTTGTGTTAAGTTTATAATAAATAAACAAAACCCTGGTCCAAAACCATATCAATACAAATGACTTTGATTATGTATTGTTCTAAAACATGGTGCATTACACAGAGACCAAACTCACCTCAAAGATCTTGAGAAGGGTCCTCATGTAGAGTCTGCGGATACCAAAAGATATTCCAAGGACGGCCGGCACCATTATGAAGACAATTAGAAGGGTCAACCAGACGGTGATGAAGATGCAGAGACACCTGCACAGCAGGTTCTCAACAGGAATTGTGAACCAAGCCATGCTGCTCACAGACTCCTGGTCAGTTTGAAGAGACGCCGTCCGAAGCCCACGGTGGAACGAACATTAGGAGAAACTCATTGTCTGCGTCTGACAAAGACAGATCAAATGATCAAGATTAGTCATAAAAAAGGACAATGTTTAGAATCCCTTTCAGGTGACTTGTGCTAAATTGTGATTGACTTATATTTTGAACAATATCATTTTTTGCTGTTGACCAATAATGATATTAGACACATGTGACACCCTCATATATTATTAGATGCCAGACACAATACTTTTTTAATCCAGCATCAGGGTCTACAGTTTTCGCCCTCCTTTTCTTTGCATTTATCTTATTTATTTGAGGTCCTTTGTCGGAGAGTGTATGGTTATGTTGAATTAAAAAAATTAGATAAAAAGGTTTAAAGAAAACTAAATTAATATTGTCACTACCTATGAATTTAATGATACAAAATAAATGTAAGAATACATTTGAAGGTACATTACCAGTTAAACCTCAGAGCAGAGGGATGCAATTAACACTGAAAGGTTGAATAATAAAAACTAGTTACTCTAAATAAATAATCTACTTTGATACAGTTAAACTATATATCATTAACGTTATGGTACAACAAGCAGGGCTATCTACTGTAGCTACAATAATTTCACACATTATCACCTGCATTACCGTATTTATTACCAACATAATAAGAATTAACAGCAAACAGCTACTGTTTTCTATGCATATGGTTTCACCACTAGTGTAGCCTACTAGCTAATGTTAAGTTACTCTGTCGCAGTATGCAATATTTATCAGCAAGTTTCCATGAGTTAGTTTCGCAACATGCTAGTATACAAGAAGGTAGCTGCTAGGTTAATAAAGCTTACTGTGACTAACGGCTAACGGCTAATATTGTGTAAGCTACCTGGTAACGGCTTTTACCGTCCCCCGGTTCTAACGGTAGTGTTGTGGCGGCGGAGGAGTGGGGTGACACTCGGTCAGCAGGTACAGCAGGTGTTTCTCCATCAGGACAGTCCCGGCTGTAAAATCATTACATGTATCTGTGTGCAGCTGCTGGCTTTATTTACAGGTTTACCATAGCAACATGACAAAAGGTGACCAATGAGAGCCGCCGTCACTGTGGGCAGGAAGTGCACAGTAATCTGATTACAGCTATAACCTGTTTATTGTCAATGTAATGCGCTCACACTGGAAAGAAATACCAAGAAGAAAAAACATTATAATAATACATTACATTACATTTTAGTGACGCTTTTATCCAAAGCAATACATTATTATCATCACATAGACTAGTATCCATTATTAATAATGTTTAAAAAAAATTAAAAAAAAATGATAATGCGCTTGGCATTTATGATAAGAGCTACTTATTATATAACGTTTACCTAAAAAGACTAATCTATGAAGAAAAATAACCTTAAACAACTAAATTGCCTGCAAGCAGTTATAGTTTTATCCTTTGAAAATGTATTTGGATTTAATGAGAGGGTGAGGATGGTGTACTGTGTCCTGTTACTGTTAACTTAACAAAATGAGTCATTATAGAAAGGACTGTGTGTTTAGATCATTAAGAACACTTGTCAGATTGCTATTTAATACATTTTTGTAAATGTCAGAGATGTTTTGCATCTTTTCTAGAAATGATTAATTTTGATAAACCATGAAAGTTTGATTAAGCTTTTTCATTTTGGCTTTTGCAACATCCAATCTCTTAGAGGAATGTTTCTAATGTTGCTGATTTCAAGCCATATGCATACTGTGTTGGAATTAAACCCACATGGTCCAACACTTTATTCATTTAACTTGTCCAATATTGATTGTCCATATAAATGAATGGATACCTGTCATACAATCAACACTGAGAATTGTATGTGGTTCAAACCTTACCTTAGAAATGTTCACCAGAAAGATAGACACAAAATATAATGTGTCTGTCTGGACAGATACGTGTCCTCACAATAATTTGTATTTAAGACAGAAAAGTTCCAATAAAAATCTTTATTTAATCTGCTACAAATGTCAGTTGTTTCTTGCATGCATAGTTTCACACACTTAAGACAAGTAAAAACACAAAGTAAGATTTCCCTTTGGAAGAATGTCTCAACATTATAACATGCATAAGCCCCCCCATGTCCATTTATGAACAGTCAACAGAATTTAGCTGCCCCATCAACTTGGAAGGGCATTTCAAGTAGCCATTTTAAAACATATAATCCAATGGATTGTACTTCTAAAACACAATGTACACACTTAATACACTGAATAAGACTCGTGTTTTTCTTGTAAACTTTCTTTGGCTTTTTCCATAAAGAAGCAAATGCGGCTTCTTCACAAGTATACATAATCATGGCAGAAGGGTAAAAAAAAAAAATGATATTAGAGCTTATGCTAGGGGCAGTTTAGTGGATGAGGTTGATTGTTCAATTCATCTTGAGTATTAAAGTTAAATCACTTCAGGATTGTTTAGACTCACGAAACCCCAATAAAACAGGCAAAGTTCATAAAGCTCTCTGAAAAAATTAAAGCATAAACAGAATTTCTCTTTCATTTACAGTTTAGTTTTAACGCTCTGTGGTATCTGTCAAACTTTGTGAATTCCTGCAAGCAAAATTCTGAATAAATAATACATGTAATAAAAAAGGCATATCGCAGTAGTCAAGATTAGAAACTCACTGTAACTCAAGAGAATTTCCTTCGAGATTTTTTTGCAGTTGATGCACACTGAACATGACATTTATCACAGTAAGATAGGCATAATGTTATTAAAATCAGCAGAACTGCATAAGTGCTACATTGTAGATAATTACAAACAAATATTGGCTTTCCTTAACCAGGGTATGACCATAGTCTTAGGGGACATTAAACCGACAGTAGGTTGGAAAGAGACAACATTATGCACAAAACACAAACACACATCTTTGATAGAATCACATCAAATATTTTCATATTGCCATTTTATGTTTGTGCTTTAGATGTCCTCTGCTTTAGCAAAAAATGTGCTGTGTTAGTTCAGATGTTTGCTGGCTTACAGCTGTAGTTAAAAATGTGTTTTTTTAAATGCTACATTTATTAACAGTGTTGTAAATTCCCCTGCTTTTTTTGGTCTGGTGGGAGGCGGGGCTTAGCCTCCACCTACCAGGCCACACCTGATCCCATTTAAGGCCTGTAATCAGCCCTGCTCAGTCTCTCCCGTGTCTGTAGCATCAAGCTGATCCCCATGTGCTCTCTTCACAAGCTGAATATCGATGCATTATTTGAGTAAGTTGTGTTTACGTTCATTGGTGATTAGGTTTATTGATAGCTTGTTTAGGCTTATCTGGCGAAAGCAATCTTTGATTTGTTTGTTACAGAGTATTGTAGCTCTTCCTGATTTCCACTTGTGTTTATATCCTAGCCTTGAAATCATCATAACCATCATCATCATCATCAACATCATCATCATCACCACCATCAGCTACATCAACTGTCAACTGCATGTGAAGCAAATAAATGGTTAAACTGCTCTCATGGTGGGTCTTCATACTTTGACTGGTATGCCAATGCAGAGGCACTTCAGGCAACCCTCCCTAAAATTACAGCCTAGTTTTTACATGGTCCTCCGAGCCGGAGTGCTTAGGCATTGGATATGGACCCGAGAGAGAAGCAGGATGAAGAGGGACTTCGGCGGGGAGCACGGAACAGATATGCACCCTCATATCTGCAAGACTATGAGCACTATGGAGCTTCTTACCCTCCCCCATCCACCCAAGAACATAACATTAAAGAAATCCGCAATATGGTCATGCAGCTTCTTGCTAGGCAGGACGCTTTACAGAGGCAACAAAGCTCATATATAACTTGTCCCTCAAGCTGTAGTGGTGAATATGACACAGATTGTGAAGATAATGTTCTACCCCAAACCCAGATATGTACACACAGTGCATGTCAACTGATGCTCCAAGTGCCCCCCATGTCCTGTCGGCCCCCCGCTGGAATGATGCTCCAAGTGCCCCTCCAGTCCAGTCAGCCCCTCGCTCGACTGGAGCGTCGGGCACCTGGTACTGGGGGAGACCCACAAGGGGACGTGGGGGATACTCTTGGGGCACCTGTAACTGGGGAGGACCCACAAGAGGACGTAGGGTGGATGCTTGAGGCACCTGGTACTGGGAGGAGCTTGAGGCACCTGGTACTGGGGGAGACCAACAAGGGGATGTGGGGGAGGAGCTTGAGGTGCCTGGAACTGGGGAGGACCCACATGGGGATGTGGGGGAGGAGCTTGAGGTGCCTGGAACTGGGGGAGACCAACAAGGGGATGTGGGGGAGGAGCTTGAGGTGCCTGGAACTGGGGAGGACCCACATGGGGATGTGGGGGAGGAGCTTGAGGCACCAGGAACTGGGGAGGACCCACATGGGGATGTGGGGGAGGAACAGTTAATCTCTTTTTTAACAATAATGTCTGAGTGACACAGAATTTACAACAAACAGTGTTTGAGCATCCCGCCCAAACATCCAGTTGTACCCATTGAGTCAACATCAGCATTAAAGATGTTGGTATTTTTAAGGAAAATGTGTTGTTTAAATAAACTTTGTAAAAGTTACAAATGCAGCTGTTGGTTTTGATTATTTTCTGAGAAATGAACAGTGTTGCTTCTGGCTGTGGTAAACAGCCTGTGTGCTTCAGCATGGCAGTTTCAGGGCGGGGTTGATATGTTTTCGTTTCCATTGAAAGCTCAGTAGTTCAAGATCCGTTGGTGCTCTGTGCTGGTCTCTTTCCTCGTGCTCCCACACCAGAGTTCATGTCGATTCTCTGTCAGGACCTCATCGAGACATCATCCGCACAAACTCTGGGAATTAAAGGAAAGAGCTGATTTTTTTTTACCAAGCGTTTGTTAATTCATGTCAATAGAATATTTGATGCTGCACAACTACTCCTTTATACATATATGATACAATTAAGGTTAGTGTAAAGAGGCTGTAATTTTAGTGCCAAATCTCCATTATCACTTAACTTTAGTTGATCTCAACTCACAGTATCAAAACATTGTATTGTTTTCAGTAAAAACAGACACAATAACCATTTGTTTTCTAAAATTATTGATTGGTAACAAACACTCTAATCATAGATCCAAACAGAACTTCTCACTTTTTATATGACTTGGTTACTTCCTACCATGCATCCAATCCCATAAATCCCATTCATAAGGAACATTTTGACCATGATCTACTGTGCACGTATCTAGGACTTTCAAAGATCAGTCTCTTTTTTGTGGAGAGGAGTGGACTCACTGTCACAGCTAAGGAAAAATTGTTCTGCTGCTTAGAACCTCAGACATAGCACCAATTTTTTTTTTTACAGTAAACGTACACCACCTATATGCATACATAAGGAATACAATAAAATGTATCTTGGACATTATTTCTGATGGGTTGTATAGAATTCAGGAAACAATATTAAATGATGTCGATGTAAGTATCGTTTTACAACTGAGAGTAGCAGTGGTTTCTAATACTTTCATCCCTGATGTGTTTGCATATTTTCCTCTGTGGGTAATCTGTGAGGTGACATAATCCCTTGGTGTGGAGATAATCTGACAGACAGACCTACTGTAGTGCCTTCATCCCCTCACCTCATGATCAGCGTGGTGTCCAGATATCAGAACGCATGCTAGGATTTTACTTTGAATTGTCTCTGAGTGTGATTTAAAGCGGGAGAGACTAATTGACAAAGTTATGATGTAAGCATGTTTGATTTCCAGGCTCTGCACGCTGTGAAATTTGTATACTGTGTATAAATAGCAAGGCATGGTGTGATGCACTGCATAGGATTCTTTACCTTCAAAGTCAACATGCCCATCTCCGTTGAGGTCGATGTCTCGTAGGATGTCCTCCAGGTCTCTGTGTCCGACCTGAAAGAGTCAGGTTGAGGGGAAGGTGTGAATAAACGGACAGGATCAGACGGACACCATGATTGATAAACAGAGAGGATAGATACTCTCTACCTGTTGGCCCAAAAGTTTTTTCATTGCTTCTCTGAGTTCTGCTGTGCTGATCTGGCCGTCACCATTAGTGTCGAACTGAGAGAGAAACAAATGAATGAAACACAGTTATTACATTAAAATCATAAAATACTATATTGTGAAAATCTATGTTTTTTGTTTTTCATTTTATTGTCTGTGTGTTTATTACTGCATATTTCTAGGCTTATATTAAATGTTTTTTTCTAATGCAAAGGCTCTTTCATTATTTTTGAAATAGTACTGTATACAATTAAATGCATTATGCTATTCCCCCTTTTCTTACATCTAATCCTAAGCTTTTTTCAACTACTATCATCATATCTGAATTACCAAACCACCGGTAGAACATCCTTAGATTATTGCTATATGACATGATGTTTGGTAAACTCTATATACGTATTGTTGTTATCACACTCAGTTTGCTTTTCTGTAAGTTTTTTCCCAATGTCTTTCCTCACCTCCTTGAATGCATCTCTCAGCTCCTTCACCCCAATCATGTCTGCGGTTTCAGCCAGAAGTTTGGGCCCCATGAGTTCAACGAAGTCCTCAAAGTCAACATGTCCCCCCACTGTTGGACAGGTTAAAAATAATAAAATGGGTTAACCTTTACGGTAATCTAAGAGACACGAGATGTATTGCTTTATTTGTACTTTACCTGATAATTAGTCATAGCATGCACAACTGATTCTAAATCTTTTTCAGATGAAAACATGTATAAACAGGCACATTAATGCACATATTCAAAGGCACAATTTTACTCACAATTCATGTTGATCTGCTGGCTCAGTTCAATAAGCTCCATCTCTGTTGGCATGTATCCCATAGTTCTCATGCAGTTCCCCAAGTCTTTACAGCCGATAAACCCATCTTTGTCTTTGTCAAACTCCTTAAAACCCTCACGCAACTCTGAGAGCGAGAGACATCAAGAGAGAATATGTGAAGATTATTTAAGAATATTGTAAAAATTAGAGTTATATCTACTCATTCTTTATTTTTTTACTGAATTTACCATCCATTTCTTCGGGCCTCAACTCTCGGTCCTGTGAAAGATCAGTGAAAGGTCAGGATTCAAACACTGCTGGTATCTTTTAAATCATGCCAAAACGTAGCATTCCACAAACAATATGATATAATAACAGCAGGCATGTGCCGCAGAGTGCCAAGAGTCTGCATGTTTCCTTCCAGTCAGAGGGGAAGAGCTTTTCAGTGAGATCACCTGCTGCAGAAAACAAGCACTCCTGGCACTCTGTTACACCCTGTGGAAAAATAACACATTAGGGTTTTGGGAAAGTAAAAATATCAGAAACATGATGAAATGCAGAGAGATTGGAGGGACGCAAAGCTCACAACAGATGCTCCATTTCCCCGTCCATTAAATCAAAGTGACTCAATCTCAACCCCTGCATCCGTTATCTGAGAGTTTGTCTTCAGAAGAGTCATTAAAACAGCGGTCGTCTACCCTGAGGATTCCTGTTTTCGTAAAAGAACAAGACTTTGTCCAAACAAATTAGATTGGTTAGATAATCACGTTAGGAACATATCCGCCATTACCATAGCCCAGATTTAACAATTCTCCATCTTGCTACAAATCTCCACCATTGTTTGAGTATTGCTTCCTCATGCATAACTATACACACAGACACACACCCTTGCCTTCTGCTCCCTTGTCCTCTTGATCTCAAAAGGACTAAATCATATTTCATCTTCTAAAATAATAGCCTGTCATTTCAACCACGTTTTCCGTACATGCTGTTAGTGTTGATGTTACAGTGAGAGGTGATTACGACACACTTTCATCACATGTTTTTGTTATTACTGTCATGTTTTCTTATCTCTCGCCATGCATGCACATGATATTGTCTGGACTTACGTACAGCCTGCCGGCTCTCAGCGAAGCCCTTGCGTAGAAAGATGCACGCAGGCCCCAGTACGGTGTGCATGCTGGCTCCGTTCTGGGCCAGGGCCAATAGCGGCTCAAGATAGGCCCCCCCAGATCCCCCCTCCTCACAGGACTGCACTGCCTTGTAGTTCTTCTTTTGGTCCTGGGGCAGCATTTGGGACGGGGGGAGGCCAGACATGGGAGCAGGAGCAAAGACAGGGGTAGAGACCGTGACTCAGATTATGGAAGCATGGAGTCAACAAGAAGGTGGGATGGGGGGGGGTGACGGGCATATGTCTGCCAGTCACAGAGAAGTGTGGAGTCAGGTCAGTCATGACCGAGGAAAGCACCGCAGTGAGAGGGGAGAGGGGGTCATTTGTCATGACATGAGCAACTGATGCCATCCATGAATCTGTGCTGCAGGTCACAAGGCTGCACAACAGAACACACCACCGAGCCTCTGTCGCAGGAGTTATAAAACATCTCAATCCCCTAGTGGCAGACTAACAGAATAATTTAACAAAACAGAAACCCTAACCCTCATCCCCCTCTAATGCCAATGGTGGAGTTTATTGCATAGCAAAAGTAAAATGCCTATGTCCCACCGTCAGCCTCACCCAACTGCCCTTTTATTTTCAGCTTCCCATTTTCTCGCCTTAAAATAATTATTCCGATTTATTACAAAGGGCTAAAGTGTTTACTTTTGACTATGCTGTCTAACAAAGATTATAGTTCAAAACAGCACCATCAACAACAAAGTCCTAAAGGGTGATTAAAATACATTTTCCAGATTAATATACTAGTATAATTATAAATAAAAAAACATAGCTACATTTGTATGATTGTTTGTCTTTCTTGTGGCAATGTCGCTATACTGCGCAATCACACAGACTAAAATATACCAACCGCAATGCTTCAAAATTAAGAAATTGTATTCAGTAATCCTCTAACATCTGTTTAAAACAGCAGAGTAAACAGCTGAACACATTTAACTGACAGCCTGATTCCGATGACACAGTCTAAATGTATTGGTGGTTTTATTGATGGCGCAGAGCTTAAAAGGTATCAGGGATTTTCAATAGTTGATTTAAATCATTAAGAACCATGCTGGTAAGTAACTTCAATTTCAGTGTTTTGTGCCCACATTACACAACAATTGTGTTGGCCAGAAGTTGAGGCTAAAGTTCAGCCAGCCATTTCATTATAATCACCCATTAGCCAACTAACCAGGGGGCAAAAGCTGTCATCCCGACTACAGAGAGAGCTACAGGTTTATTAAAATGGAAAATCGCTATTCATGAGTGCACAGAAAAGCTTCTTCTAAATAAAGCCAAACAAGGTCCAAACTGACTGTTATTTAAATGAGAGCGAGCAGCTGCCTGATCTTCGGCTGAATGCAGAATACAAGAGTATTAGAAATACTGTTTTAATGCTCTGTGACTATTTACTTCAGTAGCATCCTTTCTTGGCAAACTTTTTGATAGTCTCGGTCAAGTCTTCAATTATTGCCATGTCAAATCCAACTCATGCAGAAAAATCCAGCTAAAGTGAGTGGAGGTGACTAACTGTCAGAGCGAATTACCAAGGGACCATTTTTCTGCCACTTTAAACCTCACAGACATAGCACCCGTCTTCAAATGCTTTTACAGTAAAGGTTCAACACCTATATGCATATATAAGGAAAAAATCATTATGCATGCATACATATATACTGTACATTATTCTCTATAGATGACCTTCACACTCTTAATGCCAGTTCATGCATTGCTTCAGTCCCCACCACCACAATAATGGATGCCCACAGGGTAATCTGACCAAGTGATGCATGGAGCAGGGCTGTCTGTGGGTATATCGTGCCAGAAAAATACTATGAAGCCACGCGCTTGCACTTATATAACCAAAGGAAGAAGTGAAAAAAAGCAAGAACTTCTCAAGCACTCCAACCAAGATGGCATCAACAGTTGCATGTCATATTGTGCTTCCTCAAGGATGTGCAGCTGTGGAAATGAAGGAACATCTATTTGTGGGATTGTCTGTCTGCTACACTGAGTTCATTAAAGCATACGCTGATACGATGAGGACAGCAGATGTAAGAGATTGTTCAAAACCAAGGTTATCTTCTTGATCTTCTTGAGTGTTTTTCCTTTGTTGGTCCTCAACTGCGCACTTGTATTGTTGTCCAAAAGCTAAAGGATCTGATGTAGTTTAGGAGCACACCTGTTTTGTAGCATCACATCCTGCAGGTGCAGCTCAACAGAGTAGAAAGCTACAGCTGGCTGGTAAGGTAGCATCACTGCGGGATTTGACTGATGTTGTGTGACATGATCCAAACTCACCGACTTTTTTTCACCCATCAGGTTGAGCACATCAGCAACCTGACAAAAGGCTAAAATGTTTTTTTTAAGGGATTGTAAAAATGCATTAATGAGCACGAGGGGATCTTAAAAGAGAGCATTTGATAAGAGGTCATATTAGAGCTACCCTACTCAATGCAAGTACATACATAATTAGTTTTCAACACTCAATAAAGACAATCATTTCCTGACTAAAACTACAGGTAATCTTAAAACAACTCTTCCAATATTGCCTCACATGCTAACTCAAGGTGACACAAAAGAAGGGAAACAGTTTTAGACAGCTTGTTAGTGAAGATCCAGTCAGAGCAGGTCCAGTCAGATCGCCTTCAGTCAGGTTGGGGGACACACCATGAGACAAACATGCACCAACACTCAGGGGATTCAAGAAGACCACCGCAGAGCTTACCTTCTTTCTAAGCGACTTTACAGAGTTGCCCATTGCAAAGAAAAAAAAAATCCTCCTTGTCTTAAGTTTTCTCTCTAACCGTGACTGTGTTACTGTATGTAAGTGTAGGCATGTGTGTTTGCATATGCTCCCGGGCATGCATGGGAATAGGAGAGATTAGAAAGGGAAAGAGGGTTCTGAGGGTCATTGACTAACATAAGAGGACATCTGGGAAAAGGCAGGGAGAGGAGCAGATATATCATAGGGAGGTAGAGGAGGGAGAGGACGGAGGAGTTTACGGGGAGGACCTAGAGGCGAAGACGCCGGGAGGTACGAAGGGAGGGACACTAAGACAAAGGAGGAAATATGTAAACAAGGACAAGGACAAAGGACAGATCCAAACAACACAAAGAAAAGAGAGGAAGCATGCATGTGTTCAGAGCGAGATGCAAGCGCCAAGAGTAGAAAAGCAAGATTGCTCATTCATTCCATCCTCTCTGCTACAGCGTGTTGCCTCCCTCTCTCCCTCTCTCTCTCTCTCTCTCTCTCTCTCTCTCTCTCTCTCTCTCTCTCTGTCCATCTGTCTGTCTCTTGCTCTTTTCCCCCCCACTCCTCTCTCCCCTACTCCACAGTTTAAAACCATCTATGTGAATCTGACAGAAGAAGCTCGTTCGGACAAGCATATTACCTTCCCCTGAGCGAGACGCTGGAGACACTAATCCAAACATGCACACACACACACGCAAAATCACACTCCATTAAACACACATGGATGTGGGGCTGTTGAGCTAAAAATACAACACACGCTCTCTCTTCACCCCCTACTCTCCCATATTTTTCACCACTCTTCCCCCAGCATTCATCCCCCCCTCACACACACACACACACACACACACACACACACACACACACACACACACACACACACACACATGTTGAAGCATCACAATGTCATGTTAAGCTTGAAGGGCATGGATTCAGATCAAAGCCAAAATGTGCAATAAATGACACATGGATTGTGAACCACTAACGATGCAAACAATCTGTGCCAAAGCAAACACACACAGTCAGGCAGATACATGCTCTATATCACGCTCTCTCTCACACACACACACCTATTGTGAAGAACTATGACTGAGAAGGAGAGTCTTGCTAAAGATCAAACGGCTCAAAATACATCACTAAACAGAAGCAATTTAGGGGGGTTATGTGTCATTTAAAGATAATTTTACTGTGCATTTTCATTTTATGTTTCTTTATACTTCTCCACTACAGAACATTTCAGAAAGCAATATTCTACTTTTTGCTCCAAATCCTTTTTTTTTACAGTTCACCTGCACAAACAAAAAATCTGATGCATTTCTTATACGAGTATAAAAATGTATTGAAAATGAAGATTGCATTTTAACCACCGGATTATCGGTGGAGTGCAAAACCTCAAATCAAAGCATATTCTAAGAAACAGTGAAAAGGTAGCGCATCGCTTTGATGAAGGCTCCGTGCTAAGCATATTTCTGTTGTGATCTGAGCCACGAAAGAAATGAAATGCAAGCATTTCGTCCTGCTTGACTTGGAAAACTGGGATCTGCTACCTTTACACTTATTGTGAATCTGGTATACAAAAAGTGTTGATTTGTCAGCAGTTTAACCAGCTGAGCCTTTAAGCTGTATCCATGTTAATGCAAAAGCAACAAAAATATCATACAAAATGTAAAGGATGATAAAAAAAAACTTGTAAATCAAGCAACTGCATAATAATTACATTCCACCCATAAATAATGATGAAATGACCTTTACTTACATCTTGTAGTATTGTATTTACATAAATTCCCTTCAGACTAGCAGAGAAGATCATTTATCTTCTCTGCTATGAATACAAATGTGCCATTCTCAGTGTTTGTGCACTGGAGGCTTCACATTATTCCCTGCACTTGTGTAAGTTGCATATATAACTTATATAAAACAAGACAGATTTAAATACTCAGAGAATGAAATTAACATAACAGGAAACAGTCGCTGGAAACAGAGTAAAACACACAGAAGTAACAAAACAAACAAAATTACATAAAGGTGAAAAAAGTGTGTTTCTGAAATTCATTTGAAAGAGCAGGCAGGGTTTGCGTCCCTGATCCCCTTCAGGCAGGTTGCTCATTTTAAACATGATTTGCCTCCGAACAAGCTGTGACGCAACACAATCTGGCTGTTTGTCTTAAGTTTAGCAGAGAGAAACGCTTTATCCTTAGACAAAGTTGAAGAGAGCCTTCTTGTGTCAAACTGCACATAAATCATTCTGCAGTTCGAATGTCAAACATCCAAGAGGAGTAACACCTTTTTAAACAGAGGGGGACTTTTGAGGATGTGAGTGCTTCTTCCAGCACTATCTAAAAATACAAAAAGAAACATGTATTATTAAACCCTCATTTAAGGCTTTTACCAGCAGCATTCACTCCTGAGCTAACTTTAACTAAAGCCATAGCAACACTAATAGATATCCTTATTTCCCTCCACTGATGACCTTGTCCATTCTCTGCCATTTAAATAAACACATTCACGCCGACGTCGCTTCCGATCTCGCTCCTATTCAATATCTGCGCGGCTCCTCTGTGTTGCTCTGTGGATGATTCACCCACCCCTCACCAGAGGCTCATTGTGAACTTCAGAACACATCAGACGTCAGACACAGGGGCCGTCAGCTCTCATAATGTCAGACCACTATAGTGAGCACGGGCATGAGATCTATATCTCCCCCTGTATCCTTCTCTCACCCCTTTCTCACTCACACACACTTGACTTTACATTACACAATCCTCACTGACATCTCAGGACAGAATTCCAATGAATAGCTGAGGATGTTTTCCTTGAACCACACACAGATTCTACATTTAAACTAATGTATGGACGGGAAGCTCATTCCAAGAGAAAAACTAATAATTACTTTTGCTTTATTATGAAGATTTTGAGGTCAAATATAATCCTGTTTCATCCACTGCCATGAGTGTGTTAAATGAGCGGAGAGATGTACAGTAGGAGGGGGAAGGACGAGAAAGGATAAAATGACAAGCTGTGAAGCGTTCATCATCAATCTGACATTTGTTCTTTTGTTATTGTACGGAAAACTTTCCTTTCTTTTCAATTGCAAAGTGGTAACCTTGTCACGGTCAAACGTTGTCTGAAAGCAACTGGGTTTACTTTATTGTTTTTGTGTGTGTGTGTGTGTGTGTGTGTGTGTGTGTGTGTGTGTGTGTGTGTGTGGGTTTCTCAGAGGCCATCTAGGCGATGAAAGAAAATACAAAGCACACATGCGTCATCTGCTTGTGCTTGGGTTAAGACGTCACAGTTTTATCCTACCATTGATTCATTTAGCTGAAATATTGAGCGTTCATGCTAGATTATTCTGGAAATTCAAAGCTATTTCAGATGGTTCAAAACTGTTTAATTGGTCTGGTTAAACGTCTAATGCGTCATCAGCTGAAAAATATTGACATTGCCTCATTTGAGTCAATTAAACCCCTGTTGTTTCTCCTCTGACTCATGTATCCCCTGTCCTCTGTCTCTCAGTGATTTTCCCTTTCAGCCTCAGGTCTACATGAATATTTAGCATCACCACGCACACGCATGTGCTTCAAACTGCATCCCGTGCCGTTGAGTGCGCAGGTTTTTACATTTCACTGCCTAATCCTCATCTCAAAAAAGGGATTTAACCAAAGAGAGAATTTTCTGCCTCCTCCTTTGCCAGCGCAGATATAAAAATATCCAACTGTGTCTAAAAATAGCCTCGTATACTCTAGACATACTGCAGGCATATGCTGTGATGAATATGATGATTTCCTTCCCTCTCATTTCCACCCAGCTCCTTCTCCTTATTCCTCTAATTTTGTATTTTGTTGTTTTGCATGCCTCCTCTTTTTTCACTTCTCAAACATCATCAAGGTCAGTGTGACCCCGGAGGAGAAGAGGAGATGTATTATAAAAGGCAAAAAGAGGAAGAAAGGGAATAAAAGACAGGAAATGTCATTGGGCGAGATGACTAAAAGGGAAACCAGGAGATGAAGTGAAGGGCCAATTTGTTTTTGAAGATCTTTCCTCACATTCTTCTGATCCGTCTAGTGGGAGCAGGGAAGTTAGAAGGGTTTGCCTTACATAACAATCATCAGGTCTGCCAGCACTTCTATTTATTCTTTGTCCTCCTCCTGATTTACTCGCTTCCTTCTCTTTCTTCCCCTGCCCTCTCACTCATCCTGTCTCACTGATGTGACACACAGTGGACCATTAATCCCTCTTTCACTCACACACACTCACACACTCTCTGTATTCAGACCTATTAGAGCGAGCAGTGCTTGCTCCCTCTGCTGGATAAAACACAATCTTTCATCTATATTTCATTTGAAAAGAAAATCATCTCCTCACTAATAGACCTAGATAACAAACCTCTTGCAATAGCTGTTCTGAACCACATTTACAAATTCCTAATGAGTTTTTTTTTTTTTTTATCTATGCAAGGTCACTGAAGGGCACACAAGCTGAGGGATGTGGTGATTGTGAGGAAATCTTAAAATAGAAACGGATATTCTACAGGGACAAAAAAAAGTGCTTATGCTCTGTCCTTAGTCAAGGTGTGTTATATAACCTGGAAGGCCTCAATGTGCAGAAAGAATATGGTTTTGTATGTGCTTTAAATATATGCATTTTGTAAAATGTGAGTGTGTTATCTAATGAAACCTTGCATCACAACCTATCTGTAACATTGTTGCTGCAAAAGGCATTCAAGCAGCTAACCACATCTCACTTGTGTCCTTATTCCAACCCCTACACTAGCCTCTCTGGTAATCATGATTCATCTTGTGAATATCAAAGTGCGCAGTATAAATTGGTAGCTTGGAAAAACATGCGCACCCGAAGGTAACTTGATCTTTTATTCAACCGTTCCTTAAATGTGCTCTGTCAGGTGGCATGCTTGCCAAAGGATTTGAATATTTTTACCCAGGCAAACAAAAAAAAGCCACTCTGCCCTCCTCCAGTCTCTCGTATTCAGGTCTTGACGGGCTATTTTTAGCGCCTTCCACTGGGAGCGAATGATTTCTGTTGGGGTTGTATGCAAATCTTGATGTTACGCAAGAAGAACATTTGAAATAAACAATTGTAGTGTGTAATATTTCACCATTCTTTCTAGTGCTGCCAGATCTATTCAAGGAGCCTTAAGGGCATGTATTCTGTCTGTGGGGTCACTAAAATAAAACAGCTTGGTGTAAGATGCTGAGTAGGTGCAAAAATAACTGTCTCTTCCATCATTTTCTTCTTTGACCATTTTTTGTTCTCTCTTTCACACAAACAATTATGCACGACTGAGTGCACAGTCAACTCACAAATCTATCTCGACAGCTGATATGACTTATCTTCACATTACAGAAAACCTAACTCCTACCCTTTGAAGAAATAATGATTCAGCCCCAAGATATGCATTCATCATCGCTGAGCAGCTAAACTTTTTGATGTTTATTAATGGGAAGTACAACTGAGTAATCCTCTAGGTAGATTCCTATCTCTAAAAATCTTTCATAGCTACATTTACCAATTAAACTATTCAAAAATATAAGGGATTGCTTACTGTTGCTTGAAATTGAGTGGAAAATAAGAAAGATAATAAGCAGAAACGTCAAAACATCCGCTATTTCCACCCAAAAGCTGGTGGAAAATAATGGAGATAATAAACAGGAACATTAGGTGCCATTTCCACCCAAATCAGCAGCTCTGGAGATTTTATATAGTACGTCACTGCATGGATTTTGCCTCACTGGAACCCCTAAGACTGATTGAAGCTCTGGCCTGGATTGAGAGGAGTTATTTCTGGAACACATTAGCGTTCGGGGAGGTAATTGTCTCCTCTCCAGCTTTTTTTATCCTCAAAGCAGAGAGAAGGATTTCAATGAAACAAGAAAAGAGAAGGGGGGAGAATAGACAACCCTGCTGTACTGGATAAGTGCACGATGTGTCGGAGTCACAGGAGAAGAAGTGAGGAGGAGACGGGTGTATTAGTGGACAGGTGATGCGGGGAAGAAGAGAGCCACAGTTTATCTGCTGCTGACCCTCACTCACCAACGTTAGTTAAAATGTCTTAAGTGAAGATTATATTTCAGTGTTTACATTTTACTTACCTGTCATTATTGTGTCTTTTTGTGCATGACAAGCTCTCATCACTGAAAAGTGTTCCACACTGAGGGAAAGTTGATCCCCCTGCTGTTATCAGGTGACAGGCTGAAAGCGGCTGTATTCAAATTGGGACGCATGAGAGACTGCAGCCCCCCCAGCTGTGAAACTGATGGATACCAGATACATACAGGAGTAATATTGACTGGATGCATGCATCAATTTTTTATTTGCTCAACTGGGGTGACTGGACGTTCGGTCACACATGGCTCCCAGCTTCACCTCACATGTGACCCTCCACCTGCCGTCAGCCCTGGAGTTTCTTATAAACATCAACAAACAGATATTTGCCAATAATAAAGTACATCAAAATGTCCCTTTGCCTAAAAAACACCTTGCCTTTGTTATACTGGGATCTGTGTGAAGATATTGGACTGTATTAGTTCCTATCCTATCATTTTTATAAGGATTTATACACATTATATTAGCTATTTTATTTTATCATCCCGCACCTAGGCTCAAATAAATCCGTGCTTATCTAGGCTTATCACAAACGTTCAATGTTTTATCCCTCCCCCAAAAAAGGGACTAGATAAATGAAAAAGTTCTTATTTTTAAACAAAGTTATCCAAACTAAGCTTTAGTGTCTCCTTAATTGTCTGTCAGTTCCCATCAAATGCTGCTGTTTCCAAATGTGGCTCCTCATTATGAAACACAATGAGCTTTCAGTAATAAATTAACTTGACTCCCATTTCAACAAACAAACGTATTCTTATGCACATGTTTCAGAAAGTTTCTCCTCTTACCTGCCCAAAGACTGACTTCACTATGGGATGGAGGACGGAGTCAGACGCGGTTATGCTGACTCTCTTGGATGTGCGGCTGGACTTCGCAGGTGCTCTGGTCGCAGGTGGGTCGGAGCTGAGGCTGGAGGAAGACCCGGTGATCACCCTCTCTCTGGGCTCGAAGAAGAAATCCGCATCGTCCTGTCCTTTTGGGTAAGACGGAACCGGAGAGGTCCTCCTGTCCTGCGGGGAGCCGTGCTGGAGCTGCGCTGCGGGAGGCGGCTCACCTCGGGAGGAGTCGTGAGGATGATGCCTGGTCCTGGTGGACTTGCTGCGCTCTTTCTGGAGCCGGCTCGCCCTGTGCCTCGCTTCCTCCTGAGCGTACCCTTCATCCTGGAGGCTCGCCTGCCGGTGAGAGTGGCTCTTCTGTCCCCGGTGGTCTCCTCCACTTCGAGACACCTCTGCGTGTCTCGGTTGGCAGAGAGGTCTCCGCGCACTCTCGCAGTCCTCGGTCCAGGCTCCATCCTCTCCCCCGGTGGGGTGGTGCTGGACGCGGTGCTGGCTCCGGTGATCCTGCGGACCCGACTTACGGTTGTGCCCCCCCGAGGATTTCAGCAGGGAAGTAGTGGACTCGCTTTTGGGGAAAGAAGAACTCATCGTGCGCTTCCTCTTGCAGAGTGAAGCTTCTGCAGGCTGGGGGGCGCGTGAAAGAAAAAGAAGGCAGTCCTTCGCCACGTGCAGGTGTTCAGCATCAGTCAGTTGGACTTGGCTCTAATCTACAAACCCGAGCATCACTGCAGTCCACAGGAGGGAGAGGAAGTGATTGTGAAACAGTGACGCTCCGCAGGGCTCAGACAATTTTGGATGACACGCGCCAAGTTCATAGGACTCACGTCACTGCAAACTATTTCCCTCACTACTAGCCTTTTGGATTTATCTAAGGTTGACTGCATTGATTTACTGTGGAAGCCCCTTGTCAGCGTTTTTGTTCATTAAAGTGTTCACAAAAACACAATAACTAACCACCATCAATGGACCAATGAGACAAACAGACTTCATATACATTAAACTACTGTGGACTGTGGAACTAAGAGACAAACAAAGGGTTAAAAAGGTTTTAGAAAAAAGATGACAAGTAGGTTAACCAGGAATTTGTCTTGGTGTTTTTGGTCCATACATAACAATAAATACATGAAAATAACATTGATAAAAAAAACTATAGGGAAAACTTTTTTCTTTTTTTTAAAGGGGCGGTAGGACATCAGCATTTTGGTACTAAATTATTTGAAAGTTATCATAACAATAATTACAACAAATTCATAAAACTCACTCTTTCAAGCAGATTCTCCCCAAATATCACACTTTAAGTTATACAGGTCTAATTGTCAGGGGTCCTAATTAAGGGAACTTTTTTGACTTCATTGGTAAAAAAAAAAAGTACACCTTCCCTCTTTCTATTTTATTTTTGAATGTCATATACATGACAACAGCATTCTTAAGTTGACTTCCCTATGATATTTTCATTGACTTTTTAACACAAAAAAAAATTATTTATATATACATTTAATACAATAAGCTTTCCAAATGTTATCTATTTGACAGACAACATGGTTGGACACAGAAATAATACCAAAGTAAACATGTTGGAATATTTTACCGTGGCTTACTCAAAATAGAAAGTTAAAAAGAAAACAAACACTGAAAATAAAAGCGTGACCATCTTTAAACCTCATCCCATCTGCACACCTACGGTCATAATTCTCACAGCAGATGTCCGGGGATGCAGGCAGAGTGTGTAATGATGTCAAAACATGGAGCCAATTAGAGACTCAAGCTCTCACGAACTGTGTTTCACAGTGCAGAGCTGAGAAATGAACAGATTTTTGCCCTCCTCTCTGGGGAATTTTTGTTCTCTGACATCTGTGTCTCCTCTGCTCCAGGGAGAGGCAAAGTATCTTCACTCCATCGCTCCCATCCTCCCCCCTCTTCATCATCGGCCTGCTTAAACCATTCTACCTTTTTTCATCCTTCATGCATCTCATAAAGTGCTGCTGAGCCATTGTCTCTTTCAGGTGTCACACTATCCCTTACACTTTAACCAGCCTCTTATTTATTATGATAACCAGTAATATTCTGTGTTTTTATCTCAACGTTTGGAAACCTTTTTTTTTAGAACTGGTAATTACTATAACATGTGAATATTTTCATGAACATTTTTTAAATCTCAAGCACTTTCCCTTTATGCTCACCTCCCATCCTCCTGCTCTCTCCTTCTGTAGACATTGGGCTGCAGCAGGGGACACAGTACAAGCCTGAGGGTGCAATCTGGCCCATTTAAGAGAAATAAAAGAGAGAATAAAAAACAAATTAGCATCTTTAAAAAACAGCAACATAGAAATAACAACATCATTTTACTCTTTTTAGGCTGATGTCACATTCTATTTTTGCATGTATTCCGCAGTCCAACCCAACATCACCATCTCACAGTGGGGTCGGATGACCAAACCATCTTTTATAGCAAGTGCTGCACATCTGACAGCTGCTGCTCTGTGTTTCCAAACAGCGCAGTCTTGGGAATACTATTTCAGTTCACAGTTCTCTGAAAGAAAACTAAAAGAGGATTTTAGTGTAGTATTAGTACAACTGTAATATTAAAAAAAAAGGTTAAAATAATGGTGACATTTAAATATTCAATATACATTTGGTCAGTGGGTATACCGGCTGCTAGTGTGTGTGGTGGTAGTGCTGGACCACATAGCACTGGCTGTTTTTTTTTCAGTGTTCATGTAAAGAATGAATTGACTAAAACAATCTCAGTTCAACTCACGTATTATTCAACCAATCATCTCTTCATAAGAAGGTAAGAAGATGACTTTGACCTGAGATTGTCAAGGTGAACAAAAAATGTTTTGCATACCAAAATATTGAATTCTAACAAAAAGAAACACCAACCTCTTTGATAAAAGTATAAGCACATAAGATATGTGAGTGTACATAATGAGTAAGTTGATTACTGATTATCAATTTAAAAAGAGAGTATGGTGTGAAAAACATATATCAAATGGTAATGTGTTCATTTCTGTAGCACATTCTATGTCAAAGAAAAAGTAGAAAAATCAAACAAAGCTGACGTGAAAACAATTAATGTTTCGCTGACTAACCGTGTCCCTGATCGCACCTTGCAGCCTTATTAACCTCGTCCCCTGCGGAGTTATTATATAGGATTAAATCAGCAGGGCAAATAATTAACAACATAGCAGCTCTGTGCCTACAAGGTGAAGAAAGAGCTCCATCAACTGAATCATCAAAACATTTTGCAAACTCATCTAATGAGCCCTTTCTGTTGGATGTAATGTTAAAAATGTTTTAAGAAAATGTAAATGTTCAGATAGCAGCCTTTTGGTCATCAATAGACTGACATAATGAAGAACTGAATGATCCATTAAACCACATCACAATGCATTTATTAATCAAATGTTTATTCATTCATCATAACTCTCTAGTTTTACATTAAAAAATTAATTAGTTGTTATTTAGTTTCTAAACCATCATGTGGTAGATGCTTAAACAAAGGCGACCACTTTTTCTTGGAGTCTAATGGAAATATTTCTAAACATTTGAAATGATCACGTGTTGAGCATAGTTTACATACAACTTCTTGCATAATGATCCCACTTAAATCGTTGTTGTAACCCAACTAGTTCAAGAGGAGGAAATATAGTTTACACAGTGGCCTGAGAAACAGAACACATTTATATATACAGTAAATATCAAAGATTCAAGAATCTTAACTCTTGTAAAATAAGTAATCAAGCACAGATGATGTTGTCAGGCTTGTAAGAAAAGTAACAAACAACCTTCTGATGTACATATTAAAACAATCAAAGTGTCCCTCATCACTGTGCAACATTTTCAATCCAACTTTATTTATATAGCACATTTAAAAACAACAGAGTTGACCAAAGTGCTGTACATCAATACATATATAAAAGCAGCATACATACATTTAGACAAAACCGATAGGACAAAAAAGCAAATGTAAAAGCACGAAACAAAAAAACATACTTATAACCACAGACTGAAAAACTCTCATACGTGATGTAAAAACATTTTAAAACACAACACAATAGAAACCCCCAATTTAGAAAACAAAGACTGATACGTCTTAAACGTGGTCTGCAAAAGCACGGGAGAACAAGTCTTTAATTTTGAGCTATAATATTGTCATTTAAGATGTATAAAATGTCAGGCAGGTATCATTGGTTTATCAGTAATATAGTTCTCTTGGTCCCACAGAAACAGGTTATTTAGTCTATTCTGCCTCATTTATGCTTTCCACCAATCTCTGGTTTCCTATAAGCATGCTCCTGCTGTCTCCCCTCTCTTTCCCAAAAGAACAGTCCAATTTCAGAGCTTTTTCTAGCAGTTTACCTGATAGCACTGATGTCATGCAGCTCGCTCATTGGACACATTAAACAACAAACAACTGTCAAAAACCCAGCACCCTTGTTCTTCAAATAGCTTTTTTAATGAGTGGGTATAAGGACATTATGATGTGTTCATGTCCTTATTTCCAATCAGCCACAGCTGTATGAGGGAGGCATTAATGCCTTTGAGCTTAAACTGCTTAATTTCCACCCACTCCAATAATGGTTTCATCACAGTAAATGTAGGGCTGGTGCAAGTTCAATCAGTGAAAAACTGTTACCAGACCCAGCAGGAGGGTCTCACTTTGAATGTGGTGGATAAAGAGAGAGGAGAATAAAGAGTACTGCAACTTACTAATGAATTTAAAGGTGTTCTTCATGAAGAACAAAGACACCAAATGCAGCTGCAATTCAAAGCACAATGTTTACATCTGTGGTAAGTTCATGGACATATTGAGCACAATGATGTTCACAAAATATATGAACAAGAAAGAGCTATGTGCAAAATATATACCAATCAATGTATCTAACTTTATATACTAATGGATTAAAATCAGTAATTTGCACGAAAATGTAATCAATATTTTAATATCATTTTTGTTTTATGGTTTTAGTTTTAAGCATTAGCTATACATGTAACGTAACAACACAAAGTTAAATAGATGACATGCACTGAAGATGTATGTTTTGGAATGATGCATTATTTATGAAATCAGTATTCCAAATGATCTTGAATGTACTCGTCAATCTTTATCCAGCGGCCCTCATTTTCCTCTCAGGAGTGACTATTTACGCCTCACAGAAAGAAAAGGGTCCCTCCATCAGCCTTGGAGTGTATTATAATGCATTTTAGCAATTATATAATCCAAATTACACATTAACAAAGAAGAGTGGCTGTTGTGGTTCATGAATAATTCTCCTGAAGAGAGAAAAGGTTAAAAGCCGCAAAAACAATGAAAAATGTCTGCAACAGTGCTGTAGGCATTCATAACCTTTTATATTGAAAATAATAGGTGAGTTGGCTGAGACACGAACACAACTTAAACTCACACTAACATGTATTTTCTGGCTATATTTTCTATTTAAACAGGTCTTACAAAAAGGTCAATAGTCACTCATCAATATCCACATATGCTATGTGTCAATTATACACAGATGTAACTGTGTATAATTGACAAAGAGAAAGACATGCATATGGTTTTGTTTAAATGCTTTAACTTCTGTATGTGTCAAATGTTGGAAAAGAGTTTCTATAGAATCCCAAGATTGAATGATGACCCTTAACCAGTCTTACAAAATAAAGGATAATGGTATAAAAATGATTGTTTTGTAAGCTTAAGAGTACATGTGGGTCAAAAGGGTCATCAGGAGGTGGGCGTCATCTCAATACTTGGTGCTTGTTGAGTTGGGCCTACAGCAAATATTCATAAAGTCCCATCATGCATGGTCCATGAACCATCCACCATCTCTACCAGCACCCACAGACTAAACAAAATCAAAACTAGGTCTATAATGTCAAGACCATTTTATGCTAAACACTGAAAGTCAAACAAACAAGGAGAAATAATAACCCTCAGCTATCTTATTTTTGGCAAGGAAAAAAAACAATACTCATATTATCTCATATATTAAGGAGTGTGGTGAAATCCCTTTCAGCACACTCCTTTCTAACTGAATGAGGTAGGAATTAAACGTACCAAAGAAGATACCAGACCTATAAACTGGTGAGGATTTCTCATTGGTGATCACAGCAGCCAAGAGGTTTCCTACTGAAAATGTACACACCGTCTCCCCCTTGTGTTGAAGTTTTAACTTGCCATATGCAGCACTGGGCAGAATGCATTTAAATACACTGAATGTCCTGCATTAAGGACCAGCATTAATGTATGTAGTGGGTGTGGATACTTTGGGATCAGCAGAAAGCAGCACCCTCTCCACTCCAGGTCTGAGTATTCCCTCCCATACACATCCATTATAACATCTAGAATGGTCTAAAAACCTCCAGAATCTAAACTGTGATAATTCAAACATGCAAGGAGATGTCAAAAAGGTGAAAACAAGTTTAAAAGTCTTGTAACATGTTTAAAGTTTAATATAGCTGAATTAGTTGCATTTCAATAAAGAGGATTTGAAGCTTCCACCCATTGAATTACATTGTTAAAACTAGAGAAATTGCTAGTGGGAATGCTTTATGCTGAAAAGCTGACGCTGAATTGCTATGCTGAAATGTAATGTGTAAGAAGAAAGTGAAGAATTTAGATTGAAATGATACATGAACACTGGGGGCTTGAATGTGTGATAAGAGAAGAAAAGAAAGTAAAAAGGCTTGGAAAAGCAGCAGAATATTTGAACTGCAAACCATTGAACTAACTTGATCTGTCGCCATGGCAACGGTATTTGATGACACCCCATAATACGCTTAGATATGTTAATGGCTGCATCGTTACCAAACCTGTGAAGTTTTGGGCTGTTTGGAGCATTTTCACTGAAGTTATGAGAAAACCGTGTTTCATGGTGAGCATTGTGTTGCCATGGCAATGGCATTTGAAGAAATCTCAAAACTGTCCCGTAGATTTCTTCATGGCTGGACTGTTAGCACACATGTGAAGTTTGAGCACTTTTGAACATTTGCTATTCATAGGAGTTATAGCAATATCGTGTTTTATTGCGAGGGATGCGTTGCCATGGCAACAGCTTTTGAGGAAAACTCACTATTGGCACATAGACATGTTGAGGGCTGGACCATTAACCATTATCTGAAGTCTGGTGCTGTTTTTACCCTTTTCATAGGCGTTACGACAACATCGTGTTTTATGGTGAGGGATGCGTTTCCATGGAAACGGCATATGGTGAGATGTCAGATTTGACGTAGAGCTGTTGAGGCATGGAGAGGTGATATACAGGTGAAGATTGGGGGACGATCGGACCGTGTCCATTGGAGTTACAGCGACATCGTGTTTTATGGCGAGGGATGCGTTTCCATGGCAACAGCCTATGGTGAGATCTCAGATTTGGCGTAGAGCTGTTGAGGCATGGACCGGTGATGTACAAGTAAAGTTTGGGGGACGATCGGACCGTGTCCATTGGAGTTACAGCGACATTGTGTTATATGGCGGAGGATGCGTTTCCATGGAAACGGCATATGATGACACCCCATAATTTACATAAGGCTGATGAGGGCCGGACCATTAACCATCGTCTGAAGTCTGGTGCTGTTTTGATCATTTTCATAGGAGTTACGACAACATCGTGTTTTATGGCGAGGGATGCGTTTCCATGGAAACGGCATATGATGAAACCCCATAATTGACGTAGAGCTGTTGAGGGCCGGACCATTAACCATTATCTGAAGTCTGCTGCTGTTTTGACCATTTGCATAGGAGTTATGACAACATCGTGTTTCTTGGCGAGGGATGCGTTTCCATGGAAACAGCCTATGTTGAGATCTCAGATTTGGCGTAGAGCTGTTGAGGCATGGACCGGTGATATACAAGCAAGGTTTTGGGGATGATCGGACCGTGTCCATTGGGGTTACAGCGACACCGTGTTTTATGGCGAGGGATGCGTTTCCATGGAAACGAACGGCATATGATGACACCCCATAATTGACATAGAGCTGTTGAGGGCCGGACCATTAACCATTATCTGAAGTCTGGTGCTGTTTTGACCATTTGCATAGGTATCACGACAACATCGTGTTTTTTGGCAAGGGATGCGTTTCTATGGAAACGCAGAGGGTGAGATGTCCGATTTGGCGAAGAGCTGTTGAGGCATGGACCGGTGATATACAGGTGAAGATTGGGGGATGATCGGACCGTGTCCATTGGAGTTACAGCGACATCGTGTTTTATGGCGAGGATGCGTTGCCATAGTAACACCACATTATGTAACATCAGATTTGACGTAGAGCTGTTCAGGGCCACAGTGTTAACCATCGTGTGATGTTTTCTGGCGTTCTGAGCATATCAGTTGGAGTTATGACATCATCGTGTTCCATCACACAGGTGTTTATGTTTGAGCTAACGACGTTATGAAACACCTGTGCTTGAGCCCAGAGATCAAAGGTTTCCATGTGATGTGCAGTAATCAGTGAGAGGAGAGCCTTTCCATTGTTCTGAATGAGAGATAAACCTCTTACATGTGAACGTTTTGTTGAAGAACCGTAACAGATATAAGTGAAATTTCAAGGCGTGAAGCATGTCAAGGACCCTGAGCATCTGAAGTGTGCTTTTTGTGTACTTTCGGGTCAATAATGTGGCCTTTTTGGCAGAATAACTAAAGGTGTGCGGCTGCTGCTGTGAGGAAAGATCAGCCTGAATGTACATGGGCCTTAATGGAGACATGTTGAAAGTTTTTGTCAATTCATGCCCTCAAGAGGCATCTTTGTTTAATTATTTTGCTTAATTTATTTTTATTTTTCAAGCTACGGGATGTTTTCCTAGGTTTCTCATGACAAATTATGTCTCAGGAGTGTAGGGTTTGGGAATTATGGCAGGTTTAAAAATAAATATGAAGGCGAATTTCAAGCTGTCCCCGACTCTAGCTGTGACATCACGCACTCCTTAACGAGCTGCGCAATACACACTAATGTTAAAATCTGAAGAAGGCCTCTTTACCAAGATCTGAACAATGTTTAATATTTCTAAAAGTATGAATCTGATTTAAAAGTTGTTTAATATGAATAATTTCAGAAAGATGTGTAACATTTTAGTTTCTGAGTGAAAGTATGAAGGAACAGTTAGCAGTTGAAGTCGCATGAAATATGTTCAAGTCTGAAGAGTTTCTCCATTGACTTCCATGTTAAAGATTTGATGAATTATGGGATATATCTCGGGAATTATGAAAGTTATGAATGAGAAAAGTAATAGCAATCGATTCCCGACCGAGCTGAACGTTTTGATGTTTGAACGGAGTTTCTGCGATGTGGAATGTGGGAGCAGAAGAGGCGCAAAATAACCCGGCGGAATAAGAATAAAGAATTTGTGCGTAGAAGAACAAGTAGTTGGAATGCTGTATCAGCATTCCCACTAAATAAGTAAACATCAAAAAACGTTTATATAAAAGGTAGAAACAGTCAAAGTTATATTCATCATCTCCTTATAAAGCTGAAATGTGTAGTAGTTAAATTTACACAATGAAAAAGTTAATGATTAAGTGAAATATAAAAAGAAGAAGTAGCTCGACTATCGTCAAATATTTGACTAACCATGGTGTGATAGCTGCTGAATTAGCATTCACACAATTACTCAAAAACATAATGGCTGTGATGTCATGGGTATTTCCAAACTTAGACTGAGAAAAGACGTGAGTGGGATATCAAAGACAGTCAGAGTAACACTGTGTGTGTATAGTGTCCAGTAAATCCGTCCCTCTGCTCTTCACTTTCAATTCATCACAGTAGCCAGATGGAGGAGATGGAGGGGAGGGGTAACCCATGCATGTTCAGGATTATATAGAGAGTGTGTGCGCACTGAGCGGCAGCAGCAACAGTTTCTCTGCAACACAAAGTTGGCTCCACAGAAAAGTTTAAAAAAAGTTTAAATGGCAAAATACAAGCCCAAACCCTGGCTGGTGTGCTGCTTCATCTCGGCTGGTTTACTTTGCGCGGTTGCTCTGGTGTGTCTGTGCGTCGTCTCTCGGACAAAGGCGGACAAAGACTGTCCGAGCGGCAGCTTCACGCGCGCGGCTGTGGCTGCAGACTCGCGGAAGTGCTCCGAGATTGGCAGGTAAATCCCGTTTTGTTCAATAGTAAGAAACCACCAGTGGTGAGGTTGATCAGAGTTTGGATTAACACTCTGTATCTTTGTATCTAAAAGCTTCAAATTAAAGAGTGAATGTTTGTTTTTGGGGGAAATTGGCAGAGGTACAAGAAGTACTTATATATTTTAGTTGAGTAGGCTACAAGTATACCAGAGTGTAGGAATACTCTGTTACAAGTAAAAGTCCTCCATTCAAAATGTTACTTAAGTAAAAGGACAAAAGTATTACCATCAAAATGTAAAGTATAGGCCTACCAAAAGTACCAATTATGCAGATTTGCCCATTTCAGAATAATATATCGTATGTTTTGATTATAGTTATTAATATGTGAATCAAAGTGGTAAAAGTGCAGCTATTTTGAATGACTTTGTATGCTGCAGGGTAGCTTGTTAATTTACTCCAGGTGTTACTAAAGTCTTATTCAAGTGTTATATTTCACATTATTAATCCAAATCTGCAAAGTAACTAAAGGTAGGCTACTAAATACATGTAGCGTAGTAAAAGTACAAGATAGAAGTACAAAGTAACAAGTCCCTCAAAAGTGTACTTAAGTACAGAACTTGAGTACATTTACTAAGTTACTGTACACCACTGGATATTGGAAGTTAAAAAGTTGTTGTTCTTAGATGTATTCCCATCACATGTATCTATATTTAGAGTTTAGTTACTCAGAACTCTGCATGCTATCAGACTGCACCTCCCTACTCCTGCAGCAGCTGAGATAAAAAGCTGAACTGAGTAATGGGATAAGCAGTTTAAGAGATTTGACAGGCTCTGTTTGAGGAATAGAGATAATGCCTGCAGAAATGTCAGCAGACAAGCCCTGATACTCCTCACCTCTTGTTTATTTATGTCCTGAACTATCCTGTTGAATGTGAATATACCAGAAAATCAGATCTCGTAGACCACAAACTGATGTCACTTTTTGTAATGAGGAAATTCGTTTTTCATTTGATGCACTCCTTAATTTGTTCAGTGAGCCACAAAGTGGATGCCATTAATCTGTCACCATGATAACTCCAAATGCAGAATAAAGGTGAACGTTTCTTTTCAAACAGGAATGTGCATGAAGCTCTTCTTGCTTTTGAATTCAGTTGCAGAGATTTTTTTCTTCCTGTCCTTGTAGGGCACTCTTTTTATTCTCTCCAACTATATCATTTGCATAACACATTCTGCAGAGAGAGAAACCGTTGTGCAGCAGTTGCAGTACAACAGAGTCTCTCTAATCTTTATTTTTCCAGACCACGTTTTACTCACACATATAACAGCTCAGGTTTGACAAAATGAAATATAAAAAACTAAGATATCTCTAAATTAGTGTTGCTTTATCCACAGAGTATACAGCCATTTGGTCATGTTTGTCTTGCATATTGTCCTATCCTATTCAAAACATGAATCAGTTTATGCTTATCTACTAAAGACATAAACAAGTATAAACGTGTTCTGTCTACAATGTTCACATTAGTCTCCTTTAAGTGGACTTTTCCTATTAGATTTGAGTTTATCTTTCTACCTCCTGTGACCTTGTCCACTGTTAAACCAATCAAACTACATGGCATTATCATTTCTTGTCCCTCAGTTGATCAATAAAAGACCCATTCACTCTTTTGGAGACGTTTCAGAGTTTTACATGCTTGGTTATATAATTCAGTTTGATGAAAAAAAAAAATTAGTTGTAAGTAAGTAAGTAACATTTATCTATAAAGCGCTTTTCACAGACAGTCACAAAGTGCTTGACAAAACATTAAAACATCATAGGAATGATAACATAATAAATGACTACACAAGCCACGTTAAGAAGTGCTAAGTGATATGGTCCACAGTTGAATAGGTTAAAAGAAAGAAAAAATTCCCCAGCATGAATGGTGTCTTCTTGGTATGTTGCCTCAACAACATCTGGCATCAGCACTGGTTTAAACTTGCCTTTTGGCAGCTCAGTCATTCTTTGAATCCCTGAAGCAATAAACCTTGAGTCTAGAGTGTTGCAATCATTAAAAAAAACTAATTCACCCCTGTGTCTGTGTGTGGGCAATTATGTAGTGCGTTGTCGTGTTGGTGACAGTGTGGTGACATGAATTCAGTAAAATTATATGTTTTCCAGTAACATTCTACAGCAAGGTGGATCAGCAGTAGATGGCGCCATTGCAGCTCTTCTGTGCACGTCTGTGATCAATCCACAGAGCATGGGGATTGGAGGAGGATCTATATTCACCATAAGAAACAAAAAAGGTAAGTTTCTCATTCATTAGGGTGACCTCAAATGATAAAGGTTGATTCAGCTCATGAATTCTTATATTTTCTCAGGCAACGTTAAAGTGTACAACTTCAGAGAAACTGTCCCAAAGTCTTTCAAAACAAACCTGTTAGATGACTGTCCCACCTCAATCGGACTGACAACAGGTAGGCAGAATTGTCCATCAGTGTATAGTAATGCACCTTTCCTACCCATGATTCCTCTAATAGTCATAGCAGAATCATCCCTGTAACTTTGTTCATGTTTTACTAATGGATTATTTGGCTTATTTTCAACATCCTCACCATTTTTTCCTTTTGAGATGTCCTCTAAATAGTGAACACTAATCCAAACACATTCAAACACAACAAAAAATATTTGAGAGAAACACATCTTAAGTATCTTAAGTCGCTTACATATTTTTAACATCACCAGCAGCATCTCTTATTGCTGAGGTTAGCTGTTGCTTTCTAGCGTTAAACATTTTAAACATGGAAATGTATTTATTGAGTTAAACCAAATGTTTTCTTTATTGCTTTATTTTTCACGTCAGTCCAGCTTTTTTTTTGATCATTGTTTTTTCCCCATCATTGGTTTCATGCGGCTTTATTGTTTGGCACCTTGCAGGCAGCCAGTGGATCGGTGTTCCTGGAGAGCTGCGGGGCTACGAAGAAGTTCACAAACAGTACGGGAAGCTGCCTTGGGCCAAGCTGTTTGAACCAACAATTAAACTGGCCAGAGAGGGCTTCCCTTTGCCGGCGCATCTGGGAACACTTCTGCAATTCCCTATTGTGAAAGGTCACGTGGAAAAATCATCTATCTGGTACAGCATCTCTCTTTCAGTTTATAGTGATCAAGAGCTTTTCCAAAAATTATGGGCAAAAATATAACTTATTAGAATATCTACTTAGCAACACTGATGATCATAAAGGTTTTAGGGCACTGACAAACTAGCACTAAGCTTTTACTCATCAGTGCAGAAATCCTGAAGCAAAGAGCTTTCCTATAAATCCCTGTTTTAACTCATTACATGCTGGTTTATAGCCCTGAGTTAACACTTGACTATTTAATGAGTGTTTAAGTTTCAGGATTTCATGTTGCATAATAATTTCACCCAGTCCACACGCTCATTTGAACACTTTTTGCATTGGTGAACATGATTGTTATGTTCTACAGGCACATTATTGTTCTTAGCATAACATTTCAGGAGCAGGGTTCACTGACCTGGAGATAAAAGCAGTGCTCACCTTCTTTTAGAAATGTTGGTTTGAAATGTGGCTTTTCCTAAGCCAAAGAGTTATGAAGAGATTAGCTGGCAATGTGTGGTTTAAAAAGCCTGAATGGACATGATTGCCTCACTGCCTCTGCAAAAGCTTGCACAAAAATGCAGAAACAACTTCCCGCAGGACATTTGAGATTATTAATTGATGAGTCTGCACAAAAGACGTATGTGATTAAATATAAATTGAATGAAATTATTGTCACTATTAGTTAACAAAGAAGACCAGAAAGGTCACAAATTACACAGATGATGAAGTGCAGCATTACCTCAAATTGTAATTGCTTTAATATGTTCTGACTTGTGCTTTTACATCAATACTCTTTTTCAGTGACATTTTCTGCAACAAAAACAGAAACGTTCTGCGCACAGGAGAGAACCTCACGTTTCTTAAACTTGCAGATACCATGGAAACAATTGCAAAGCAGGGGGCAAAGGCTTTTTACTCTGGCAAGATAGGACAAGACTTAATCCAAGACATAGAGGCTGCAGGTTGGTGCAATTTCATGGGGATGATTGGGGTCTACACTTAAATGGACAGAAAAATACATCTAATGTCAACCTGAAAGTGAAAGATTTCAAGCTGTTTGTATATACATGTTTCTCCTAGGTGGGACTATGACGATGGAGGATCTGACGTCCTTCCAGGTGCGGGTGGAGGATGCATGGACAGTTTCTCTGGGAAGCACCAAGATGCACCTCCCTCCACCTCCTTCTGGGGGCCCCCTGCTGGCCTTCATACTCAAACTCATGCAAGGTTTCATGTATCATGATAACTTTCCTGCAATTCCTTAAAGTGACACACTGCTGAATGACAGTCTAGCATTTTGGCTCTATACTCTGAATAATACAAAAATAGTAAAGCATAATAGTTTTAAAATGTGTTATTTTTGTGTATTTTCACAGAGTTTCCCTTCAATCAAAACTCCCTGAATGTTGACCAGAAGATTCAGTTGTACCATCGTTACATAGAAGCAGCTAAATTTGCTAATGGACAAAAGAGGAGCATCAACGATCCCTATTTTAATGACAAAAAGGTTTGGATCTGATTTTGATTTTGTTATTCTTAGAGCAAAAGACTCGAGATTCAAGGGTTTTATTGTCATATGCTCAGTAGCTACAATGTAGCTATGGCAATGGAAATATTATATATAGGACAAAAATAAAAATAGTACAAAATGAAACAGAGTACAATAGATTAGAATAAAATAGTGCAGGTTATGTTGCAAGACCAGTGTGCAAGTAGTGCTGATGAAGTTAAATATACATGCCAGAAAATGAATAAATACAATAAGCTAAATGATGCAGAGAATGTTGAAAGTGACCAAGTAAATGCAGGATTCTATGTACATGGAAATAGTTATGCAGTCTCAGGTAGACTCAAAATATTAGTTATACACAATCAATAATATAATCAATCCATATATACAATGTTGAATGGCCCAAAATTATAAGAAAAAGCCTGAGTGAGGGGAAAGCCCTGGAA
Source organism: Dissostichus eleginoides (assembly GCA_031216635.1). Lineage (NCBI taxonomy): Eukaryota > Metazoa > Chordata > Actinopteri > Perciformes > Nototheniidae > Dissostichus > Dissostichus eleginoides. The sequence goes on along the minus strand of CM062282.1, from coordinate 20,325,793 downwards.
TGGTTCAGGTCATATCTGAAGGACAGAACTTTCTCTGTCAGCCTTGGTGACTCTGAGTCATCCTCTGCTCCACTCCTGTATGGGGTCCCACAGGGCTCAGTATTAGGCCCCCTGCTATTCTCCCTCTATCTGCTCCCTCTTGGGTCCATATTTAGAAAGCACGGCATCGCATTCCACTGCTATGCTGATGATAGCCAGATTTATGTCCCACTAACAACGAAGGAGGGTTACTCAATTAGCCCACTGCTAAAGTGTCTAGAGGACATAAAGGCCTGGATGGGGTGCAACTTCCTAAAATTAAATGAAGGAAAAACAGAAGTTATGGTTTTTGGTAGCACCACTGGCACCACTTCTGTAGACCTGGGTTCCCTGGCTCAGTACAGCAAGCCCACCATTACGAACCTTGGCATTAAAATGGACCGTGAACTAAAACTTGAGAGTCAGATTAAATCTGTGGTAAAAACTAGCTTTTATCACCTGAGGCAGCTAGCCAAAGTAAAACCTTTTCTCTCCAGACAGCAGTTTGAGACAGTAATCCACGCCTTTGTCACCACTCGGCTGGATTACTGTAACTCTCTCTACATGGGGGTCAGTGGGTCCTCCCTTGCTCGTCTGCAGCGGGTGCAAAATGCCGCAGCAAGGCTTTTAACTGGCACACGGAAATATGAGCACATTTCCCCCATTTTGGCTTCGCTCCACTGGCTGCCAATACATTTTAGGATTCATTTCAAAATCCTTTTATTTACTTTTAAATCCCTAAATGGCATGACCCCACCATATCTTTCTGAGCTGCTACACCTTACACGGCCCAACGCCCTCTCAGGTCAGCTGATCAACTGCTCCTGAATGTGCCCAGAACCAAGTCAAAGCTCAGAGGGGGCCGTTGCTTCTCTGTAGCAGCTCCCACACTGTGGAACGATCTGCCCCTGCACATCAGACAGGCCGCCACACTGCCTGCTTTTAAATCGCTTCTTAAAACCCACCTCTTCTCCTTAGCGTATTAACACCTTTTAGAGCGTTGCTTTTATTGCTTTTAAATTGTCTTGTTTTTACTTGTACTTGTTTTATGGTGTGTGAGCTGTGCTTTGTTATTTTTTGTATGTTTTGTTTTGTTTTATTTGCCTGTACAGCACTTTGTTCTGGAGGTTTAAAGTGCTCTATAAATAAAGCTGTATTGTATTGTATTGTATTGAGTGGTTTGAGTTAAAGTTTGGAAATACACTTTTTTTAACAGTTTAATGAGAAGATTGACACCACTTTCAACCGTAAAAGGTATCAATCTTCTCAGATTTGGCCACTTTATGATGTCAAAATGTTTTTTGGGTTGTGCAACCATTAGCAAATAACCAACCAAGGTGACACCCACCCACCTTATCAACTGAATCTCTTCCTAGAGCACTATTGCGCAAATAACAACAAAAACATTTTTAAAAAAAGTCCCTCACCCCAGCTTTTTCCAGTTTCATTATGATGTTTTTCTTTCAGAGTGCAGTTCATTTGATCCAAGACTCCTTCATCAATAGCATCAATGACCGGATTTCTTCCAACCTGACCCATGAGAACTCATACTACAACAATACCAAGCCGTCCCGGGATAATGTCGGGACGACACACGTTTCTGTCCTGGATGAAGAAGGACTGGCTGTCTCTGCCAGCAGCACCATAAACCAAGTGTAAACACAAAGCCTGTTATTTCTACTTTATCTAATTTATATTATTTCAAATTGCTAAGTCTACAGTGTTTTGTTTTGCAGTTTTGGAGGAGGTGTTTACTCTCCGCGAACAGGCATCATCCTGAACAATGAGCTGTTGGACTTCTGTCGCAGAGCGGACACAGTGAGGGCAGGTAAAGTCACATAACAGGACTTTCGATTGCAATTTCAATCTCCTTTCAGTCTGATATGGAGTGTGATTGTTGTTGCAGGTGAACAGCCTCCTTCCTCAATGACTCCGGTAATACTGGAGTCAAAGTCTGGAGGACTTTTTGTGATTGGTGGATCGGGAGGAAGCTTGATAACCTCAGCAGTGGCCTTGGTAATTTTGATTAACCTGTTTGCAAATTGGTTAACAACTTCCTCATCTGTGTGCTTACGTGGTTCTTTGTTTAATCTTTGCAGTCTATGATAAACCACCTGTGGCTGGGGATGAATCTGAGAGACGCCATTGCTGCGCCTATAGTGTTTGTCGATTCCAATAATAAAGTGAATTTTGAGCCCGATTTTAACAAGGTGAGACACTCATGTGCTCCTCCTCATTGGCCATTAATTACATTTAGATTCACCAGATTGTGTCGTCTATCTAATGCAAAACATTTCATCTTATGTTATTAATGTGTTCTGACAGAGATAGCCACAACATAATTGTACAAAGTCTGCTTCAATCTACCTGTAATCATCTTTGGAACCGAAGTGGGGAGGATAAGTGGTATTAATGTTTGTGTGTGTGTGTGTGTGTGTGTGTGTGTGTGTGTGTGTGTGTGTGTGTGTGTGTTTTGTGTGCTCTCAGTCAGTGATAGAGGGCCTCACCACTCTTGGACACAAATCTGGGAACTGGAAATTCTTCCTAAATGTAGTCAATGCTCTGGAAAAGGAGAATGGATGTATTACCGCTGTATCAGACGTCAGGAAGGACGGGAGGTCAGCAGGATACTGACCAAAGAAGACCATGAAGAAGCACCTTCCTGTAAATATCTGCACTAAAGAATGACTCAACCTTTAGCCCTTAAAGGTCACCTATTATGCTAAATCCACTTTTTCATGTCTTTTATACATAAATCTGTGTAAAGAGATTCTGAAAGTTTCAGGAAAAAATATTTTTGTCCTGAAACATTTATATAAAAACTTGTCTGAAAATGAGCTGATCCGATTTTGGCCACTTTATGATTTCATAACGATTTTTTGGTTTGTGTAACCATTAGCCAATCACCAACCAAGGTAATACCCGACACCTTGTCACCTGAATCTCCTCCTAGAGCACCATTGTGTTTTTTTTAACCAAAAAAAGGGAGTTGGGAGTGGCTCCTTATTTTCATCTAAAGTAACAGACAGAGAATCAGCACTTTTGAAACAGGGCTGAAACAGAGGGGTTTATGGGTGATCTTTTTGGTATTTCGAGCCAAACTCTTCAGAGACATGTTTTGTATATATCTGAGACCTATAATATATTGATGAAAAACAGTATAATAGGGGACCTTTAAAATGAATACTTCACCCCCAAAACATTGACCATCTGTGTATAAAATACTCAAACTATGTTGAATTCTTAAAGAAAACTTTTCTTTTCTCACAGAATCCAAAAACGGAGAAAACTTTTGATGACTTGAAGTCAATTGGATTATTAATCCTTATTGTTAAACACTTCTTTATATGCAGTGCTTAAAATGTCCTAGTACTGTATGTGAAAATGCATGATTCTGAAAATGTAATGAGACGTGTGAAAGATTGTAAGCAGATATATATATAATATTTTTGCTGTTCTGCAACCGGGCCTCATTTACCTCAATCTATCGCAATCACTCCTTTTTCTAATGCCTTGTTTACTGTGCCAGTACAAGGTAACACGGGGTGAGTTAATGGGTATTTTAGAGGTGAAGTATTCCTTTAAAAACAAAAATGTGCCTTCAACAAAATGTGATCCCTTTAACCCTTGGTGCTCAGGCTCTTCAGTGATGACCTACACAATCCATCAAGAAACTATTAATGATGTCACTGGTGTCGCCATTGTCATACTACTTAAAAGAGGCCCCATTATGCTTCTCTGGTTTTTCCCTTTCCTGGTGTGTGTTATATTTGTGTTCATGTAAATGGTCTGCAAAGGCTACAATTCCAAATTCCCTTTCTAGAGGGAGTTTCTCTCTCACACGCTGACAATGAGCATAATATATCGTCTTTAAATGACAATACACCATGATTCCTCGTACGTGTAAACCTACCTGGTAATAAACCTGTTTCTGATTCTGATGAACTGCTGATGCTGAGATCTGCTATAAAGCTCTGTGGGATTAAACAGTATATTGCAGCAGCAGTCCATAAAGGCAACTGTGTTAAAAAGAAAAGTGTTTAAAAAAATGTTTAGAGAACCAATTTCATAATTATCAGAGAATGTTTTATTTCCTCACTGAACTTTGTAGGATTTTTTTATTGAGCCATGTAATCTTTTTTAAGTGACTTCTGACTTACTGTGACCTTAAAAATGTGATTGTATGTGAAACAACATTATTTCCTGGGCATATTGTGACCTTTTTTTAAAGCGAAGAAAATGCTGTAGAATTTCATTAAACAAAATATATATATATATATATATATATATATATATGTGTCAAGTTGATTCACAGTTAACATTATCTAAACAAAAATACTTTATTTTCATACCAACAACATGTTATTTTCTGTGTTTTAATATCTGAAAATGTTATGTATAATAGTAACACACTTTCTTTACAATTATCATCTGTGAATATTTGTGATTTCACAATAAAGAAAAATCTGAACAAAGACGAGTGATTGTCACCAGATGTGCTTTTCAACCAAAGACACAGCTTGAGCTCATTCCTACACGGCAGCTTTTTATACATTTATCCTTTATTCTGAGTATAGTATGATCAGCAATAATCTGCGTCATGTTTTCCTGTTTTCCTTGTTTCAGAGCAGCACTTTAGCTGTGAGACAAAGGAAGCAGTAATGAGATACATTTCAGGAGAGAGACCTATGAATTAGTAATGATTTCTTAAGTGGATTCTGCTCCGTTTTCCTTTGAGGCACTAGATGTGAGTTATGAGAACATGCACATTTGAGTCTGTGTGAAGCCCCACTTTCTTTGTTGTATGACATATGAGTTAATGTGGATAAGTTGTGACTTCACCGCTTCTTGAAATGACCCTCTTTGTATAAAAAACGTTCATTTAAACAATACTATGCCAAAATGATCTTTCACTTAAAGCCTGAGCAGTTATATAATCCGGTGTTGACTCTCTGGCTTGTTTTGACACTTTTAGTCACACAGTCCCTTGATGTAGCAGATTTGTCTCTATTTTATGCTTTTAGATGCCATGAAAGTGTCATGCAAGGCAGCGGTTTAAATGAAGACCACATAGACATTGAAACACCAACTTTTTAGTGCCTTAAGGGGAAAGTAAATTGTCTGAGTTGCATAACTCAAAAGTTTATTATGACTATGTGGGAGTCAGATTGTGCTTAATTGGGCCTTCAAGGAAAATGGTTGTGTGTCTTGATCATTTCTGCATTTATCATCTCCTAAATAATAATGAAACCTCAGCAGGTGGTGCAAGTCACTAATTTTAAAAGTACTTGCAGTTTTCAGGGCCAATACGCAGCATTAAAGAAGCCCTATTATACTTTTTGGGTTTGGCTCCCTTTCCTCCCAATCAGCGATGAGGGGCGTTCACTCCTCAGCGAACCCTATCACTTTCGTGTTTATTCCCACAAGCCAATCATAGCCCCAGGGTTCACGTCAAGCTTTAACCACTCCCCTTCAGACCGACCTCCATCAATCCCTTCATGCCTCCACCACCACCAGTGTCTAGACCCGAGGGGGATTTTTATCGGCTTGTTTTTCCCCTCCCGAATGATACTATCGCACAACCGGGTCTAATCGCCAAACAACATTACATTCATCTGTGTATTCTTGGCAATAAATACTATCGTTACATCAAAACAACTCAGATCGAAATATAGGTTTTTGTGCATGTAAATGGTCTGCAAAGGATAACATCCATGTGTTCCCTCCAGAGGGAGTTTCTCTCCAACACAATCCCCCCCTGCCTGAAGCCCCTCCATTGGTCTCCTTTGTTTACCTCCGTAACATAGTGACATCACTATGTAACACTTATATTGTCTACTGCTTCAACACATTGTACGAGATAGGCTAAGGGGCGGGACATCTCTAAGCGGTTGACCAATCAGTCTGCATCAGCACAGGAAGTATGAGAAAAAAAAAAGCACTTTCTGAACATTAAAGCATGTAAACATGTCACAGTAGAGGCACAAAATAAAAAAGATGAACCTGAGAATGAGCAGAAGAGGGCCCCTTTAATATTGATGTACCCAATATAAGTCTGGCTGGGGACATTCATTGTACTTTATCCCCCCTCTCTCCTTACACTGTTTGTTAGTTATGGCTCTAGGGATGACAAAATGGTTCTCTTGGTTCTGCTCCACTTTGGTTTAGACTCAAATATCCCAGCTACTGTGTGAAAGCCCCTTTAGTCTTGTTAATGTCAACCTTAGGTACTATATATATGTGAGGATCACCTGACTAGAGATTAAAGCCTGACACCAGAAATACTTTTATAAACAGTTTGTTTTTATTCATCACAGTATGTTCATTTCAAGTGTTTAATTTGAAGGAAAATAAAATAATCAACAATATCTCTTCAATCAATTTGAGAAAAACAATAAATCTATGTGATCATTTTTCATTCTTTTTACATTTGAATAATTATGTAACACATTGACACTGCCGCTGAGAGAAGAAGAGCCCTGAATCCCAGCGCTGACAGTGAGCAGCGACAGCTGTAATATTGTTATGGGGTCATTACAGGCCATTGCACTCTGGGCTATGGGACATTACTGTAAGTCATTAGGACTGTTTGTCCCTGAGGTTTTATAGTCTTTTATTTTTAAAATGGGTTATGCCTGTCCTCCCTTTGTCTGCTGTCACCTATGAACCATCCTGGTGAAATATGTTAACGTTTTAAAAGATTAAAAGATGATTATTTGAGGTTTTTCCTTTTGTTTTGGTTTATTCTGTTTGCTTGAGTTTATTTTTTAGCAATAACCATTGACGTCACAAATCATATCTTTAAAGGAAAACAAAATGAACAGCTGAACACTGCTTATGATTTACAAAGTGCTTCATAAACAGGTAGGGGTTGGAAACATGTGTGACTGAGGCTGTTAAAAAAAACCCTGCTGATGGTTAAACTTCTAATGGCTTGTGCACGTCTTAATCATTTCAAATGATGCTGCATATAAATGCGTCGGACATTAGACTAAATATTCAGAATTAATTTCAGACTGAGGCGCTTTGTTTCAAGGTCATAGAGAGCAAAAGTCACTGTGCTGTTATCTGAGTTGTGTCATGAAGCATGTTCTATGTTAATGAAAGAACAATTGGTGTCGACGTTGTTTCCTTGTTCTTTATTAAGTCTCTAATCTCTCAGCTCGTAGCACTGGTGTCAAAGTTCATGACGCTACAGGCTCCGTGCATAATCAGTGGTGAGTTTATGACCTCAGTACCCGGCGGCGTACGCCCCCTTGCGAGAATCTGACTGAGCGTGGAGTCCGTCTTCATAGCGAACCACCGCCTGCACCACACCTATTGTCCTGTTCAGGTACTTTATCTCGTGGTTCTTCAATGCCAAACCTTCCAGGACGTTCTGCAAACAGGAGCAAATATGAAACAAAACTGAATAAATGTGGCACGATGTTCAAGTTAGATCTTTTTAGCGCACAGCAGGGATAAAAAATGCCAAGTCTGTTCAGAGTGTTGGTTTTAAAACTTTTTGATAAATTGGGAATGATGCCCATTTTAAGAAATCATGTTGAGTAACGTCTGGAAAAATAAATCTTCAATTAAGCCAGTAATCACAGAAAACACTGAAGTGTGATTTGCTGCCCGACACACAATTGATAAGATTTCAAAATCATGCGTAATTAAGTGGTAGCAACAGAAGCTACATATTTTACATCCCAGTAAAAACATCAAATAAACGGTTAGTTTTCTCGTTAATATCTTTCCATGAATTACCCTTAATGGTACATTTAAAATACATTACGTTGAGATGAGCAAGTTTAACAGCAACCATACACGGTATATAGGAGGATTTGCCTATTTTTAGACAGACCACAAATTAGCCCGTTACCACCACAAATTGCTGAAATATTTTTCTCCATTCTTCACACCCCTGAAGGTAGAAATAATGAAGAAATGATTGGGTAAGAAGTTAGAAGGGCTTTATGTTAGCTGGGCTTTTGTGTGAGGGATTGTCTCCCCACACACTCACATACGTCAGTGTTGTTTTTGTGACACTCACTTTGTCAAAGTCTGGTTCTGCTTCAGTGGCGTTGGGATCCAGCTGGTTGTGGAGCCTCGGCTCCAACACAGCTTTTTTCAGATCATAGTCAAAGAACAGTGCATTTAGAATCACCTTCAAAACAACAAAGATTTTAGACAATTATAACCCAACAGAGTAATTAAATAGTTGAATTAATGCAACTCATTGATTTAACTTTACCTGAGTGACAGAAGTTGGGATTTTCGTTCCTCCTGAGCCTCCGACCACCATCTTAACTTTGTTGTTTTTGTCAAAGAGGATAGCCGGACACATGGAAGAAATTGGCCTTTTTCCTTTAAACAGAAATTACATTATATATAAGTTTAAGTATTTTATTGGTTTATGTTAAACATTATTAAAATAATGTGTATGAAGCTACATAAAATATCTATTTAAAAACAAGTTGTATGTTGGATATTAATCATTTTTTTGAATCTATTCCACATTGTATTCCAGATTAATAAGCTTGAAACCCATAAAGATATACTTGAATTGATTATAATAAAAGATAAGACCTTCCAGAGAGGGGTGGAGACATTTGATCCACTTTTTTTTGTATTAATCCAAAGACAAACATTATTTAAAAACATAATGCACAGTGTCGAAGGACAGATCAACCTCTGTGTACGCTACTGTCCAACAGCCAGTCTATGTATATTAAAACTCTAGTGGTTTAAGAGCACTTATGTGCATTTCTGTGTGAGTGTGTGTGTTTTATTCTGACCTGGTCTGATGAAGTTGTTGGGTGAAGGACGCACTCCGAAGTCGTTTGTGATGAGCGGAGAGCTGAAGTCGTCCATCAAATTGTTGAGAAGTATCCCTGTTGATCTTGACATTACCTTGGAGCCCAAACTGCATGAAAACATTAACTGTTAAAGGAACAGGGGAAGGAACATGACACATAAACCAACATTGGTAGACAAGAGATTTGTAAAGGTCAGTTAGGAGGTCATACACTAGGTTGATGGTGCTGGTGGCGGCCACAGCGCTTCCATCTTCTGCGATCACCGAGAGGTGAGAGGTCCCGTGGTCATCAGGAATGTAAAACTCTGGCTCGTAATAGTTCATGTGGTGTGTGGTGTCATCTGTGATCTTCTCACGGAGGTCATAGGCATAAGAACTTGAAGTCATATTCTTGATGAGCTTTGGAAGAGAAAGAGGGACACGAAAATAATTCATAGGTCAAAGGTTTATGGAAAAGTATTACTTAGTGTGGTTTTTTGCATTAGGACCTGATTTATGTGCTGGATAGTTGACCATTGTTCCTGCTTATCCATGACAGGAAAAGTCTGGTCACTCATGTGCATGGGATTAAGTAGCAGAGATTCACAGACTTTTCGAAGAGGAATTGCTCTTCATTCTACTAGTCGGTAGAGGTTTAACTTTGATTAGTATATAATATAACAGGATCAAACACTATCATAAATAATAATTACCAAAGTATTCTTAAATTATAATAAAATGCCTCTATAATAATAACAACAATTGCCTTTTAAATAATAAACACACACCTCTTTAATTTAAGTGAAATATGCATGAGAGGGGTTTTTAAAGAAAAATAAAGCAAAAACAAAATAAAGCTTGTGGCATTAGGTGATCATTAGGCAAGCATAAGCTCATGAACATAAATAAAATCTGCCATGGTTCCTTGGAGAAAGGTGTCATTTAAATGTCACTATACTGTAGGTTTCAGACAGCAAAGAGGTCTCAACAGGGCTTAAAGACAAGAGTTCCTGGCTGACAATATCTGCTGAAATTAAGTCTTCATTATGTAGAGGAGGGGTGTCAAACTCAATTTAATCGTGGGCCACATCAGCATTATGGCTGCACTCAAAGGGCCGGTTGTAACTTATATATAAATATATATATAAAATAATGTATTATATTACATTATTACCTCTGCATTGGATTATTATTGGATAGGGTAATAACTTCATAATTAACTACGTCTGAAAGCAGAAGTCCGGGGCAAATAATTGCAAGTCTCTTCAGTGAGAATGTCACAAATTATTTAAAAAGAAAAGCTGGAAAAAATGTCAAAAACAGAAATGACATTTAAAAAAAGGAAGTAACATTTTAAAAAAAGAATAACATTTAAAAAAAGTCAAATTCTAAGAAAAAGGCATATTTAGAAGAAAAAAAGTCAAATTCTGAGAAAAAAGTCTAATTTGAGATGCATTGTGGGACATGTAGTTTATGGGCAACGTGCTTCATTAAATCATCATGTAACCGTATAATAAACATATTATATTCTTTGCAAGCTCTTGTGGGGCCACAGAAAATGAAGTCACGGGCCGGATTTGGCCCCCGGGCCTTGAGTTTGACACCCCTGATGTAGAGGATCACAATAACCTTGGTGTGCAATTCCCCACCTAAGCTCTGAAGCAAGGGTGTCATCACAACCCGATTAGCCAAGAGGGGAAATACACTAAATTACCACACAACCGAAACCAACCCTTTAACTGTTTTAAGCAGATACCAAGACCTTACATCTGTGATGTTGAGAAACTTTGGATCCCCAAGTAAGGTCCTCTTTGCATACGCAAAACGAAAAGCCTCCACGATGCGATGGTAGGTTAGAATCTTCTTCTCTGTGCTTGACACGCTTTCTGCGGTGAAGTTGTACCCTGTAGAAAATAAAACAATCATCAGTCACACGTTCACTTCACAGCTTCACTCATCTGTCTCCATTCAGATGCTGTTCAGTTATAGGAGAGGAGACAGCTATAATGCATTTGACCCAGCCGTTTCTGTTCCTGTGTTCTTATTTAGTCTAAAAGCCGCTGTGACCAGACTGTGGGTATTACCCTGAGCTGACAGCCGCAGGGGGAACAGGAGGAGAGGCTGAGGGAAGAGAGAGTTTTAGTTTGATGGGTTTCAGCTGTCAGACAGAGGCAGGAGTCACAGTAAATCAGCGGGATGAAAGTTTTGGGAAGGCACTGAAATGTGCCGTGGAGCTTCCACCACTGGACTGTGTCCAATTAGAGGTCAATTGCTAAGATTAGTGTTAGCGTGTGAGGCAGGGGGCCGCCGTGTGTGGGTCGCCGGTCAGAGGAAAGGAAAGGTTCACAGAGATTAATTACTTTAGACGGAAGTTTTTTGTCTTATCCTAGAGGCCAGACACTGTCCTGAAAATAGCAGGACAGTGCTCAACATGGATAGTTCTCTTCAATGAACAGCCAACATAAGAGAAAGTTAAACCAGCCAGATATGATTTATGATTATTTGATGGAAATGATGATGGACAAAGTTAGCCATGATTAGATTAGCAACATGCTCATAAACTTTGCTGATCACACTCAGGTGTGATTACACAGACCACAATTATCTTTGGATCTTAATAACTTCCATCAAACAAAAGCCCTTCTGTCAGGGTTACGCAGTCATTCCCTCAGGTGTTTTAACTTCATTCTCTAAATTGAAGGAAGTAACGAGATATTGTTTTTGTAGCTTATTGGTTTTTCTGTTTTCGAGACACCATCTGTTATTGTTGAAGCATCAACAATCTAAGTCCTCATACCTAGAAGACAAAGTATGTTGTTTGTCAGTGCGTTCTTCCATCAAAACAATAACACATCATATAAAGTTGTTCTGATCCATCACATCTTTTGTAAAATAAATACTTTGACTTGACTTTGACTTTAGGAAATATGCTTATTCCCTTTCTTGTGAATAACTCATGCAAAAATCTAAGTGTAAATATGGCAATTTCATAGTTGGTTATTAGATAGATTTTTTCATCCACAAAATCCAACATTTTAATTTAAAGAAAAAAATGTGATTACCTTTTGACAGACAAGCTGTTTCCTATTGTTTCTAATCGTAATGCTAGGCTGCGTTAGCAGACAATCATACTTAGCATAAAGCTACACTAGTGGTATCAATCTTGTCTTGAGCGCATTCAAAAAATGTTACCATCCTTCTTTGATGTGATTTTCTTGAATTTGTATTTTAGCCAACACAAACACAGCATTACAGGTTGTCTTAGTGACATTGAGCACAACTTTTAAGTTCAAAATTGCCCTTGCAGCCGAGTAAATCACCATAATGAATTGCGCCCTAATGACCGCCCTGCATGAATGTCTGTACTAAATGTAATGGCAAGCCATCCAATAACTTTTAATATTTTGCCCAGAAGCACATATTTCAATATGGCTGGTGCTGCTGGATGAAAGGCTGGGGTCAGTAAAGCCATTAAAGGAAAGGTTCAATATGTTCCAAGTCTGTCCTCAAAGAATGGTCAGGTTCCTAAATGAGGTTGTCATGTTATAGTTCATACTGGTTATACTGGTCTTCAAAAGATCATTTTCAATGTGATTTTTAAAAGGGATGAGGGACAAAATCCACAATACTCTGTGCAAACTTTATTCCACAGTGTGCTTTCTAACAGGAGTTTTTGCAGCATGATAACAGTTTCACACATCTTCTGCCTGATTTAATATGAGAAATAAAGAGTGTTTCAGTGCTACATCTCATGATTCATGACATATTATAGTAGTGCATGCTTTAGATACCCAGTTAGCTAACTTAAAGTCAACATTGCTTTTATTTAGTAGATTTACTACAGTAGAGCCACATGCCCTCAGTGGAGTCTGAGAGAGTGACTGGTAAAGTGAAGGCACCTCACATTAAAGCTCTCCCACTCAGGACGTTTTTGGACAAAGTATCAAGGCTTACCATTCAAGATGTTTAATATCAGTGAGAGCACAGGGCCGCTAGCGGGGGCATTGGGAACAGCCATGTTGTACTCCCCCACATCCACCCTTAAAGGGTTCTTGTCCAAGACAGGCACATAATCCTTCAGATCCTCCATTGTGATGATGCCGCCTAAACACGGATTGAAACACACTGTGAATGCACACTAAGACACGGCTGGAAAAACAAATCATCCTTAAATGGAAATGAGCTGTGCCAAGAGAGGTGCATGTTAGCATATTTTAATATATCTCCTGAAGCCTTTTAAGCAAATTAATTTCAGTGATAAGAAACTTGGCAGTAAGGATGAAAACCATAATGTCCTTGTGTGTGAGATTACTTTGCTCTGTGGGTAGGGAGGAATGATATAATCTGCAGAAATAACTTTTTTGATTGTAAAATAAATTAAAAAACGATTTAAACTGTTTTACTATGTAGGACAAAAGTGGAAACTTGCTACTGCTATCATGCATTTTATTCTAACAATGACATCAGCATGTCTAAACCAATATGATTCAATATATTTATATATTCTATGCTCATCGTCTTTCAACAATATCCCAAAATAAATAAAAAATAAGAACACTACCTGCTGCCTGAATATCATCCACAAGGCTCTGGGCCAGTGGTCCATGGTAGAAAGCATTAGGACCCTCCTCTGCTATTTTCCTGTATGTTTCTGCAAGCTTGGTAAATTTGATGGTGTCATTCTCTTTCAGGATGTCACCATTTCCCCCACAAAACACTTCACTGAAAAGGAGAACAATAAAGATGCAGATTTTAATATAGCATGCTTTAAATTGAGGTTATCATAAAATGATACAAGGCTTCTTCGGTTGCCTCTCACCAAAGAGCTGTGTCATTTCTGATGGTTTCCCTGTTGCTGGACAGAACATAGGCGAGTGCCCTGCCCAAAGGAAAACCATTTACTGCAAGAGCAATGCTCGGCTGGAACAAGTCCCTCCAAGGCAGTTTGCCGTGTCGTTTGTGCGCCATTTCATAACCTCGAATCACTCCAGGTACAGCAACAGACAACCCTCCTACCGACCATGGAAATTAAGATTTAGATTATTATTATTATTATAAGTTATTTGGACAATTTGTAGGGCACTGGTAAAAATACTACTGTGGGATTTGACCTGGAAGACCCAAACTGCTGTTGTTTTTCCTGGGTTTAGAGCTCTCAAATATTACACTCATTACATTTAGCTGACACTTTTATCCAAAGCAACTTACAATAAGTGCAATAAACACTATAGTTGCAAACTCCTCAGAACAAGGAAAATGCAGATATATTCATTTCACACAAGTCAAACCATTGCAAGTGCTGGTAAATTAGTATAGAATGGGCTAAACCCTTTAAGGTCATACAAATGACCTTAAAAATCAGTTGCAAACTAATGTGAAATAGTTAGGGGAAGAATCACTTCCCCATATTTTACATTAGTTTGCAACTGACTTTTTCTTTTTTTAAGAAATTCATCTGCAGTCAAGAAGACTGAATTCTACAGATGTGTAAGTGCACTTTCTCTTTTGTTTGTCACGATTAGGTCTTTCATAATATTAACTGAAACTTCCGCCAGCACTTTTCTACGTCTGATAGCAGCGGTTAAACATTACCTTCCTGGGATAAATCTGTACTGTTCCCAAACATGTCCTGCGTTGCATTGCGTGGAGCCGTCACCCTGGTGTCAATCGTCTCAACCAGTCCTATGTACGTCACAAATCAGGAATTACATTTAGGATTAAGATGATGAGCAAATGGTATGAGTTTGCAGCTTCAGTGATTAAGGAAACAGAAGAAGCTTTAGTGGTGGTGAGGCATGTTTTAGTAAAGTTGTACCAGTTGTGGCGTTGTAGATGGTTAGGAAGAGTCCTCCTCCGATGCCCATACTGTGAGCGTTCATAAGTCCAACACACAGTAAAGCAGCTATAGAGGCATCTACTGCAGAGCCCCCTTTCATCAGTATGTCTCTGCGGTAAAATTAATTAAAACACAAGAAGGGAAGGGGTGGAGGATTAGTTAAATTAGTAAATGAGTAAATACTGTGGATATGTGTAATGTTGCTCTCGGGCTGCATTTAAAAATAAAATAGGAGAAAATAAATAAAATAGCTTTTGAAAATGTGTGCATCTTAAAAGTGCTTAATTTTAGATAAATAAAATAAAGTGTAGCAGCAGCTTGAGTTTCCCTTTTTCTTTGTTAACCGTTTCACATCATGACTTAACAGTTTCAGCCGATTATAGAACAATGTCAGTCTTAACACATCATAACAATTGAACAGTTTTAAAGTTTCTCTTTCTTTCCCTCTTATATTGCAGTCCCTCACTCACTTTTTTTTAATTCAATACGAGAATTGAGCTCGAGCTTGTCCTGCCAGGAGATTAAATCTGGGCTGAAATGGTGTCAGGGCCATTCTCAGACACACATGCAGGTGCTCATTGGTTAGCCTCGGTTAGCCTGCCCTGGAACGATATTTAGTTTTCATTTTGATCCTGGTGGACTGATCATATTGGGCTCTGAGACTGCTTATTTTTTGTGACCTCAGTTCTGACTTGAGAGGGAATGTTTGGTCAAACACTTTGTGTTTTGTCTCATAGTGGCACTTTTAATGAGACACACTGGTTCTGTGCTCCCAGTGGGCAGGATGAACATGAATGAGTCCGTCCACTCAGGGTTAAAAGCTCTGTTGTCACTGTCCACTTTCCTCTTCTTGGAGAGCGCCATGTGTAATTATTTGTCTCTCCCTGTCTGCCGCTAACACGCCTGTTCACTCTCCTCTCCACTTCTCTCCCTGTATCGCTAATTATTCTCTTCACTCACTTTCCTCTCCGCTTCTCTCTGCCGCTCTCTCGTCTCTTCTTCTGTGTTTCTCTCCCTGTATCGCTCACTCGTCTCTTTCGCCCCCTGTCGGCGGCGGTTAAAATAGAATCGCCCCGTCAAAATTGAAATCCCCTATTAATGATTGATTATAGGTCCGGGTCCGTATAGGTCGGCGTCTGGGTCCGGATCCGGACCGCGGTCCGCCTGTTGCCGACCCGTGCGCTAGCCAATAGAAGTGCGTGTGTTACATAGTGATGTCATTATGTTACTGAAGTAAACAAAGGAGTCCAATGGAGGCATTTTAGGCAAGGGGGGAGTGTGTGGGAGAGAAACTCCCTCTGGAGGGAACTCTGGGATTGTTGCCTTTGCAGACCATTTACATGCACAAAAACACATGACAAAGGGAAAACCCCAAATAGCATTAAGACCCTTTGTTGGAAAAGAATAAAACATGTTCACATGGATTTGCAAGGTGATGTGCAAGCAGTTTTCATGCCTGTGTTTATGCATGTGTGAGTCAGATTACAGAAGAGCAACATGTCTGCCCTTCAGGATGTTCGAGTGTGTGCGCCCTCACCTGCCGACCTCTGAACACGGCCCAGCGTCTGCTGCCACCGCTGCCTTCTGGTACACATGCTCAGCCGGTATCTTCCCTTTCCCCAGACCATAGAAGACCCCCAAGAATGTGGCGACTGACACTAACACCAGCACGGCCAGGGCTATTTTTGTTCTCTTTGTCATTTTTGTAGCGCAGGAACAATAAATGCTTTATGAAATACCTGTCAGGAAGCAAACATTTTTATAAATTAAACCTGTCGGTGTATGCAAAGGCAGCTGCAGAGAGCTGCATTTTGTTACATCTGAAACAAAGCAAACCAGATTTACACATCACAAAATAAAATAATATTGTATTATCCACGGAATAAATACATTTGGAAGAAATGTTAAGCCATTTTATAACCCACATGTTTTCTGATCTTTGTTCAGTTTTTATGGAAATTTTTGCATTTACAAATTAAAGCCAGGATTTGTCTTTCTTTGTTTACTCTACAAAATTACATTTGTAGAATAAACACTTTAGGACGTTTGACCGGAGGATTTTTTCAATTGCTAAAACAAAACAACATTTTGTCAAAACACTTAACACAATTCACAAATCCACACACCCAAAGTGCAAAACACCTCATATATCTTGCAAAATGAAGCACTGCACTCAAAACTACATACACACTTAACAAAACCTAACTTTTGCACCAAATGGCACACACTTCACTTATAGTACAAGAAACTTTGTCCAACCAACTACACACTGTGGTTCTTTATCTAAAGCACACTTATCTTTTATGGTGATCTGTATGTAGAGAATTCTGCGTTAAAAGTTTGTTAAAGTCTACAAAAATATGTGCAGAAACACAAATATACAGTTGTTATACTTTTGTTTTTCTCCAAAATAAATTGGTGCAACATTCCTGCACAACATAGTTACAGTTGTGAACACAGAAATGATGCCTTTGTCAAATACAGTAAAGTGAAAGGAAAACTTTGAGGAAAAATAAATACAAAACATATTTTAAGAAAAAACAGAGGAGAGATAAATACTTTGGCAGAATGTTACCACCTCAATGGGTCTGGCTACAGCTCCTCACCAACCTGCAGAAGAAGCATCCCCTGTAGCCTGACGGTCAAACAGCTCCAACCGTTATGCTGCAAATAACTCTTCAAATTACTTAATTTCCCCCTGCCTCTCACTCTTATCCTCCTCTTCCTCTTCCTCTTCCTCTTCCTCTTGCTGCTGTCCATATATCCGTTGTTGTTTTTATAAATGTCTTACATCAAGCCTTTTTCTAGTGCTTACATCCGGATAAATGAGTCAACAATAAAGCAGTTTGGTGTTTATGGTCATTTGGCATGTGTATTGATTGGTTCATGTGTGTAGCATTTTTAATGGCAGTTTTTTGAAAATGGCAAACAAGTGAATATGTCAGATGTCTGTGTCTTACTTAGAGAACCGTGTGCATTGTTTGCAAAAAGTGCCAAGTTGAATTGCAAATTGGGTGCAGAGCTGAAAATGTGTTTAGAGTTTTGGAGATTTGAGCTCAGGTTTTGCTCTTTGAGTATGAGTTTAAATAATGATGCTTTATGTGAGATTTGTTTGTGTTAGCAACTGAACAAAACTGTAGATTGTTATTACCAGGGAGTAGGATCTCTGTGTTATGTTACAGCATGGGCCAACAGGTGAAACATGTCAAAAGAAAGTAACAACTATGATTTGGGGACTCATTAACACGCAGTCATGGCTTACTACTGGTCTTAACTATTGTGAAAGAGAATGACACCTATAATGATTGTGAAGATGGAGCCATTGAACCCATACTTCAGCCTAATTTAGTTTAAGAGTTCACGCCAATTTACACAAGTGAGCGCCAATAATTAAAAAGAAATCCAACTGTGGGGCAACTTCATTCTTTTCTATTAGTGTGCCACAATAATATACTAACATGTATCCTAAAACATTTTTTTTTATTATGTTTGTATCCTTTATTTATGTTTCAGTTGGGAAGAAATTGTTTGTTACACACCTCATAGGACTTATTAGGATTCTGATTTGCTGGTGCGGCTGCAGCTCGAAGTTAAACTATCCCCAACTTGAAGTCTCAAGGAAACATCCCTCAGGATTATGTGAGCACTGTGATGTAAAGGAATCAGTGCAGAATGCCATGTTGCCTTGCCAAAATGACTTTGAAAACATTTGAGAGGAATCAGGAAACTTTGAAAGGAAGAACCGAGTCTTAAGATTGTGTTGATCATTAGGGAGACATTTTCATTATTTGAAAGAAACAGCAACTGTCCAACACAGTAGGTGGTGGTACTGCATCTTAACACTTGTTGCCAGCCATCAAATAAATGTTTTTTTGACTCAACAATATCAAAACAGCTTGGGTCAAAGCAGCTCTCACCCCTTCCTGATGTGAATTCAGGGCAACAGATGTATGTGTTATGTTTGTAGCGGCTAATGTAGCCTTTAGCAAATCATCCTCAAGCAGACAGGAGCAGGCTACAGCGTTGAGGTAAACTCCCTTTTAATGCCACACCAAATGATTGAATGATTAAAAAAAGTCGTTCTTGCATTGGTTTTAGACATGGTTAAATATTGTCAATAAAATACATACCTGTTGAAACGTAGATTTAAAATAATGTAGCCTCTAAAAACACCAGGGTTCCGTAAAGTAAGTTGTCTGAATCATTGAACAGTTTTGGTTTATCTGAGATGTTCTAACTGTGATGCAGTGACAGCAGCCAATAAGACAAATATAAAAAGAGGAAGAATGTTCTGATCCGCTGCATCTTTAGTGTACGTTAGTGCTGGGAACTCAACGCATGCTTCTTCTGAAGTTCAGTCATTTGCTGTGTGCCTCGGCTACAGCTAGCAGGAGGTTATGAACAGGAAGATGTTTGCCAGAGGCCAATGTAAATCATAGTAACCAAGCCTCGGGCTGCAGCTGGCAGGGTGCGTACAGTATTTGCATAGTAACAGTTGATGGCCTTGCATTACCTTTATTAAAAAGGTCACAGCAAAAGTATGAAATCAATCTACAGAAACGTACAGATGATTTACATTGTGGTTGCTTGTTTGCACTTTTTGTGATGAACTTTGTATCATTTATCCATGTCAATTCACATCATTTGTGGTTTCTTGCACAACGCTAAACAATGAGTAACCTGCATTTCAATTTTCAATGATGTAACAATAACATAATCACCCAGCATTGGTGAACTGCTTTTCCTGTAGCTTAGTTAGTTATTAGAAATAGTTTTTTCCATCAAAATGCATCATCCATTCGTCCCCTGATTCCTGTGCTGTTTGTTGGCCAGTAGGTTCATCAAATTGATTTTAATAACATAATAAAGTCCTCGGTGGTGTTTAAAACAAGTAAGATAGTTTGCCAAATATAAGCCTTTCCAATTCTGAGCCTGAGTCGCCTATTATTTAACCAGCTTAAAAACTCTACACAAACAATTCATATAAAAAAAGAATGTGTCGCCTGCCTCAAAGAACTGAGTTCTTTCTGCAATTAAAGGCTACAACCAGTGTTCGAAATGGGGGGGAGCCAGGGGGATCTTGGCTCCCCTAAAGAGGGGGGGAGCTCCCCTGAAGGCCGACTTTGAGACAAATAGGGGGAGCCCAACAAAATGTGCATATTGTGTCACACAGATTAGAAATGTTGAGTTTCTGTAAATAAATAGTCATTGTTCATTACAGTTTCTGAATATTTGTTTTATATGTGTGAATATTTATGGGTGTTGCCATCTGTACGTGACGGCGCTACATTCTTTACGCTACTTACGTTGCTATGGTTACGGTGGCGATGCCGGCGCGGTATTTGAAATGTTCATATTGATATTTTTTTAACTCTGGCTTTATAATAAAAAATATGGCGAAACGAAAAGAGCCAAGCCTCGCAGCTTTTGGATTCACAAGCAAAGAAGCGAAGGAGTCTAAAAATGACAACGTGAACGGAACAACTTTTAGTTGGCCGGCTGTAAGCGGCGTTAGGGTCGAGTTTGACAGCTCCACACAGAGCATCCTGCCGATGCGGAGCCTGAAGAGGCTTCAACAACGGCCACAGCCGCCGGCGCCACCTGCACTAGCGAACCTGACGATGCCCATGATGGCCTGCCTTTTAACTGGACACAGAAAAGATGGAGTGAGTGGAATTAAAGATATCCATGGCTTCAGGGACGTGCACAGGTACGGGCTAATGTTGCCCGGGCAACGGCCCTTTTGGCTGACCTGCCCCTCTGGAGAGAGCGAGAGTTTTTTTTCTTTTTTCTGTTGTGGCCGAATCAACATGATAAGCCCACAAGTATTGTAGCGTCTCGCTGCGGGAAACATACTTTGTCAGCGCTGTCATCTGCCGGTGCGTTAAGACCACCTCAGTGTCGGATTTTGGAAACTTGATTTTGAGTTGTCTCATGGCAGTTGTGCTTCTGTCTTTCTGTGTCTTTTCATCTGTAAACTCCCTCAACGGGGCCGCTCGCTCTCTTTTCTTGATCGCCCTCTCACGGGTGAACAGTTCACTGTCCCGCTTCATTGTAGGATTTCTGCCATGTCTCTACCACTTTAGTTTGACCATCTCTGTTATTAAGTTATGGAATACTAAATAAATACGTAATTAGATACCTTACCGTTACTGCGCTCATAAAGAATGATAAGAATAAGAATAATGCGTATTGAACTGGTTTCATTAATTAGTGAGTTTATTTAA
Source organism: Dissostichus eleginoides (assembly GCA_031216635.1). Classification (NCBI taxonomy): domain Eukaryota; kingdom Metazoa; phylum Chordata; class Actinopteri; order Perciformes; family Nototheniidae; genus Dissostichus; species Dissostichus eleginoides. Next base: position 20,304,933 of record CM062282.1, on the reverse strand, counting down.
GGTAATTAGTTAGAGGCAGGGCCAGCCCTAGACTTTTGGGGGCCCTAAGCAAGATTTTGTTTGGGGGCCCCCCTCACTCTAGCGCGTTCTCACTACACACAACACGGAACCAACTTCTGTCTTATGATGTTAGTATGAGCACACATATTGTACAAATAAGCATGTAAACACTAAAGTGGGACCTGAGAACAGCAGCACAGTCTTTAAATTGACTACAAATAACTACCTAGGCTATAACTAATGACTATATAAACTCAGTGAACAGAAATATAGAAACTCCTCAGTCCTCAGTGACATATGTTTTGTTGTTGTGGCTCTGAGTCTGTACTCCAGCACATTAGATTTGAAATGAAACAAGGACTATGAGGTTAAAGTGCAGACTGTGACCAAGTATTAAATATGACTACTTTGTTGAAGTGTATGTTAATTTGTCCAATATTACATTTGATCCCCCATTTTAGGGGATCAAAAGTACTCTGACAAATGAACATAAACTTGAATAAAGTAGTCATATCAGATAGCACTGATGAACTGACAGTACAGAATAAAAAGACTGACAAAGTGACCATCACTGTTCAAAGATAGATATTTTTAATAAAAAACACTCAACACTAAATATAATATATAAATAGATCCAAAAATACCTTTAAAGGATTAAATAATACGTGCAAAACAAACTGCTTAACAATAAAATGAAATGTAAAAAAACGAAAGGCAAATACAAATGTTCCTCTCGTACGTACAGTCAGAATTGTTCTCTTCTTGCTTTCCTGGAGGCAAAGTCATTGATGACCTGATCATAGGAGATCTGGCTGCCAATCTGGTGGTTTATGCTGATTATTGCCATTCCACTCAGGCGATCCTGGGCCATGGAGGACCTCAAGTATGTTTTTATCAGTTTGAGCTTCGAGAACATTCTCTCTGTGGACGCCACTGTCACTGGAAGGGTACAGGCTATTCTCAGCGCTATCCAAAGATTTGGATAGATCTCACACAGCTCGTTTTCATTTAAGAAGGTGAGCATCTCCAATGTGGTCATATCTTCTTTGGGAAGCTCTGGAAGGCTTTGCATCTCCATGGCTAGCTCTCTCCAGTCAACGTCTGCCTCTTCTCCACAGGTCAATGTTTTTCCCAGCAGGGCACATTGGTCTGTAAGTGACTCGTCATCCAGATTATGGAAGTTCTGAATCACTCCAAACTTGTCTCTTACTTCCCCCAGGGACTTGAATCTGTCCTCCAAAGACTGGATGCCACAGTCCACCACAACATTAAAGAATCCTGTTTCCAGTCTCGTCATGGCATCAGCCACTGCCTCGTCAGCTGCCTCGTTTTTCCGCAGGTTATTCTGTTGATCACTGCTGACTTTTCCCTGAATCCTTTCTTGTGAAAGGTGCACTCCGGTGGATTTTTTTTTTTTCTGCGAGCGGCAGAGAGATCAATATACTTTTTGTCTCTTTGCAAATCTCATATCCACATTTTTTTTTTGTTATGAAAAGCCATGGATAGCTTTCATTCCACTCCCTCCATCTTTTCTGTGTCCAGTTAAAAGGCAGGCCATCATGGGCATCGTCAGGTTCGCTAGTGCAGGTGGCGCCGGCGGCTGTGGCCGTTGTTGAAGCCTCTTCAGGCTCCGCATCGGCAGGCCTCTCCTTCGGTGTGGAGCTGTCAAACGCGACCCTAACGCCGCTTACATCCAGCCAACTAAAAGTTGTTCCGTTCACGTTGTCATTTTTAGAATCCTTCGCTTCTTTGCTTGTGAATCCAAAAGCTGCGAGGCCTGGCTGTTTTCGTTTCGCCATATTTTTTATGAACATTTCAAATACGCCGCCGGCATCGCCGCCGTAACCATAGCAACGTAAGTAGCGTAAAGAATGCAGCGCCGCCATGTACAGATGGCAACACCCAGAAATATTCACAAATATAAAACAAATATTCAGAAACTGTAATGAACAATGACTATTATTTATTTCAAGAACTTTTATTTACAGAAACTCAACATTTCTAATCTGTGTGACACAAATATGCGGCTCCCCCTATTTATCTCAAAGTCTGCCTTCAGGGGAGCTCCCTCCCTCTTCGGGGGAGCCAAGCTCCCCCTGGCTCCCCCCCATTTCGAACACTGGATTGAATATAACAATCAAAAATAACAAAATATACACAGCTAGATCAGATCGCGTTTTAGATGCGACTTTAGAGTAGAGTGGAATTATTGAAACGGGATTTGTACAGTGTTCCGGCGGCATCCGCTGCTGCGAAAATGTGGGGCAGGGCTGAAAAGTGGGGGGGCCAATGGCCCCCTGGCCCCCCCGCTTCCGGCACCCTTGTAGTGGTGGTGCGCCCTGCAAGCACTGCACTCATTGGCGCTACTGCTGGCAGGGTGTTGCAGTGCAACAATAAACCTGTGCATCAAAACACGTGTTAAAATAAAAATAAAACAGCCTAAATAACTTAAAATATATAATATTAATAGGTTTTAACACGGCAACGGTGTACTGAGATAAAAAAATATTTAAAAAAAATATATTTTTAAAAATATATATTTTTTTTTTTTGCTAGGGGGCCCCTCAGTGGCTGCGGGGCCCTAAGCGGCCGCTTATGTCGCTTAATGGGTCGGGCCGGCCCTGGTTAGAGGCCCTATTTTATCAGTATGTCTGGACTGCACAGCAGTTACAATGGTCAAACTACATTAGAACAGCATTGTCCCCATTTTGTCTTTAATAGTTACTAACATTAGATATTTTAATGAGATATGGACCGCAAAACAAAAAATGTCCCTGGTTTTCATTTTTTAAATCAAGTCACCGAATGCAAGTAGTCGCCTTAGCTTATTTTGTTATGAGATGTGAATTACTGTTCAATTTAGTTGATGTAATAATCGTTTGGTTTCTTTTACATTAAAAACAAGTTAGAATTTTCAAAAGGTCTTATGTTTTTTTTCGGGGGGAGGCCCTTTTTCCAGTTTAGAGCAATAGCCTCTCCAAATGTCTGTGCACGTCCCTGCATGGCTTTTCATAAAACATGTGGATGTGAGATTTGCAAAGAGACAAAAAGTATATTGATCTCCCTGCCGCTTACAGAAAAATCCACCGGAGTGCGCCTTTAAAAATAAAAAAATAAAAACATAGGGCTCCCCCGAAAGCAAATGGGTAATTCGAACACTGGCTACAACGAGTTAAACCCAGAAAACGTAAAACCTTACATTGGAGTGAACCAATAACAAATCATTTAAACTTGTTTATTCTTATCTTATGTTAACTATAGTTAGTATTCTTTCTTTTTATTTATGCATATTTTACAAATCACTCCCCTTTTAAACTGTTTTTTTTTTTTTTACTGTCCTATAGTACACATTGGAATGATTTCTTACTTTATTTTGTACAACTATATGAAATAGATAAAGGTGTGCTCTCTCTAATGGGTCCGACTAGAATTACAAATATCGTTAGTTCCGCCTATTCCGTCCAATAAATCGTTTAATCATAAACTTTTTTTTTTTCATTTTCAGGGCGGCCACAGGGGGTCCAAAGTCAGTGTTAGGGGGGGCACTGGCCCCCCCTGGCCCCCCCTAGAACCGCCCCTGAAACAGGGGACTTTGAGTGTTATTCCTGTACGTTCAGCAGCTACATCTCTATCTATGGCATTTTGACATGACTGGATTAATGTATTGTTACATAAGACTCTAAAATGGGCCATAATACCACGGGATTAAACACTCTCTCTGATTTACTCTGAGTCAAGCAAAACAACCTGTGCGTTGCAGAGGTGTGGACTCGAGTCACATGACTTGGACTCGAGTCAGACTCGAGTCACCAATTTGATGACTTTGGACTCGACTTGACAAAATCACAAAACACTTGCGACTCGACTTGGACTTGAACACCAATGACTCGAGACTTGACTTGGACTTGAGCCCTCTGACTTGAGGTGACTTGATACTTTAATTCAGGAGTCTCCAACACGTCGATCGCGAGCTGCCGGTAGAAGAGCAGACTCCCGTCGGGGAGAACAACATCTTCAGCCGTCACCATTTCCCCCACAAAACACTTCACTGAAAAGGAGAACAATAAAGATGCAGATTTTAATATAGCATGCTTTAAATTGAGGTTATCATAAAATGATACAAGGCTTCTTCGGTTGCCTCTCACCAAAGAGCTGTGTCATTTCTGATGGTTTCCCTTTTGCTGGACAGAGCATAGGCGAGTGCCCTGCCCAAAGGAAAACCATTTACTGCAAGAGCAATGCTCGGCTGGAACAAGTCCCTCCAAGGCAATTTGCCGTGTCGTTTGTGCGCCATTTCATAACCTCGAATCACTCCAGGTACAGCAACAGACAACCCTCCTACCGACCATGGAAATTAAGATTTAGATTATTATTATTATTATAAGTTATTTGGACAATTTGTAGGGCACTGGTAAAAATACTACTGTGGGATTTGACCTGGAAGACCCAAACTGCTGTTGTTTTTCCTGGGTTTAGAGCTCTCAAATATTACACACATTACATTTAGCTGACACTTTTATCCAAAGCAACTTACAATAAGTGCAATAAACACTATAGTTGCAAACTCCTCAGAACAAGGAAAATGCAGATATATTCATTTCACACAAGTCAAACCATTGCAAGTGCTGGTAAATTAGTATAGAATGGGCTAAACCCTTTAAGGTCATACAAATGACCTTAAAAATCAGTTGCAAACTAATGTGAAATAGTTAGGGGAAGAATCACTTCCCCATATTTTACATTAGTTTGCAACTGACTTTTTCTTTTTTTAAGAAATTCATTTGCAGTCAAGAAGACTGAATTCTACAGATGTGTAAGTGCACTTTCTCTTTTGTTTGTCACGATTAGGTCTTTCATAATATTAACTGAAACTTCCGCCAGCACTTTTCTACGTCTGATAGCAGCGGTTAAACATTACCTTCCTGGGATAAATCTGTACTGTTCCCAAACATGTCCTGCGTTGCATTGCGTGGAGCCGTCACCCTGGTGTCAATCGTCTCAACCAGTCCTATGTACGTCACAAATCAGGAATTACATTTAGGATTAAGATGATGAGCAAATGGTATGAGTTTGCAGCTTCAGTGATTAAGGAAACAGTCGAAGCTTTAGTGGTGGTGAGGCATGTTTTAGTAAAGTTGTACCAGTTGTGGCGTTGTAGATGGTTAGGAAGAGTCCTCCTCCGATGCCCATACTGTGAGCATTCATAAGTCCAACACACAGTAAAGCAGCTATAGAGGCATCTACTGCAGAGCCCCCTTCATCAGTATGTCTCTGCGGTACACAAGAAGGGAAGGGGTGGAGGATTAGTTTTTGCACTAAAAGAGGACAGTAAAGACTTTAAAGAGGACAGTAAAGACCTTAAAGAGGACAGTAAAGAAATTAAAGAGGACAGTAAAGACTTTAAAGAGGACATATGCTCCTTTTCAGGCTGACATTTGTATGTTGTGCCTCTACTGCGACATGTTTACATGCTTTAATGTTCAAAAAGTGCTTTGTTTTTCTCATACTGCCTGTGCTGCTGCACCACATTTCACCTTCTGTCTGAAATAAACGCTAGCCAATAGAAGTGCGTGTGTTACATAGTGATGTCATTATGTTACTGAAGTAAACAAAGGAGTCCAATGGAGGCATTTTAGGCAAGGGGGGAGTGTGTGGGAGAGAAACTCCCTCTGGAGGGAACTCTGGGATTGTTGCCTTTGCAGACCATTTACATGCACAAAAACACATGACAAAGGGAAAACCCCAAATAGCATTAAGACCCTTTGTTGGAAAAGAATAAAACATGTTCAAATGGATTTGCAAGGTGATGTGCAAGCAGTTTTCATGCCTGTGTTTATGCATGTGTGAGTCAGATTACAGAAGAGCAACATGTCTGCCCTTCAGGATGTTCGAGTGTGTGCGCCCTCACCTGCCGACCTCTGAACACGGCCCAGCGTCTGCTGCCACCGCTGCCTTCTGGTACACATGCTCAGCCGGTATCTTCCTTTTCCCCACACCATCGAAGACCAAGTATGTGACGACAAACACTAACACCAGCAGCACGGCAGGGCCAAACATTTTTCTTTCTTTGTAATTTTTGTAGCGCAGGAACAATAAATGCTTTATGAAATACCTGTCAGGAAGCAAACATTTGTATAAATTAAACCTGTCAGTGTATGCAAAGGCAGCTGCAGAGAGCTGCATTTTGTTACATCTGAAACAAAGCAAACCAGATTTACACATCACAAAATAAAATAATATTGTATTATCAACAGAATAAATACATTTGGAAGAAATGTTAAGCCATTTTATAACCCACATGTTTTCTGATCTTTGTTCAGTTTTTATTGGAAACTTTGCATTTACAAATTAAAGCCAGGATTTGTCTTTCTTTGTTTACTCTACAAAATTACATTTGTAGAATAAACACTTTAGGACGTTTGACCGGAGGATTTTTTCAATTGCTAAAACAAAACAACATTTTGTCAAAACACTTAACACAATTCACAAATCCACACACCCAAAGTGCAAAACCCCTCATATATCTTGCAAAATGAAGCACTGCACTCAAAACTACATACACACTTAACAAAACCTAACTTTTGCACCAAATGGCACACACTTCACTTATAGTACAAGAAACTTTGTCCAACCAACTACACACTGTGGTTCTTTATCTAAAGCACACTTATCTTTTATGGTGATCTGTATGTAGAGAATTCTGCGTTAAAAGTTTGTTAAAGTCTACAATAAAGCAGTTTGGTGTTTATGGTCATTTGGCATGTGTATTGATTGGTTCATGTGTGTAGCATTTTTAATGGCAGTTTTTTGAAAATGGCAAACAAGTGAATATGTCAGATTTCTGTGTCTTACTTAGAGAACCGTGTGCATGGTTTGCAAAAAGTGCCAAGTTGAATTGCAAATTGGGTGCAGAGCTGAAAATGTGTTTAGAGTTTTGGAGATTTGAGCTCAGGTTTTGCTCTTTGAGTATGAGTTTAAATAATGATGCTTTATGTGAGATTTGTTTGTGTTAGCAACTGAACAAAACTGTAGATTGTTATTACCAGGGAGTAGGATCTCTGTGTTATGTTACAGCATGGGCCAACAGGTGAAACATGTCAAAAGAAAGTAACAACTATGATTTGGGGACTCATTAACACGCAGTCATGGCTTACTACTGGTCTTAACTATTGTGAAAGAGAATGACACCTATAATGATTGTGAAGATGGAGCCATTGAACCCATACTTCAGCCTAATTTAGTTTAAGAGTTCACGCCAATTTACACAAGTGAGCGCCAATAATTAAAAAGAAATCCAACTGTGGGGCAACTTCATTCTTTTCTATTAGTGTGCCACAATAATATACTAACATGTATCCTAAAACATTTTTTTTTATTATGTTTGTATCCTTTATTTATGTTTCAGTTGGGAAGAAATTGTTTGTTACACACCTCATAGGACTTATTAGGATTCTGATTTGCTGGTGCGGCTGCAGCTCGAAGTTAAACTATCCCCAACTTGAAGTCTCAAGGAAACATCCCTCAGGATTATGTGAGCACTGTGATGTAAAGGAATCAGTGCAGAATGCCATGTTGCCTTGCCAAAATGACTTTGAAAACATTTGAGAGGAATCAGGAAACTTTGAAAGGAAGAACCGAGTCTTAAGATTGTGTTGATCATTAGGGAGACATTTTCATTATTTGAAAGAAACAGCAACTGTCCAACACAGTAGGTGGTGGTACTGCATCTTAACACTTGTTGCCAGCCATCAAATAAATGTTTTTTTGACTCAACAATATCAAAACAGCTTGGGTCAAAGCAGCTCTCACCCCTTCCTGATGTGAATTCAGGGCAACAGATGTATGTGTTATGTTTGTAGCGGCTAATGTAGCCTTTAGCAAATCATCCTCAAGCAGACAGGAGCAGGCTACAGCGTTGAGGTAAACTCCCTTTTAATGCCACACCAAATGATTGAATGATTAAAAAAAGTCGTTCTTGCATTGGTTTTAGACATGGTTAAATATTGTCAATAAAATACATACCTGTTGAAACGTAGATTTAAAATAATGTAGCCTCTAAAAACACCAGGGTTCCGTTAAAGTAAGTTGTCTGAATCATTGAACAGTTTTGGTTTATCTGAGATGTTCTAACTGTGATGCAGTGACAGCAGCCAATAAGACAAATATAAAAAGAGGAAGAATGTTCTGATCCGCTGCATCTTTAGTGTACGTTAGTGCTGGGAACTCAACGCATGCTTCTTCTGAAGTTCAGTCATTTGCTGTGTGCCTCGGCTACAGCTAGCAGGAGGTTATGAACAGGAAGATGTTTGCCAGAGGCCAATGTAAATCATAGTAACCAAGCCTCGGGCTGCAGCTGGCAGGGTGCGTACAGTATTTGCATAGTAACAGTTGATGGCCTTGCATTACCTTTATTAAAAAGGTCACAGCAAAAGTATGAAATCAATCTACAGAAACGTACAGATGATTTACATTGTGGTTGCTTGTTTGCACTTTTTGTGATGAACTTTGTATCATTTATCCATGTCAATTCACATCATTTGTGGTTTCTTGCACAACGCTAAACAATGAGTAACCTGCATTTCAATTTTCAATGATGTAACAATAACATAATCACCCAGCATTGGTGAACTGCTTTTCCTGTAGCTTAGTTAGTTATTAGAAATAGTTTTTTCCATCAAAATGCATCATCCATTCGTCCCCTGATTCCTGTGCTGTTTGTTGGCCAGTAGGTTCATCAAATTGATTTTAATAACATAATAAAGTCCTCGGTGGTGTTTAAAACAAGTAAGATAGTTTGCCAAATATAAGCCTTTCCAATTCTGAGCCTGAGTCGCCTATTATTTAACCAGCTTAAAAACTCTACACAAACAATTCATATAAAAAAAGAATGTGTCGCCTGCCTCAAAGAACTGAGTTCTTTCTGCAATTAAAGGCTACAACCAGTGTTCGAAATGGGGGGAGCCAGGGGGATCTTGGCTCCCCTAAAGAGGGGGGAGCTCCCTGAAGGCCGACTTTGAGACAAATAGGGGGAGCCCAACAAAATGTGCATATTGTGTCACACAGATTAGAAATGTTGAGTTTCTGTAAATAAATAGTCATTGTTCATTACAGTTTCTGAATATTTGTTTTATATGTGTGAATATTTATGGGTGTTGCCATCTGTACGTGACGGCGCTACATTCTTTACGCTACTTACGTTGCTATGGTTACGGTGGCGATGCCGGCGCGGTATTTGAAATGTTCATATTGATATTTTTTTAACTCTGGCTTTATAATAAAAAATATGGCGAAACGAAAAGAGCCAAGCCTCGCAGCTTTTGGATTCACAAGCAAAGAAGCGAAGGAGTCTAAAAATGACAACGTGAACGGAACAACTTTTAGTTGGCCGGCTGTAAGCGGCGTTAGGTCGAGTTTGACAGCTCCACACAGAGCATCCTGCCGATGCGGAGCCTGAAGAGGCTTCAACAACGGCCACAGCCGCCGGCGCCACCTGCACTAGCGAACCTGACGATGCCCATGATGGCCTGCCTTTTAACTGGACACAGAAAAGATGGAGTGAGTGGAATTAAAGATATCCATGGCTTCAGGGACGTGCACAGGTACGGGCTAATGTTGCCCGGGCAACGGCCCTTTTGGCTGACCTGCCCCTCTGGAGAGAGCGAGAGTTTGTTTTTCTTTTTTCTGTTGTGGCCGAATCAACATGATAAGCCCACAAGTATTGTAGCGTCTCGCTGCGGGAAACATACTTTGTCAGCGCTGTCATCTGCCGGTGCGTTAAGACCACCTCAGTGTCGGATTTTGGAAACTTGATTTTGAGTTGTCTCATGGCAGTTGTGCTTCTGTCTTTCTGTGTCTTTTCATCTGTAACTCCCTCAACGGGGCCGCTCGCTCTCTTTTCTTGATCGCCCTCTCACGGGTGAACAGTTCACTGTCCCGCTTCATTGTAGGATTTCTGCCATGTCTCTACCACTTTAGTTTGACCATCTCTGTTATTAAGTTATGGAATACTAAATAAATACGTAATTAGATACCTTACCGTTACTGCGCTCATAAAGAATGATAAGAATAAGAATAATGCGTATTGAACTGGTTTCATTAATTAGTGAGTTTATTTAAGGTAATTAGTTAGAGGCAGGGCCAGCCCTAGACTTTTGGGGGCCCTAAGCAAGATTTTGTTTGGGGGCCCCCCTCACTCTAGCGCGTTCTCACTACACACAACACGGAACCAACTTCTGTCTTATGATGTTAGTATGAGCACACATATTGTACAAATAAGCATGTAAACACTAAAGTGGGACCTGAGAACAGCAGCACAGTCTTTAAATTGACTACAAATAACTACCTAGGCTATAACTAATGACTATATAAACTCAGTGAACAGAAATATAGAAACTCCTCAGTCCTCAGTGACATATGTTTTGTTGTTGTGGCTCTGAGTCTGTACTCCAGCACATTAGATTTGAAATGAAACAAGGACTATGAGGTTAAAGTGCAGACTGTGACCAAGTATTAAATATGACTACTTTGTTGAAGTGTATGTTAATTTGTCCAATATTACATTTGATCCCCCATTTTAGGGGATCAAAAGTACTCTGACAAATGAACATAAACTTGAATAAAGTAGTCATATCAGATAGCACTGATGAACTGACAGTACAGAATAAAAAGACTGACAAAGTGACCATCACTGTTCAAAGATAGATATTTTTAATAAAAAACACTCAACACTAAATATAATATATAAATAGATCCAAAAATACCTTTAAAGGATTAAATAATATGTGCAAAACAAACTGCTTAACAATAAAATGAAATGTAAAAAAACAAATGCAAATACAAATGTTCCTCTCGTACGTACAGTCAGAATTGTTCTCTTCTTGCTTTCCTGGAGGCAAAGTCATTGATGACCTGATCATAGGAGATCTGGCTGCCAATCTGGTGGTTTATGCTGATTATTGCCATTCCACTCAGGCGATCCTGGGCCATGGAGGACCTCAAGTATGTTTTTATCAGTTTGAGCTTCGAGAACATTCTCTCTGTGGACGCCACTGTCACTGGAAGGGTACAGGCTATTCTCAGCGCTATCCAAAGATTTGGATAGATCTCACACAGCTCGTTTTCATTTAAGAAGGTGAGCATCTCCAATGTGGTCATATCTTCTTTGGGAAGCTCTGGAAGGCTTTGCATCTCCATGGCTAGCTCTCTCCAGTCAACGTCTGCCTCTTCTCCACAGGTCAATGTTTTTCCCAGCAGGGCACATTGGTCTGTAAGTGACTCGTCATCCAGATTATGGAAGTTCTGAATCACTCCAAACTTGTCTCTTACTTCCCCCAGGGACTTGAATCTGTCCTCCAAAGACTGGATGCCACAGTCCACCACAACATTAAAGAATCCTGTTTCCAGTCTCGTCATGGCATCAGCCACTGCCTCGTCAGCTGCCTCGTTTTTCCGCAGGTTATTCTGTTGATCACTGCTGACTTTTCCCTGAATCCTTTCTTGTGAAAGGTGCACTCCGGTGGATTTTTTTTTTTTCTGCGAGCGGCAGAGAGATCAATATACTTTTTGTCTCTTTGCAAATCTCATATCCACATTTTTTTTTTGTTATGAAAAGCCATGGATAGCTTTCATTCCACTCCTCCATCTTTTCTGTGTCCAGTTAAAAGGCAGGCCATCATGGGCATCGTCAGGTTCGCTAGTGCAGGTGGCGCCGGCGGCTGTGGCCGTTGTTGAAGCCTCTTCAGGCTCCGCATCGGCAGGCCTCTCCTTCGGTGTGGAGCTGTCAAACGCGACCCTAACGCCGCTTACATCCAGCCAACTAAAAGTTGTTCCGTTCACGTTGTCATTTTTAGAATCCTTCGCTTCTTTGCTTGTGAATCCAAAAGCTGCGAGGCCTGGCTGTTTTCGTTTCGCCATATTTTTTATGAACATTTCAAATACGCCGCCGGCATCGCCGCCGTAACCATAGCAACGTAAGTAGCGTAAAGAATGCAGCGCCGCCATGTACAGATGGCAACACCCAGAAATATTCACAAATATAAAACAAATATTCAGAAACTGTAATGAACAATGACTATTATTTATTTCAAGAACTTTTATTTACAGAAACTCAACATTTCTAATCTGTGTGACACAAATATGCGGCTCCCCCTATTTATCTCAAAGTCTGCCTTCAGGGGAGCTCCCTCCCTCTTCGGGGGAGCCAAGCTCCCCCTGGCTCCCCCCCATTTCGAACACTGGATTGAATATAACAATCAAAAATAACAAAATATACACAGCTAGATCAGATCGCGTTTTAGATGCGACTTTAGAGTAGAGTGGAATTATTGAAACGGGATTTGTACAGTGTTCCGGCGGCATCCGCTGCTGCGAAAATGTGGGGCAGGGCTGAAAAGTGGGGGGGCCAATGGCCCCCTGGCCCCCCCGCTTCCGGCACCCTTGTAGTGGTGGTGCGCCCTGCAAGCACTGCACTCATTGGCGCTACTGCTGGCAGGGTGTTGCAGTGCAACAATAAACCTGTGCATCAAAACACGTGTTAAAATAAAAATAAAACAGCCTAAATAACTTAAAATATATAATATTAATAGGTTTTAACACGGCAACGGTGTACTGAGATAAAAAAATATTTAAAAAAATATATTTTAAAAATATATTTATTTATTTTTTGCTAGGGGGCCCCTCAGTGGCTGCGGGGCCCTAAGCGGCCGCTTATGTCGCTTAATGGGTCGGGCCGGCCCTGGTTAGAGGCCCTATTTTATCAGTATGTCTGGACTGCACAGCAGTTACAATGGTCAAACTACATTAGAACAGCATTGTCCCCATTTTGTCTTTAATAGTTACTAACATTAGATATTTTAATGAGATATGGACCGCAAAACAAAAAATGTCCCTGGTTTTCATTTTTTAAATCAAGTCACCGAATGCAAGTAGTCGCCTTAGCTTATTTTGTTATGAGATGTGAATTACTGTTCAATTTAGTTGATGTAATAATCGTTTGGTTTCTTTTACATTAAAAACAAGTTAGAATTTTCAAAAGGTCTTATGTTTTTTTTCGGGGGGAGGCCCTTTTTCCAGTTTAGAGCAATAGCCTCTCCAAATGTCTGTGCACGTCCCTGCATGGCTTTTCATAAAACATGTGGATGTGAGATTTGCAAAGAGACAAAAAGTATATTGATCTCCCTGCCGCTTACAGAAAAATCCACCGGAGTGCGCCTTTAAAAATAAAAAATAAAAACATAGGGCTCCCCCGAAAGCAAATGGGTAATTCGAACACTGGCTACAACGAGTTAAACCCAGAAAACGTAAAACCTTACATTGGAGTGAACCAATAACAAATCATTTAAACTTGTTTATTCTTATCTTATGTTAACTATAGTTAGTATTCTTTCTTTTTATTTATGCATATTTTACAAATCACTCCCCTTTTAAACTGTTTTTTTTTTTTTTTTACTGTCCTATAGTACACATTGGAATGATTTCTTACTTTATTTTGTACAACTATATGAAATAGATAAAGGTGTGCTCTCTCTAATGGGTCCGACTAGAATTACAAATATCGTTAGTTCCGCCTATTCCGTCCAATAAATCGTTTAATCATAAACTTTTTTTTTTCATTTTCAGGGCGGCCACAGGGGGTCCAAAGTCAGTGTTAGGGGGGCACTGGCCCCCCCTGGCCCCCCCTAGAACCGCCCCTGAAACAGGGGACTTTGAGTGTTATTCCTGTACGTTCAGCAGCTACATCTCTATCTATGGCATTTTGACATGACTGGATTAATGTATTGTTACATAAGACTCTAAAATGGGCCATAATACCACGGGATTAAACACTCTCTCTGATTTACTCTGAGTCAAGCAAAACAACCTGTGCGTTGCAGAGGTGTGGACTCGAGTCACATGACTTGGACTCGAGTCAGACTCGAGTCACCAATTTGATGACTTTGGACTCGACTTGACAAAATCACAAAACACTTGCGACTCGACTTGGACTTGAACACCAATGACTCGAGACTTGACTTGGACTTGAGCCCTCTGACTTGAGGTGACTTGATACTTTAATTCAGGAGTCTCCAACACGTCGATCGCGAGCTGCCGGTAGAAGAGCAGACTCCCGTCGGGGAGAACAACATCTTCAGCCGTCACCATTTCCCCCACAAAACACTTCACTGAAAAGGAGAACAATAAAGATGCAGATTTTAATATAGCATGCTTTAAATTGAGGTTATCATAAAATGATACAAGGCTTCTTCGGTTGCCTCTCACCAAAGAGCTGTGTCATTTCTGATGGTTTCCCTTTTGCTGGACAGAGCATAGGCGAGTGCCCTGCCCAAAGGAAAACCATTTACTGCAAGAGCAATGCTCGGCTGGAACAAGTCCCTCCAAGGCAATTTGCCGTGTCGTTTGTGCGCCATTTCATAACCTCGAATCACTCCAGGTACAGCAACAGACAACCCTCCTACCGACCATGGAAATTAAGATTTAGATTATTATTATTATTATAAGTTATTTGGACAATTTGTAGGGCACTGGTAAAAATACTACTGTGGGATTTGACCTGGAAGACCCAAACTGCTGTTGTTTTTCCTGGGTTTAGAGCTCTCAAATATTACACACATTACATTTAGCTGACACTTTTATCCAAAGCAACTTACAATAAGTGCAATAAACACTATAGTTGCAAACTCCTCAGAACAAGGAAAATGCAGATATATTCATTTCACACAAGTCAAACCATTGCAAGTGCTGGTAAATTAGTATAGAATGGGCTAAACCCTTTAAGGTCATACAAATGACCTTAAAAATCAGTTGCAAACTAATGTGAAATAGTTAGGGGAAGAATCACTTCCCCATATTTTACATTAGTTTGCAACTGACTTTTTCTTTTTTTAAGAAATTCATTTGCAGTCAAGAAGACTGAATTCTACAGATGTGTAAGTGCACTTTCTCTTTTGTTTGTCACGATTAGGTCTTTCATAATATTAACTGAAACTTCCGCCAGCACTTTTCTACGTCTGATAGCAGCGGTTAAACATTACCTTCCTGGGATAAATCTGTACTGTTCCCAAACATGTCCTGCGTTGCATTGCGTGGAGCCGTCACCCTGGTGTCAATCGTCTCAACCAGTCCTATGTACGTCACAAATCAGGAATTACATTTAGGATTAAGATGATGAGCAAATGGTATGAGTTTGCAGCTTCAGTGATTAAGGAAACAGTCGAAGCTTTAGTGGTGGTGAGGCATGTTTTAGTAAAGTTGTACCAGTTGTGGCGTTGTAGATGGTTAGGAAGAGTCCTCCTCCGATGCCCATACTGTGAGCATTCATAAGTCCAACACACAGTAAAGCAGCTATAGAGGCATCTACTGCAGAGCCCCCTTTCATCAGTATGTCTCTGCGGTACACAAGAAGGGAAGGGGTGGAGGATTAGTTTTTGCACTAAAAGAGGACAGTAAAGACTTTAAAGAGGACAGTAAAGACCTTAAAGAGGACAGTAAAGACTTTAAAGAGGACAGTAAAGACTTTAAAGAGGACATATGCTCCTTTTCAGGCTGACATTTGTATGTTGTGCCTCTACTGCGACATGTTTACATGCTTTAATGTTCAAAAAGTGCTTTGTTTTTCTCATACTGCCTGTGCTGCTGCACCACATTTCACCTTCTGTCTGAAATAAACGCTAGCCAATAGAAGTGCGTGTGTTACATAGTGATGTCATTATGTTACTGAAGTAAACAAAGGAGTCCAATGGAGGCATTTTAGGCAAGGGGGGAGTGTGTGGGAGAGAAACTCCCTCTGGAGGGAACTCTGGGATTGTTGCCTTTGCAGACCATTTACATGCACAAAAACACATGACAAAGGGAAAACCCCAAATAGCATTAAGACCCTTTGTTGGAAAAGAATAAAACATGTTCAAATGGATTTGCAAGGTGATGTGCAAGCAGTTTTCATGCCTGTGTTTATGCATGTGTGAGTCAGATTACAGAAGAGCAACATGTCTGCCCTTCAGGATGTTCGAGTGTGTGCGCCCTCACCTGCCGACCTCTGAACACGGCCCAGCGTCTGCTGCCACCGCTGCCTTCTGGTACACATGCTCAGCCGGTATCTTCCTTTTCCCCACACCATCGAAGACCAAGTATGTGACGACAAACACTAACACCAGCAGCACGGCAGGGCCAAACATTTTTCTTTCTTTGTAATTTTTGTAGCGCAGGAACAATAAATGCTTTATGAAATACCTGTCAGGAAGCAAACATTTGTATAAATTAAACCTGTCAGTGTATGCAAAGGCAGCTGCAGAGAGCTGCATTTTGTTACATCTGAAACAAAGCAAACCAGATTTACACATCACAAAATAAAATAATATTGTATTATCAACAGAATAAATACATTTGGAAGAAATGTTAAGCCATTTTATAACCCACATGTTTTCTGATCTTTGTTCAGTTTTTATGGAAACTTTTGCATTTACAAATTAAAGCCAGGATTTGTCTTTCTTTGTTTACTCTACAAAATTACATTTGTAGAATAAACACTTTAGGACGTTTGACCGGAGGATTTTTTCAATTGCTAAAACAAAACAACATTTTGTCAAAACACTTAACACAATTCACAAATCCACACACCCAAAGTGCAAAACCCCTCATATATCTTGCAAAATGAAGCACTGCACTCAAAACTACATACACACTTAACAAAACCTAACTTTTGCACCAAATGGCACACACTTCACTTATAGTACAAGAAACTTTGTCCAACCAACTACACACTGTGGTTCTTTATCTAAAGCACACTTATCTTTTATGGTGATCTGTATGTAGAGAATTCTGCGTTAAAAGTTTGTTAAAGTCTACAATAAAGCAGTTTGGTGTTTATGGTCATTTGGCATGTGTATTGATTGGTTCATGTGTGTAGCATTTTTAATGGCAGTTTTTTGAAAATGGCAAACAAGTGAATATGTCAGATTTCTGTGTCTTACTTAGAGAACCGTGTGCATGGTTTGCAAAAAGTGCCAAGTTGAATTGCAAATTGGGTGCAGAGCTGAAAATGTGTTTAGAGTTTTGGAGATTTGAGCTCAGGTTTTGCTCTTTGAGTATGAGTTTAAATAATGATGCTTTATGTGAGATTTGTTTGTGTTAGCAACTGAACAAAACTGTAGATTGTTATTACCAGGGAGTAGGATCTCTGTGTTATGTTACAGCATGGGCCAACAGGTGAAACATGTCAAAAGAAAGTAACAACTATGATTTGGGGACTCATTAACACGCAGTCATGGCTTACTACTGGTCTTAACTATTGTGAAAGAGAATGACACCTATAATGATTGTGAAGATGGAGCCATTGAACCCATACTTCAGCCTAATTTAGTTTAAGAGTTCACGCCAATTTACACAAGTGAGCGCCAATAATTAAAAAGAAATCCAACTGTGGGGCAACTTCATTCTTTTCTATTAGTGTGCCACAATAATATACTAACATGTATCCTAAAACATTTTTTTTTATTATGTTTGTATCCTTTATTTATGTTTCAGTTGGGAAGAAATTGTTTGTTACACACCTCATAGGACTTATTAGGATTCTGATTTGCTGGTGCGGCTGCAGCTCGAAGTTAAACTATCCCCAACTTGAAGTCTCAAGGAAACATCCCTCAGGATTATGTGAGCACTGTGATGTAAAGGAATCAGTGCAGAATGCCATGTTGCCTTGCCAAAATGACTTTGAAAACATTTGAGAGGAATCAGGAAACTTTGAAAGGAAGAACCGAGTCTTAAGATTGTGTTGATCATTAGGGAGACATTTTCATTATTTGAAAGAAACAGCAACTGTCCAACACAGTAGGTGGTGGTACTGCATCTTAACACTTGTTGCCAGCCATCAAATAAATGTTTTTTTGACTCAACAATATCAAAACAGCTTGGGTCAAAGCAGCTCTCACCCCTTCCTGATGTGAATTCAGGGCAACAGATGTATGTGTTATGTTTGTAGCGGCTAATGTAGCCTTTAGCAAATCATCCTCAAGCAGACAGGAGCAGGCTACAGCGTTGAGGTAAACTCCCTTTTAATGCCACACCAAATGATTGAATGATTAAAAAAAGTCGTTCTTGCATTGGTTTTAGACATGGTTAAATATTGTCAATAAAATACATACCTGTTGAAACGTAGATTTAAAATAATGTAGCCTCTAAAAACACCAGGGTTCCGTTAAAGTAAGTTGTCTGAATCATTGAACAGTTTTGGTTTATCTGAGATGTTCTAACTGTGATGCAGTGACAGCAGCCAATAAGACAAATATAAAAAGAGGAAGAATGTTCTGATCCGCTGCATCTTTAGTGTACGTTAGTGCTGGGAACTCAACGCATGCTTCTTCTGAAGTTCAGTCATTTGCTGTGTGCCTCGGCTACAGCTAGCAGGAGGTTATGAACAGGAAGATGTTTGCCAGAGGCCAATGTAAATCATAGTAACCAAGCCTCGGGCTGCAGCTGGCAGGGTGCGTACAGTATTTGCATAGTAACAGTTGATGGCCTTGCATTACCTTTATTAAAAAGGTCACAGCAAAAGTATGAAATCAATCTACAGAAACGTACAGATGATTTACATTGTGGTTGCTTGTTTGCACTTTTTGTGATGAACTTTGTATCATTTATCCATGTCAATTCACATCATTTGTGGTTTCTTGCACAACGCTAAACAATGAGTAACCTGCATTTCAATTTTCAATGATGTAACAATAACATAATCACCCAGCATTGGTGAACTGCTTTTCCTGTAGCTTAGTTAGTTATTAGAAATAGTTTTTTCCATCAAAATGCATCATCCATTCGTCCCCTGATTCCTGTGCTGTTTGTTGGCCAGTAGGTTCATCAAATTGATTTTAATAACATAATAAAGTCCTCGGTGGTGTTTAAAACAAGTAAGATAG
Organism: Dissostichus eleginoides; assembly: GCA_031216635.1. Lineage (NCBI taxonomy): Eukaryota > Metazoa > Chordata > Actinopteri > Perciformes > Nototheniidae > Dissostichus > Dissostichus eleginoides. The sequence continues at coordinate 20,286,028 of CM062282.1, read as the reverse complement.
TTTGCCAAATATAAGCCTTTCCAATTCTGAGCCTGAGTCGCCTATTATTTAACCAGCTTAAAAACTCTACACAAACAATTCATATAAAAAAAGAATGTGTCGCCTGCCTCAAAGAACTGAGTTCTTTCTGCAATTAAAGGCTACAACCAGTGTTCGAAATGGGGGGAGCCAGGGGGATCTTGGCTCCCCTAAAGAGGGGGGAGCTCCCCTGAAGGCCGACTTTGAGACAAATAGGGGGAGCCCAACAAAATGTGCATATTGTGTCACACAGATTAGAAATGTTGAGTTTCTGTAAATAAATAGTCATTGTTCATTACAGTTTCTGAATATTTGTTTTATATGTGTGAATATTTATGGGTGTTGCCATCTGTACGTGACGGCGCTACATTCTTTACGCTACTTACGTTGCTATGGTTACGGTGGCGATGCCGGCGCGGTATTTGAAATGTTCATATTGATATTTTTTTAACTCTGGCTTTATAATAAAAAATATGGCGAAACGAAAAGAGCCAAGCCTCGCAGCTTTTGGATTCACAAGCAAAGAAGCGAAGGAGTCTAAAAATGACAACGTGAACGGAACAACTTTTAGTTGGCCGGCTGTAAGCGGCGTTATGGTCGAGTTTGACAGCTCCACACAGAGCATCCTGCCGATGCGGAGCCTGAAGAGGCTTCAACAACGGCCACAGCCGCCGCCACCTGCACTAGCGAACCTGACGATGCCCATGATGGCCTGCCTTTTAACTGGACACAGAAAAGATGGAGTGAGTGGAATTAAAGATATCCATGGCTTCAGGGACGTGCACAGGTACGGGCTAATGTTGCCCGGGCAACGGCCCTTTTGGCTGACCTGCCCCTCTGGAGAGAGCGAGAGTTTGTTTTTCTTTTTCTGTTGTGGCCGAATCAACATGATAAGCCCACAAGTATTGTAGCGTCTCGCTGCGGGAAACATACTTTGTCAGCGCTGTCATCTGCCGGTGCGTTAAGACCACCTCAGTGTCGGATTTTGGAAACTTGATTTTGAGTTGTCTCATGGCAGTTGTGCTTCTGTCTTTCTGTGTCTTTTCATCTGTAAACTCCCTCAACGGGGCCGCTCGCTCTCTTTTCTTGATCGCCCTCTCACGGGTGAACAGTTCACTGTCCCGCTTCATTGTAGGATTTCTGCCATGTCTCTACCACTTTAGTTTGACCATCTCTGTTATTAAGTTATGGAATACTAAATAAATACGTAATTAGATACCTTACCGTTACTGCGCTCATAAAGAATGATAAGAATAAGAATAATGCGTATTGAACTGGTTTCATTAATTAGTGAGTTTATTTAAGGTAATTAGTTAGAGGCAGGGCCAGCCCTAGACTTTTGGGGGCCCTAAGCAAGATTTTGTTTGGGGGCCCCCCTCACTCTAGCGCGTTCTCACTACACACAACACGGAACCAACTTCTGTCTTATGATGTTAGTATGAGCACACATATTGTACAAATAAGCATGTAAACACTAAAGTGGGACCTGAGAACAGCAGCACAGTCTTTAAATTGACTACAAATAACTACCTAGGCTATAACTAATGACTATATAAACTCAGTGAACAGAAATATAGAAACTCCTCAGTCCTCAGTGACATATGTTTTGTTGTTGTGGCTCTGAGTCTGTACTCCAGCACATTAGATTTGAAATGAAACAAGGACTATGAGGTTAAAGTGCAGACTGTGACCAAGTATTAAATATGACTACTTTGTTGAAGTGTATGTTAATTTGTCCAATATTACATTTGATCCCCCATTTTAGGGGATCAAAAGTACTCTGACAAATGACATAAACTTGAATAAAGTAGTCATATCAGATAGCACTGATGAACTGACAGTACAGAATAAAAAGACTGACAAAGTGACCATCACTGTTCAAAGATAGATATTTTTAATAAAAAACACTCAACACTAAATATAATATATAAATAGATCCAAAAATACCTTTAAAGGATTAAATAATATGTGCAAAACAAACTGCTTAACAATAAAATGAAATGTAAAAAAACAAATGCAAATACAAATGTTCCTCTCGTACGTACAGTCAGAATTGTTCTCTTCTTGCTTTCCTGGAGGCAAAGTCATTGATGACCTGATCATAGGAGATCTGGCTGCCAATCTGGTGGTTTATGCTGATTATTGCCATTCCACTCAGGCGATCCTGGGCCATGGAGGACCTCAAGTATGTTTTTATCAGTTTGAGCTTCGAGAACATTCTCTCTGTGGACGCCACTGTCACTGGAAGGGTACAGGCTATTCTCAGCGCTATCCAAAGATTTGGATAGATCTCACACAGCTCGTTTTCATTTAAGAAGGTGAGCATCTCCAATGTGGTCATATCTTCTTTGGGAAGCTCTGGAAGGCTTTGCATCTCCATGGCTAGCTCTCTCCAGTCAACGTCTGCCTCTTCTCCACAGGTCAATGTTTTTCCCAGCAGGGCACATTGGTCTGTAAGTGACTCGTCATCCAGATTATGGAAGTTCTGAATCACTCCAAACTTGTCTCTTACTTCCCCCAGGGACTTGAATCTGTCCTCCAAAGACTGGATGCCACAGTCCACCACAACATTAAAGAATCCTGTTTCCAGTCTCGTCATGGCATCAGCCACTGCCTCGTCAGCTGCCTCGTTTTTCCGCAGGTTATTCTGTTGATCACTGCTGACTTTTCCCTGAATCCTTTCTTGTGAAAGGTGCACTCCGGTGGATTTTTTTTTTTTCTGCGAGCGGCAGAGAGATCAATATACTTTTTGTCTCTTTGCAAATCTCATATCCACATTTTTTTTTTGTTATGAAAAGCCATGGATAGCTTTCATTCCACTCCCTCCATCTTTTCTGTGTCCAGTTAAAAGGCAGGCCATCATGGGCATCGTCAGGTTCGCTAGTGCAGGTGGCGCCGGCGGCTGTGGCCGTTGTTGAAGCCTCTTCAGGCTCCGCATCGGCAGGCTCCTTCGGTGTGGAGCTGTCAAACGCGACCCTAACGCCGCTTACATCCAGCCAACTAAAAGTTGTTCCGTTCACGTTGTCATTTTTAGAATCCTTCGCTTCTTTGCTTGTGAATCCAAAAGCTGCGAGGCCTGGCTGTTTTCGTTTCGCCATATTTTTTATGAACATTTCAAATACGCCGCCGGCATCGCCGCCGTAACCATAGCAACGTAAGTAGCGTAAAGAATGCAGCGCCGCCATGTACAGATGGCAACACCCAGAAATATTCACAAATATAAAACAAATATTCAGAAACTGTAATGAACAATGACTATTATTTATTTCAAGAACTTTTATTTACAGAAACTCAACATTTCTAATCTGTGTGACACAAATATGCGGCTCCCCCTATTTATCTCAAAGTCTGCCTTCAGGGGAGCTCCCTCCCTCTTCGGGGGAGCCAAGCTCCCCCTGGCTCCCCCCCATTTCGAACACTGGATTGAATATAACAATCAAAAATAACAAAATATACACAGCTAGATCAGATCGCGTTTTAGATGCGACTTTAGAGTAGAGTGGAATTATTGAAACGGGATTTGTACAGTGTTCCGGCGGCATCCGCTGCTGCGAAAATGTGGGGCAGGGCTGAAAAGTGGGGGGGCAATGGCCCCCTGGCCCCCCCGCTTCCGGCACCCTTGTAGTGGTGGTGCGCCCTGCAAGCACTGCACTCATTGGCGCTACTGCTGGCAGGGTGTTGCAGTGCAACAATAAACCTGTGCATCAAAACACGTGTTAAAATAAAAATAAAACAGCCTAAATAACTTAAAAATATAATATTAATAGGTTTTAAACACGGCAACGGTGTACTGAGATAAAAAAATATTTAAAAAAAATATATTTTTAAAAATATATTTATTTATTTTTTGCTAGGGGGCCCCTCAGTGGCTGCGGGGCCCTAAGCGGCGCCTTATGTCGCTTAATGGGTCGGGCCGGCCCTGGTTAGAGGCCCTATTTTATCAGTATGTCTGGACTGCACAGCAGTTACAATGGTCAAACTACATTAGAACAGCATTGTCCCCATTTTGTCTTTAATAGTTACTAACATTAGATATTTTAATGAGATATGGACCGCAAAACAAAAAATGTCCCTGGTTTTCATTTTTTAAATCAAGTCACCGAATGCAAGTAGTCGCCGTAGCTTATTTTGTTATGAGATGTGAATTACTGTTCAATTTAGTTGATGTAATAATCGTTTGGTTTCTTTTACATTAAAAACAAGTTAGAATTTTCAAAAGGTCTTATGTTTTTTTCGGGGGGAGGCCCTTTTTCCAGTTTAGAGCAATAGCCTCTCCAAATGTCTGTGCACGTCCCTGCATGGCTTTTCATAAAACATGTGGATGTGAGATTTGCAAAGAGACAAAAAGTATATTGATCTCCCTGCCGCTTACAGAAAAATCCACCGGAGTGCGCCTTTAAAAATAAAAAATAAAAACATAGGGCTCCCCCGAAAGCAAATGGGTAATTCGAACACTGGCTACAACGAGTTAAACCCAGAAAACGTAAAACCTTACATTGGAGTGAACCAATAACAAATCATTTAAACTTGTTTATTCTTATCTTATGTTAACTATAGTTAGTATTCTTTCTTTTTATTTATGCATATTTTACAAATCACTCCCCTTTTAAACTGTTTTTTTTTTTTTTACTGTCCTATAGTACACATTGGAATGATTTCTTACTTTATTTTGTACAACTATATGAAATAGATAAAGGTGTGCTCTCTCTAATGGGTCCGACTAGAATTACAAATATCGTTAGTTCCGCCTATTCCGTCCAATAAATCGTTTAATCATAAACTTTTTTTTTTTCATTTTCAGGGCGGCCACAGGGGGTCCAAAGTCAGTGTTAGGGGGGCACTGGCCCCCCCTGGCCCCCCCTAGAACCGCCCCTGAAACAGGGGACTTTGAGTGTTATTCCTGTACGTTCAGCAGCTACATCTCTATCTATGGCATTTTGACATGACTGGATTAATGTATTGTTACATAAGACTCTAAAATGGGCCATAATACCACGGGATTAAACACTCTCTCTGATTTACTCTGAGTCAAGCAAAACAACCTGTGCGTTGCAGAGGTGTGGACTCGAGTCACATGACTTGGACTCGAGTCAGACTCGAGTCACCAATTTGATGACTTTGGACTCGACTTGACAAAATCACAAAACACTTGCGACTCGACTTGGACTTGAACACCAATGACTGGACTTGACTTGGACTTGAGCCCTCTGACTTGAGGTGACTTGATACTTTAATTCAGGAGTCTCCAACACGTCGATCGCGAGCTGCCGGTAGAAGAGCAGACTCCCGTCGGGGAGAACAACATCTTCAGCCGTCACCATTTCCCCCACAAAACACTTCACTGAAAAGGAGAACAATAAAGATGCAGATTTTAATATAGCATGCTTTAAATTGAGGTTATCATAAAATGATACAAGGCTTCTTCGGTTGCCTCTCACCAAAGAGCTGTGTCATTTCTGATGGTTTCCCTTTTGCTGGACAGAGCATAGGCGAGTGCCCTGCCCAAAGGAAAACCATTTACTGCAAGAGCAATGCTCGGCTGGAACAAGTCCCTCCAAGGCAATTTGCCGTGTCGTTTGTGCGCCATTTCATAACCTCGAATCACTCCAGGTACAGCAACAGACAACCCTCCTACCGACCATGGAAATTAAGATTTAGATTATTATTATTATTATAAGTTATTTGGACAATTTGTAGGGCACTGGTAAAAATACTACTGTGGGATTTGACCTGGAAGACCCAAACTGCTGTTGTTTTTCCTGGGTTTAGAGCTCTCAAATATTACACACATTACATTTAGCTGACACTTTTATCCAAAGCAACTTACAATAAGTGCAATAAACACTATAGTTGCAAACTCCTCAGAACAAGGAAAATGCAGATATATTCATTTCACACAAGTCAAACCATTGCAAGTGCTGGTAAATTAGTATAGAATGGGCTAAACCCTTTAAGGTCATACAAATGACCTTAAAAATCAGTTGCAAACTAATGTGAAATAGTTAGGGGAAGAATCACTTCCCCATATTTTACATTAGTTTGCAACTGACTTTTCTTTTTTTAAGAAATTCATTTGCAGTCAAGAAGACTGAATTCTACAGATGTGTAAGTGCACTTTCTCTTTTGTTTGTCACGATTAGGTCTTTCATAATATTAACTGAAACTTCCGCCAGCACTTTTCTACGTCTGATAGCAGCGGTTAAACATTACCTTCCTGGGATAAATCTGTACTGTTCCCAAACATGTCCTGCGTTGCATTGCGTGGAGCCGTCACCCTGGTGTCAATCGTCTCAACCAGTCCTATGTACGTCACAAATCAGGAATTACATTTAGGATTAAGATGATGAGCAAATGGTATGAGTTTGCAGCTTCAGTGATTAAGGAAACAGTCGAAGCTTTAGTGGTGGTGAGGCATGTTTTAGTAAAGTTGTACCAGTTGTGGCGTTGTAGATGGTTAGGAAGAGTCCTCCTCCGATGCCCATACTGTGAGCATTCATAAGTCCAACACACAGTAAAGCAGCTATAGAGGCATCTACTGCAGAGCCCCCTTTCATCAGTATGTCTCTGCGGTACACAAGAAGGGAAGGGGTGGAGGATTAGTTTTTGCACTAAAAGAGGACAGTAAAGACTTTAAAGAGGACAGTAAAGACCTTAAAGAGGACAGTAAAGACTTTAAAGAGGACAGTAAAGACTTTAAAGAGGACATATGCTCCTTTTCAGGCTGACATTTGTATGTTGTGCCTCTACTGCGACATGTTTACATGCTTTAATGTTCAAAAAGTGCTTTGTTTTTCTCATACTGCCTGTGCTGCTGCACCACATTTCACCTTCTGTCTGAAATAAACGCTAGCCAATAGAAGTGCGTGTGTACATAGTGATGTCATTATGTTACTGAAGAAACAAAGGAGTCCAATGGAGGCATTTTAGGCAAGGGGAGAGTGTGTGGGAGAGAAACTCCCTCTGGAGGGAACTCTGGGATTGTTGCCTTTGCAGACCATTTACATGCACAAAAACACATGACAAAGGGAAAACCCCAAATAGCATTAAGACCCTTTGTTGGAAAAGAATAAAACATGTTCAAATGGATTTGCAAGGTGATGTGCAAGCAGTTTTCATGCCTGTGTTTATGCATGTGTGAGTCAGATTACAGAAGAGCAACATGTCTGCCCTTCAGGATGTTCGAGAGTGTGTGCGCCCTCACCTGCCGACCTCTGAACACGGCCCAGCGTCTGCTGCCACCGCTGCCTTCTGGTACACATGCTCAGCCGGTATCTTCCTTTTCCCCACACCATAGAAGACCAAGTATGTGACGACAAACACTAACACCAGCAGCACGGCAGGGCCAAACATTTTTCTTTCTTTGTAATTTTTGTAGCGCAGGAACAATAAATGCTTTATGAAATACCTGTCAGGAAGCAAACATTTGTATAAATTAAACCTGTCAGTGTATGCAAAGGCAGCTGCAGAGAGCTGCATTTTGTTACATCTGAAACAAAGCAAACCAGATTACACATCACAAAATAAAATAATATTGTATTATCAACAGAATAAATACATTTGGAAGAAATGTTAAGCCATTTTATAACCCACATGTTTTCTGATCTTTGTTCAGTTTTTATGGAAACTTTTGCATTTACAATTAAAGCCAGGATTTGTCTTTCTTTGTTACTCTACAAAATTACATTTGTAGAATAAACACTTTAGGACGTTTGACCGGAGGATTTTTCAATTGCTAAAACAAAACAACATTTTGTCAAAACACTTAACACAATTCACAAATCCACACACCCAAAGTGCAAAACCCCTCATATATCTTGCAAAATGAAGCACTGCACTCAAAACTACATACACACTTAACAAAACCTAACTTTTGCACCAAATGGCACACACTTCACTTATAGTACAAGAAACTTTGTCCAACCAACTACACACTGTGGTTCTTTATCTAAAGCACACTTATCTTTTATGGTGATCTGTATGTAGAGAATTCTGCGTTAAAAGTTTGTTAAAGTCTACAATAAAGCAGTTTGGTGTTTATGGTCATTTGGCATGTGTATTGATTGGTTCATGTGTGTAGCATTTTTAATGGCAGTTTTTTGAAAATGGCAAACAAGTGAATATGTCAGATTCTGTGTCTTACTTAGAGAACCGTGTGCATGGTTTGCAAAAAGTGCCAAGTTGAATTGCAAATTGGGTGCAGAGCTGAAAATGTGTTTAGAGTTTTGGAGATTTGAGCTCAGGTTTTGCTCTTTGAGTATGAGTTTAAATAATGATGCTTTATGTGAGATTTGTTTGTGTTAGCAACTGAACAAAACTGTAGATTGTTATTACCAGGGAGTAGGATCTCTGTGTTATGTTACAGCATGGGCCAACAGGTGAAACATGTCAAAAGAAAGTAACAACTATGATTTGGGGACTCATTAACACGCAGTCATGGCTTACTACTGGTCTTAACTATTGTGAAAGAGAATGACACCTATAATGATTGTGAAGATGGAGCCATTGAACCCATACTTCAGCCTAATTTAGTTTAAGAGTTCACGCCAATTTACACAAGTGAGCGCCAATAATTAAAAAGAAATCCAACTGTGGGGCAACTTCATTCTTTTCTATTAGTGTGCCACAATAATATACTAACATGTATCCTAAAACATTTTTTTTATTATGTTTGTATCCTTTATTTATGTTTCAGTTGGGAAGAAATTGTTTGTTACACACCTCATAGGACTTATTAGGATTCTGATTTGCTGGTGCGGCTGCAGCTCGAAGTTAAACTATCCCCAACTTGAAGTCTCAAGGAAACATCCCTCAGGATTAGTGAGCACTGTGATGTAAAGGAATCAGTGCAGAATGCCATGTTGCCTTGCCAAATGACTTTGAAAACATTTGAGAGGAATCAGGAAACTTTGAAAGGAAGAACCGAGTCTTAAGATTGTGTTGATCATTAGGGAGACATTTTCATTATTTGAAAGAAACAGCAACTGTCCAACACAGTAGGTGGTGGTACTGCATCTTAACACTTGTTGCCAGCCATCAAATAAATGTTTTTTTGACTCAACAATATCAAAACAGCTTGGGTCAAAGCAGCTCTCACCCCTTCCTGATGTGAATTCAGGGCAACAGATGTATGTGTTATGTTTGTAGCGGCTAATGTAGCCTTTAGCAAATCATCCTCAAGCAGACAGGAGCAGGCTACAGCGTTGAGGTAAACTCCCTTTTAATGCCACACCAAATGATTGAATGATTAAAAAAAGTCGTTCTTGCATTGGTTTTAGACATGGTTAAATATTGTCAATAAAATACATACCTGTTGAAACGTAGATTTAAAATAATGTAGCCTCTAAAAACACCAGGGTTCCGTTAAAGTAAGTTGTCTGAATCATTGAACAGTTTTGGTTTATCTGAGATGTTCTAACTGTGATGCAGTGACAGCAGCCAATAAGACAAATATAAAAAGAGGAAGAATGTTCTGATCCGCTGCATCTTTAGTGTACGTTAGTGCTGGGAACTCAACGCATGCTTCTTCTGAAGTTCAGTCATTTGCTGTGTGCCTCGGCTACAGCTAGCAGGAGGTTATGAACAGGAAGATGTTTGCCAGAGGCCAATGTAAATCATAGTAACCAAGCCTCGGGCTGCAGCTGGCAGGGTGCGTACAGTATTTGCATAGTAACATGATGGCCTTGCATTACCTTTATTAAAAAGGTCACAGCAAAAGTATGAAATCAATCTACAGAAACGTACAGATGATTTACATTGTGGTTGCTTGTTTGCACTTTTTGTGATGAACTTTGTATCATTTATCCATGTCAATTCACATCATTTGTGGTTTCTTGCACAACGCTAAACAATGAGTAACCTGCATTTCAATTTTCAATGATGTAACAATAACATAATCACCCAGCATTGGTGAACTGCTTTTCCTGTAGCTTAGTTAGTTATTAGAAATAGTTTTTTCCATCAAATGCATCATCCATTCGTCCCTGATTCCTGTGCTGTTTGTTGGCCAGTAGGTTCATCAAATTGATTTTAATAACATAATAAAGTCCTCGGTGGTGTTTAAAACAAGTAAGATAGTTTGCCAAATATAAGCCTTTCCAATTCTGAGCCTGAGTCGCCTTATTTAACCAGCTTAAAAACTCTACACAAACAATTCATATAAAAAAAGAATGTGTCGCCTGCCTCAAAGAACTGAGTTCTTTCTGCAATTAAAGGCTACAACCAGTGTTCGAAATGGGGGGGAGCCAGGGGATCTTGGCTCCCCTAAAGAGGGGGGGAGCTCCCTTGAAGGCCGACTTTGAGACAAATAGGGGGAGCCCAACAAAATGTGCATATTGTGTCACACAGATTAGAAATGTTGAGTTTCTGTAAATAAATAGTCATTGTTCATTACAGTTTCTGAATATTGTTTTATATGTGTGAATATTTATGGGTGTTGCCATCTGTACGTGACGGCGCTACATTCTTTACGCTACTTACGTTGCTATGGTTACGGTGGCGATGCCGGCGCGGTATTTGAAATGTTCATTGATATTTTTTTAACTCTGGCTTTATAATAAAAAATATGGCGAAACGAAAAGAGCCAGCCTCGCAGCTTTTGGATTCACAAGCAAAGAAGCGAAGGAGTCTAAAAATGACAACGTGAACGGAACAACTTTTAGTTGGCCGGCTGTAAGCGGCGTTATGGTCGAGTTTGACAGCTCCACACAGAGCATCCTGCCGATGCGGAGCCTGAAGAGGCTTCAACAACGGCCACAGCCGCCGGCGCCACCTGCACTAGCGAACCTGACGATGCCCATGATGGCCTGCCTTTTAACTGGACACAGAAAAGATGGAGTGAGTGGAATTAAAGATATCCATGGCTTCAGGGACGTGCACAGGTACGGGCTAATGTTGCCCGGGCAACGGCCCTTTTGGCTGACCTGCCCCTCTGGAGAGAGCGAGAGTTTGTTTTTCTTTTTTCTGTTGTGGCCGAATCAACATGATAAGCCCACAAGTATTGTAGCGTCTCGCTGCGGGAAACATACTTTGTCAGCGCTGTCATCTGCCGGTGCGTTAAGACCACCTCAGTGTCGGATTTTGGAAACTTGATTTTGAGTTGTCTCATGGCAGTTGTGCTTCTGTCTTTCTGTGTCTTTTCATCTGTAAACTCCCTCAACGGGGCCGCTCGCTCTCTTTTCTTGATCGCCCTCTCACGGGTGAACAGTTCACTGTCCCGCTTCATTGTAGGATTTCTGCCATGTCTCTACCACTTTAGTTTGACCATCTCTGTTATTAAGTTATGGAATACTAAATAAATACTATAATTAGATACCTTACCGTTACTGCGCTCATAAAGAATGATAAGAATAAGAATAATGCGTATTGAACTGGTTTCATTAATTAGTGAGTTTATTTAAGGTAATTAGTTAGAGGCAGGGCCAGCCCTAGACTTTTGGGGCCCTAAGCAAGATTTTGTTTGGGGGCCCCCCTCACTCTAGCGCGTTCTCACTACACACAACACGGAACCAACTTCTGTCTTATGATGTTAGTATGAGCACACATATTGTACAAATAAGCATGTAAACACTAAAGTGGGACCTGAGAACAGCAGCACAGTCTTTAAATTGACTACAAATAACTACCTAGGCTATAACTAATGACTATATAAACTCAGTGAACAGAAATATAGAAACTCCTCAGTCCTCAGTGACATATGTTTTGTTGTTGTGGCTCTGAGTCTGTACTCCAGCACATTAGATTTGAAATGAAACAAGGACTATGAGGTTAAAGTGCAGACTGTGACCAAGTATTAAATATGACTACTTTGTTGAAGTGTATGTTAATTTGTCCAATATTACATTTGATCCCCCATTTTAGGGGATCAAAAGTACTCTGACAAATGAACATAAACTTGAATAAAGTAGTCATATCAGATAGCACTGATGAACTGACAGTACAGAATAAAAAGACTGACAAAGTGACCATCACTGTTCAAAGATAGATATTTTTAATAAAAAACACTCAACACTAAATATAATATATAAATAGATCCAAAAATACCTTTAAAGGATTAAATAATATGTGCAAAACAAACTGCTTAACAATAAAATGAAATGTAAAAAAACAAATGCAAATACAAATGTTCCTCTCGTACGTACAGTCAGAATTGTTCTCTTCTTGCTTTCCTGGAGGCAAAGTCATTGATGACCTGATCATAGGAGATCTGGCTGCCAATCTGGTGGTTTATGCTGATTATTGCCATTCCACTCAGGCGATCCTGGGCCATGGAGGACCTCAAGTATGTTTTTATCAGTTTGAGCTTCGAGAACATTCTCTCTGTGGACGCCACTGTCACTGGAAGGGTACAGGCTATTCTCAGCGCTATCCAAAGATTTGGATAGATCTCACACAGCTCGTTTTCATTTAAGAAGGTGAGCATCTCCAATGTGGTCATATCTTCTTTGGGAAGCTCTGGAAGGCTTTGCATCTCCATGGCTAGCTCTCTCCAGTCAACGTCTGCCTCTTCTCCACAGGTCAATGTTTTTCCCAGCAGGGCACATTGGTCTGTAAGTGACTCGTCATCCAGATTATGGAAGTTCTGAATCACTCCAAACTTGTCTCTTACTTCCCCCAGGGACTTGAATCTGTCCTCCAAAGACTGGATGCCACAGTCCACCACAACATTAAAGAATCCTGTTTCCAGTCTCGTCATGGCATCAGCCACTGCCTCGTCAGCTGCCTCGTTTTTCCGCAGGTTATTCTGTTGATCACTGCTGACTTTTCCCTGAATCCTTTCTTGTGAAAGGTGCACTCCGGTGGATTTTTTTTTTTTCTGCGAGCGGCAGAGAGATCAATATACTTTTTGTCTCTTTGCAAATCTCATATCCACATTTTTTTTTTGTTATGAAAAGCCATGGATAGCTTTCATTCCACTCCCTCCATCTTTTCTGTGTCCAGTTAAAAGGCAGGCCATCATGGGCATCGTCAGGTTCGCTAGTGCAGGTGGCGCCGGCGGCTGTGGCCGTTGTTGAAGCCTCTTCAGGCTCCGCATCGGCAGGCCTCTCCTTCGGTGTGGAGCTGTCAAACGCGACCCTAACGCCGCTTACATCCAGCCAACTAAAAGTTGTTCCGTTCACGTTGTCATTTTTAGAATCCTTCGCTTCTTTGCTTGTGAATCCAAAAGCTGCGAGGCCTGGCTGTTTTCGTTTCGCCATATTTTTTATGAACATTTCAAATACGCCGCCGGCATCGCCGCCGTAACCATAGCAACGTAAGTAGCGTAAAGAATGCAGCGCCGCCATGTACAGATGGCAACACCCAGAAATATTCACAAATATAAAACAAATATTCAGAAACTGTAATGAACAATGACTATTATTTATTTCAAGAACTTTTATTTACAGAAACTCAACATTTCTAATCTGTGTGACACAAATATGCGGCTCCCCCTATTTATCTCAAAGTCTGCCTTCAGGGGAGCTCCCTCCCTCTTCGGGGGAGCCAAGCTCCCCCTGGCTCCCCCCCATTTCGAACACTGGATTGAATATAACAATCAAAAATAACAAAATATACACAGCTAGATCAGATCGCGTTTTAGATGCGACTTTAGAGTAGAGTGGAATTATTGAAACGGGATTTGTACAGTGTTCCGGCGGCATCCGCTGCTGCGAAAATGTGGGGCAGGGCTGAAAAGTGGGGGGGCCAATGGCCCCCTGGCCCCCCCGCTTCCGGCACCCTTGTAGTGGTGGTGCGCCCTGCAAGCACTGCACTCATTGGCGCTACTGCTGGCAGGGTGTTGCAGTGCAACAATAAACCTGTGCATCAAAACACGTGTTAAAATAAAAATAAAACAGCCTAAATAACTTAAAATATATAATATTAATAGGTTTTAACACGGCAACGGTGTACTGAGATAAAAAAATATTTAAAAAAATATATTTTTAAAAATATATTTATTTATTTTTTGCTAGGGGGCCCCTCAGTGGCTGCGGGGCCCTAAGCGGCCGCTTATGTCGCTTAATGGGTCGGGCCGGCCCTGGTTAGAGGCCCTATTTTATCAGTATGTCTGGACTGCACAGCAGTTACAATGGTCAAACTACATTAGAACAGCATTGTCCCCATTTTGTCTTTAATAGTTACTAACATTAGATATTTTAATGAGATATGGACCGCAAAACAAAAAATGTCCCTGGTTTTCATTTTTTAAATCAAGTCACCGAATGCAAGTAGTCGCCTTAGCTTATTTTGTTATGAGATGTGAATTACTGTTCAATTTAGTTGATGTAATAATCGTTTGGTTTCTTTTACATTAAAAACAAGTTAGAATTTTCAAAAGGTCTTATGTTTTTTTTCGGGGGGAGGCCCTTTTTCCAGTTTAGAGCAATAGCCTCTCCAAATGTCTGTGCACGTCCTGCATGGCTTTTCATAAAACATGTGGATGTGAGATTTGCAAAGAGACAAAAAGTATATTGATCTCCCTGCCGCTTACAGAAAAATCCACCGGAGTGCGCCTTTAAAAATAAAAAAATAAAACATAGGGCTCCCCCGAAAGCAAATGGGTAATTCGAACACTGGCTACAACGAGTTAAACCCAGAAAACGTAAAACCTTACATTGGAGTGAACCAATAACAAATCATTTAAACTTGTTTATTCTTATCTTATGTTAACTATAGTTAGTATTCTTTCTTTTTATTTATGCATATTTTACAAATCACTCCCCTTTTAAACTGTTTTTTTTTTTTTTTTACTGTCCTATAGTACACATTGGAATGATTTCTTACTTTATTTTGTACAACTATATGAAATAGATAAAGGTGTGCTCTCTCTAATGGGTCCGACTAGAATTACAAATATCGTTAGTTCCGCCTATTCCGTCCAATAAATCGTTTAATCATAAACTTTTTTTTTTCATTTTCAGGGCGGCCACAGGGGGTCCAAAGTCAGTGTTAGGGGGGCACTGGCCCCCCTGGCCCCCCCTAGAACCGCCCCTGAAACAGGGGACTTTGAGTGTTATTCCTGTACGTTCAGCAGCTACATCTCTATCTATGGCATTTTGACATGACTGGATTAATGTATTGTTACATAAGACTCTAAAATGGGCCATAATACCACGGGATTAAACACTCTCTCTGATTTACTCTGAGTCAAGCAAAACAACCTGTGCGTTGCAGAGGTGTGGACTCGAGTCACATGACTTGGACTCGAGTCAGACTCGAGTCACCAATTTGATGACTTTGGACTCGACTTGACAAAATCACAAAACACTTGCGACTCGACTTGGACTTGAACACCAATGACTCGGACTTGACTTGGACTTGAGCCCTCTGACTTGAGGTGACTTGATACTTTAATTCAGGAGTCTCCAACACGTCGATCGCGAGCTGCCGGTAGAAGAGCAGACTCCCGTCGGGGAGAACAACATCTTCAGCCGTCACCATTTCCCCCACAAAACACTTCACTGAAAAGGAGAACAATAAAGATGCAGATTTTAATATAGCATGCTTTAAATTGAGGTTATCATAAAATGATACAAGGCTTCTTCGGTTGCCTCTCACCAAAGAGCTGTGTCATTTCTGATGGTTTCCCTTTTGCTGGACAGAGCATAGGCGAGTGCCCTGCCCAAAGGAAAACCATTTACTGCAAGAGCAATGCTCGGCTGGAACAAGTCCCTCCAAGGCAATTTGCCGTGTCGTTTGTGCGCCATTTCATAACCTCGAATCACTCCAGGTACAGCAACAGACAACCCTCCTACCGACCATGGAAATTAAGATTTAGATTATTATTATTATTATAAGTTATTTGGACAATTTGTAGGGCACTGGTAAAAATACTACTGTGGGATTTGACCTGGAAGACCCAAACTGCTGTTGTTTTTCCTGGGTTTAGAGCTCTCAAATATTACACACATTACATTTAGCTGACACTTTTATCCAAAGCAACTTACAATAAGTGCAATAAACACTATAGTTGCAAACTCCTCAGAACAAGGAAAATGCAGATATATTCATTTCACACAAGTCAAACCATTGCAAGTGCTGGTAAATTAGTATAGAATGGGCTAAACCCTTTAAGGTCATACAAATGACCTTAAAAATCAGTTGCAAACTAATGTGAAATAGTTAGGGGAAGAATCACTTCCCCATATTTTACATTAGTTTGCAACTGACTTTTTCTTTTTTTAAGAAATTCATTTGCAGTCAAGAAGACTGAATTCTACAGATGTGTAAGTGCACTTTCTCTTTTGTTTGTCACGATTAGGTCTTTCATAATATTAACTGAAACTTCCGCCAGCACTTTTCTACGTCTGATAGCAGCGGTTAAACATTACCTTCCTGGGATAAATCTGTACTGTTCCCAAACATGTCCTGCGTTGCATTGCGTGGAGCCGTCACCCTGGTGTCAATCGTCTCAACCAGTCCTATGTACGTCACAAATCAGGAATTACATTTAGGATTAAGATGATGAGCAAATGGTATGAGTTTGCAGCTTCAGTGATTAAGGAAACAGTCGAAGCTTTAGTGGTGGTGAGGCATGTTTTAGTAAAGTTGTACCAGTTGTGGCGTTGTAGATGGTTAGGAAGAGTCCTCCTCCGATGCCCATACTGTGAGCATTCATAAGTCCAACACACAGTAAAGCAGCTATAGAGGCATCTACTGCAGAGCCCCCTTTCATCAGTATGTCTCTGCGGTACACAAGAAGGGAAGGGGTGGAGGATTAGTTTTTGCACAAAAGAGGACAGTAAAGACTTTAAAGAGGACAGTAAAGACCTTAAAGAGGACAGTAAAGACTTTAAAGAGGACAGTAAAGACTTTAAAGAGGACATATGCTCCTTTTCAGGCTGACATTTGTATGTTGTGCCTCTACTGCGACATGTTTACATGCTTTAATGTTCAAAAAGTGCTTTGTTTTTCTCATACTGCCTGTGCTGCTGCACCACATTTCACCTTCTGTCTGAAATAAACGCTAGCCAATAGAAGTGCGTGTGTTACATAGTGATGTCATTATGTTACTGAAGTAAACAAAGGAGTCCAATGGAGGCATTTTAGGCAAGGGGGGAGTGTGTGGGAGAGAAACTCCCTCTGGAGGGAACTCTGGGATTGTTGCCTTTGCAGACCATTTACATGCACAAAAACACATGACAAAGGGAAAACCCCAAATAGCATTAAGACCCTTTGTTGGAAAAGAATAAAACATGTTCAAATGGATTTGCAAGGTGATGTGCAAGCAGTTTTCATGCCTGTGTTTATGCATGTGTGAGTCAGATTACAGAAGAGCAACATGTCTGCCCTTCAGGATGTTCGAGTGTGTGCGCCCTCACCTGCCGACCTCTGAACACGGCCCAGCGTCTGCTGCCACCGCTGCCTTCTGGTACACATGCTCAGCCGGTATCTTCCTTTTCCCCACACCATCGAAGACCAAGTATGTGACGACAAACACTAACACCAGCAGCACGGCAGGGCCAAACATTTTTCTTTCTTTGTAATTTTTGTAGCGCAGGAACAATAAATGCTTTATGAAATACCTGTCAGGAAGCAAACATTTGTATAAATTAAACCTGTCAGTGTATGCAAAGGCAGCTGCAGAGAGCTGCATTTTGTTACATCTGAAACAAAGCAAACCAGATTTACACATCACAAAATAAAATAATATTGTATTATCAACAGAATAAATACATTTGGAAGAAATGTTAAGCCATTTTATAACCCACATGTTTTCTGATCTTTGTTCAGTTTTTATGGAAACTTTTGCATTTACAAATTAAAGCCAGGATTTGTCTTTCTTTGTTTACTCTACAAAATTACATTTGTAGAATAAACACTTTAGGACGTTTGACCGGAGGATTTTTTCAATTGCTAAAACAAAACAACATTTTGTCAAAACACTTAACACAATTCACAAATCCACACACCCAAAGTGCAAAACCCCTCATATATCTTGCAAAATGAAGCACTGCACTCAAAACTACATACACACTTAACAAAACCTAACTTTTGCACCAAATGGCACACACTTCACTTATAGTACAAGAAACTTTGTCCAACCAACTACACACTGTGGTTCTTTATCTAAAGCACACTTATCTTTTATGGTGATCTGTATGTAGAGAATTCTGCGTTAAAAGTTTGTTAAAGTCTACAATAAAGCAGTTTGGTGTTTATGGTCATTTGGCATGTGTATTGATTGGTTCATGTGTGTAGCATTTTTAATGGCAGTTTTTTGAAAATGGCAAACAAGTGAATATGTCAGATTTCTGTGTCTTACTTAGAGAACCGTGTGCATGGTTTGCAAAAAGTGCCAAGTTGAATTGCAAATTGGGTGCAGAGCTGAAAATGTGTTTAGAGTTTTGGAGATTTGAGCTCAGGTTTTGCTCTTTGAGTATGAGTTTAAATAATGATGCTTTATGTGAGATTTGTTTGTGTTAGCAACTGAACAAAACTGTAGATTGTTATTACCAGGGAGTAGGATCTCTGTGTTATGTTACAGCATGGGCCAACAGGTGAAACATGTCAAAAGAAAGTAACAACTATGATTTGGGGACTCATTAACACGCAGTCATGGCTTACTACTGGTCTTAACTATTGTGAAAGAGAATGACACCTATAATGATTGTGAAGATGGAGCCATTGAACCCATACTTCAGCCTAATTTAGTTTAAGAGTTCACGCCAATTTACACAAGTGAGCGCCAATAATTAAAAAGAAATCCAACTGTGGGGCAACTTCATTCTTTTCTATTAGTGTGCCACAATAATATACTAACATGTATCCTAAAACATTTTTTTTTATTATGTTTGTATCCTTTATTTATGTTTCAGTTGGGAAGAAATTGTTTGTTACACACCTCATAGGACTTATTAGGATTCTGATTTGCTGGTGCGGCTGCAGCTCGAAGTTAAACTATCCCCAACTTGAAGTCTCAAGGAAACATCCCTCAGGATTATGTGAGCACTGTGATGTAAAGGAATCAGTGCAGAATGCCATGTTGCCTTGCCAAAATGACTTTGAAAACATTTGAGAGGAATCAGGAAACTTTGAAAGGAAGAACCGAGTCTTAAGATTGTGTTGATCATTAGGGAGACATTTTCATTATTTGAAAGAAACAGCAACTGTCCAACACAGTAGGTGGTGGTACTGCATCTTAACACTTGTTGCCAGCCATCAAATAAATGTTTTTTTGACTCAACAATATCAAAACAGCTTGGGTCAAAGCAGCTCTCACCCCTTCCTGATGTGAATTCAGGGCAACAGATGTATGTGTTATGTTTGTAGCGGCTAATGTAGCCTTTAGCAAATCATCCTCAAGCAGACAGGAGCAGGCTACAGCGTTGAGGTAAACTCCCTTTTAATGCCACACCAAATGATTGAATGATTAAAAAAAGTCGTTCTTGCATTGGTTTTAGACATGGTTAAATATTGTCAATAAAATACATACCTGTTGAAACGTAGATTTAAAATAATGTAGCCTCTAAAAACACCAGGGTTCCGTTAAAGTAAGTTGTCTGAATCATTGAACAGTTTTGGTTTATCTGAGATGTTCTAACTGTGATGCAGTGACAGCAGCCAATAAGACAAATATAAAAAGAGGAAGAATGTTCTGATCCGCTGCATCTTTAGTGTACGTTAGTGCTGGGAACTCAACGCATGCTTCTTCTGAAGTTCAGTCATTTGCTGTGTGCCTCGGCTACAGCTAGCAGGAGGTTATGAACAGGAAGATGTTTGCCAGAGGCCAATGTAAATCATAGTAACCAAGCCTCGGGCTGCAGCTGGCAGGGTGCGTACAGTATTTGCATAGTAACAGTTGATGGCCTTGCATTACCTTTATTAAAAAGGTCACAGCAAAAGTATGAAATCAATCTACAGAAACGTACAGATGATTTACATTGTGGTTGCTTGTTTGCACTTTTTGTGATGAACTTTGTATCATTTATCCATGTCAATTCACATCATTTGTGGTTTCTTGCACAACGCTAAACAATGAGTAACCTGCATTTCAATTTTCAATGATGTAACAATAACATAATCACCCAGCATTGGTGAACTGCTTTTCCTGTAGCTTAGTTAGTTATTAGAAATAGTTTTTTCCATCAAAATGCATCATCCATTCGTCCCCTGATTCCTGTGCTGTTTGTTGGCCAGTAGGTTCATCAAATTGATTTTAATAACATAATAAAGTCCTCGGTGGTGTTTAAAACAAGTAAGATAGTTTGCCAAATATAAGCCTTTCCAATTCTGAGCCTGAGTCGCCTATTATTTAACCAGCTTAAAAACTCTACACAAACAATTCATATAAAAAAAGAATGTGTCGCCTGCCTCAAAGAACTGAGTTCTTTCTGCAATTAAAGGCTACAACCAGTGTTCGAAATGGGGGGAGCCAGGGGGATCTTGGCTCCCCTAAAGAGGGGGGGAGCTCCCCTGAAGGCCGACTTTGAGACAAATAGGGGGAGCCCAACAAAATGTGCATATTGTGTCACACAGATTAGAAATGTTGAGTTTCTGTAAATAAATAGTCATTGTTCATTACAGTTTCTGAATATTTGTTTTATATGTGTGAATATTTATGGGTGTTGCCATCTGTACGTGACGGCGCTACATTCTTTACGCTACTTACGTTGCTATGGTTACGGTGGCGATGCCGGCGCGGTATTTGAAATGTTCATATTGATATTTTTTTAACTCTGGCTTTATAATAAAAAATATGGCGAAACGAAAAGAGCCAAGCCTCGCAGCTTTTGGATTCACAAGCAAAGAAGCGAAGGAGTCTAAAAATGACAACGTGAACGGAACAACTTTTAGTTGGCCGGCTGTAAGCGGCGTTAGGGTCGAGTTTGACAGCTCCACACAGAGCATCCTGCCGATGCGGAGCCTGAAGAGGCTTCAACAACGGCCACAGCCGCCGGCGCCACCTGCACTAGCGAACCTGACGATGCCCATGATGGCCTGCCTTTTAACTGGACACAGAAAAGATGGAGTGAGTGGAATTAAAGATATCCATGGCTTCAGGGACGTGCACAGGTACGGGCTAATGTTGCCCGGGCAACGGCCCTTTTGGCTGACCTGCCCCTCTGGAGAGAGCGAGAGTTTGTTTTTCTTTTTTCTGTTGTGGCCGAATCAACATGATAAGCCCACAAGTATTGTAGCGTCTCGCTGCGGGAAACATACTTTGTCAGCGCTGTCATCTGCCGGTGCGTTAAGACCACCTCAGTGTCGGATTTTGGAAACTTGATTTTGAGTTGTCTCATGGCAGTTGTGCTTCTGTCTTTCTGTGTCTTTTCATCTGTAAACTCCCTCAACGGGGCCGCTCGCTCTCTTTTCTTGATCGCCCTCTCACGGGTGAACAGTTCACTGTCCCGCTTCATTGTAGGATTTCTGCCATGTCTCTACCACTTTAGTTTGACCATCTCTGTTATTAAGTTATGGAATACTAAATAAATACGTAATTAGATACCTTACCGTTACTGCGCTCATAAAGAATGATAAGAATAAGAATAATGCGTATTGAACTGGTTTCATTAATTAGTGAGTTTATTTAAGGTAATTAGTTAGAGGCAGGGCCAGCCCTAGACTTTTGGGGGCCCTAAGCAAGATTTTGTTTGGGGGCCCCCCTCACTCTAGCGCGTTCTCACTACACACAACACGGAACCAACTTCTGTCTTATGATGTTAGTATGAGCACACATATTGTACAAATAAGCATGTAAACACTAAAGTGGGACCTGAGAACAGCAGCACAGTCTTTAAATTGACTACAAATAACTACCTAGGCTATAACTAATGACTATATAAACTCAGTGAACAGAAATATAGAAACTCCTCAGTCCTCAGTGACATATGTTTTGTTGTTGTGGCTCTGAGTCTGTACTCCAGCACATTAGATTTGAAATGAAACAAGGACTATGAGGTTAAAGTGCAGACTGTGACCAAGTATTAAATATGACTACTTTGTTGAAGTGTATGTTAATTTGTCCAATATTACATTTGATCCCCCATTTTAGGGGATCAAAAGTACTCTGACAAATGAACATAAACTTGAATAAAGTAGTCATATCAGATAGCACTGATGAACTGACAGTACAGAATAAAAAGACTGACAAAGTGACCATCACTGTTCAAAGATAGATATTTTTAATAAAAAACACTCAACACTAAATATAATATATAAATAGATCCAAAAATACCTTTAAAGGATTAAATAATATGTGCAAAACAAACTGCTTAACAATAAAATGAAATGTAAAAAAACAAATGCAAATACAAATGTTCCTCTCGTACGTACAGTCAGAATTGTTCTCTTCTTGCTTTCCTGGAGGCAAAGTCATTGATGACCTGATCATAGGAGATCTGGCTGCCAATCTGGTGGTTTATGCTGATTATTGCCATTCCACTCAGGCGATCCTGGGCCATGGAGGACCTCAAGTATGTTTTTATCAGTTTGAGCTTCGAGAACATTCTCTCTGTGGACGCCACTGTCACTGGAAGGGTACAGGCTATTCTCAGCGCTATCCAAAGATTTGGATAGATCTCACACAGCTCGTTTTCATTTAAGAAGGTGAGCATCTCCAATGTGGTCATATCTTCTTTGGGAAGCTCTGGAAGGCTTTGCATCTCCATGGCTAGCTCTCTCCAGTCAACGTCTGCCTCTTCTCCACAGGTCAATGTTTTTCCCAGCAGGGCACATTGGTCTGTAAGTGACTCGTCATCCAGATTATGGAAGTTCTGAATCACTCCAAACTTGTCTCTTACTTCCCCCAGGGACTTGAATCTGTCCTCCAAAGACTGGATGCCACAGTCCACCACAACATTAAAGAATCCTGTTTCCAGTCTCGTCATGGCATCAGCCACTGCCTCGTCAGCTGCCTCGTTTTTCCGCAGGTTATTCTGTTGATCACTGCTGACTTTTCCCTGAATCCTTTCTTGTGAAAGGTGCACTCCGGTGGATTTTTTTTTTTTCTGCGAGCGGCAGAGAGATCAATATACTTTTTGTCTCTTTGCAAATCTCATATCCACATTTTTTTTTTGTTATGAAAAGCCATGGATAGCTTTCATTCCACCCTCCATCTTTTCTGTGTCCAGTTAAAAGGCAGGCCATCATGGGCATCGTCAGGTTCGCTAGTGCAGGTGGCGCCGGCGGCTGTGGCCGTTGTTGAAGCCTCTTCAGGCTCCGCATCGGCAGGCCTCTCCTTCGGTGTGGAGCTGTCAAACGCGACCCTAACGCCGCTTACATCCAGCCAACTAAAAGTTGTTCCGTTCACGTTGTCATTTTTAGAATCCTTCGCTTCTTTGCTTGTGAATCCAAAAGCTGCGAGGCCTGGCTGTTTTCGTTTCGCCATATTTTTTATGAACATTTCAAATACGCCGCCGGCATCGCCGCCGTAACCATAGCAACGTAAGTAGCGTAAAGAATGCAGCGCCGCCATGTACAGATGGCAACACCCAGAAATATTCACAAATATAAAACAAATATTCAGAAACTGTAATGAACAATGACTATTATTTATTTCAAGAACTTTTATTTACAGAAACTCAACATTTCTAATCTGTGTGACACAAATATGCGGCTCCCCCTATTTATCTCAAAGTCTGCCTTCAGGGGAGCTCCCTCCCTCTTCGGGGGAGCCAAGCTCCCCCTGGCTCCCCCCCATTTCGAACACTGGATTGAATATAACAATCAAAAATAACAAAATATACACAGCTAGATCAGATCGCGTTTTAGATGCGACTTTAGAGTAGAGTGGAATTATTGAAACGGGATTTGTACAGTGTTCCGGCGGCATCCGCTGCTGCGAAAATGTGGGGCAGGGCTGAAAAGTGGGGGGGCCAATGGCCCCCTGGCCCCCCCGCTTCCGGCACCCTTGTAGTGGTGGTGCGCCCTGCAAGCACTGCACTCATTGGCGCTACTGCTGGCAGGGTGTTGCAGTGCAACAATAAACCTGTGCATCAAAACACGTGTTAAAATAAAAATAAAACAGCCTAAATAACTTAAAATATATAATATTAATAGGTTTTAACACGGCAACGGTGTACTGAGATAAAAAAATATTTAAAAAAAATATATTTTTAAAAATATATTTATTTATTTTTTGCTAGGGGGCCCCTCAGTGGCTGCGGGGCCCTAAGCGGCCGCTTATGTCGCTTAATGGGTCGGGCCGGCCCTGGTTAGAGGCCCTATTTTATCAGTATGTCTGGACTGCACAGCAGTTACAATGGTCAAACTACATTAGAACAGCATTGTCCCCATTTTGTCTTTAATAGTTACTAACATTAGATATTTTAATGAGATATGGACCGCAAAACAAAAAATGTCCCTGGTTTTCATTTTTTAAATCAAGTCACCGAATGCAAGTAGTCGCCTTAGCTTATTTTGTTATGAGATGTGAATTACTGTTCAATTTAGTTGATGTAATAATCGTTTGGTTTCTTTTACATTAAAAACAAGTTAGAATTTTCAAAAGGTCTTATGTTTTTTTTCGGGGGGAGGCCCTTTTTCCAGTTTAGAGCAATAGCCTCTCCAAATGTCTGTGCACGTCCCTGCATGGCTTTTCATAAAACATGTGGATGTGAGATTTGCAAAGAGACAAAAAGTATATTGATCTCCCTGCCGCTTACAGAAAAATCCACCGGAGTGCGCCTTTAAAAATAAAAAAATAAAAACATAGGGCTCCCCCGAAAGCAAATGGGTAATTCGAACACTGGCTACAACGAGTTAAACCCAGAAAACGTAAAACCTTACATTGGAGTGAACCAATAACAAATCATTTAAACTTGTTTATTCTTATCTTATGTTAACTATAGTTAGTATTCTTTCTTTTTATTTATGCATATTTTACAAATCACTCCCCTTTTAAACTGTTTTTTTTTTTTTTTTACTGTCCTATAGTACACATTGGAATGATTTCTTACTTTATTTTGTACAACTATATGAAATAGATAAAGGTGTGCTCTCTCTAATGGGTCCGACTAGAATTACAAATATCGTTAGTTCCGCCTATTCCGTCCAATAAATCGTTTAATCATAAACTTTTTTTTTTCATTTTCAGGGCGGCCACAGGGGGTCCAAAGTCAGTGTTAGGGGGGCACTGGCCCCCCTGGCCCCCCCTAGAACCGCCCCTGAAACAGGGGACTTTGAGTGTTATTCCTGTACGTTCAGCAGCTACATCTCTATCTATGGCATTTTGACATGACTGGATTAATGTATTGTTACATAAGACTCTAAAATGGGCCATAATACCACGGGATTAAACACTCTCTCTGATTTACTCTGAGTCAAGCAAAACAACCTGTGCGTTGCAGAGGTGTGGACTCGAGTCACATGACTTGGACTCGAGTCAGACTCGAGTCACCAATTTGATGACTTTGGACTCGACTTGACAAAATCACAAAACACTTGCGACTCGACTTGGACTTGAACACCAATGACTCGGGACTTGACTTGGACTTGAGCCCTCTGACTTGAGGTGACTTGATACTTTAATTCAGGAGTCTCCAACACGTCGATCGCGAGCTGCCGGTAGAAGAGCAGACTCCCGTCGGGGAGAACAACATCTTCAGCCGCTCCTACTCTTGCTGTGAATCCATGCAGGCAGGGGCGGGACTTTATTTTGCTGAGCCACCATGCGGCCAATCATATGAGAGGACAAACTAGGATCATACCATTATGTGAAAGAAGGGTGGGGGGCAGACGCTCCAAAGACAGCAGGTGTAGTGGTACAGGCCAGCTACACAGAGCGACGGGGAGCCGGATTTAAATGCAAGCGCGTCGGAAAAAGTCAAGAATTTGCGAAAACCGAAAAAAGAAGCAGCATCTGGCTGCATTTCAATGATATTGGAGAAAGCAAAGCTGAGTGCAGGATTTCTAAAATGAAAATAACCTTCAGAGCAGGTTTTTCTTTTGGTAACCACTCAGGATTTATTGCCAGAGGTGGGAGAAGTTCAGATCTTGTACTTGAGTAAAAGTAGCAGAGTGTAGGAATAGTCGGTTACAATAAAAAGTCCTGCATTCAAAATGTTACTCAAGTAAAAGTACAAAAGTATTAGCATCAAAATATAGTTAAAGTACTACCTGCAGAGGGATCTAGATTCAGGTGTTCTTTTCCCCATAGAGACCGCCTCGCTGCACATTATCCCTTGCATAAAGATAGATTGTGGGTCCCTTATAACATGTTGTACACAGTGGAAATAAACATTCTGGTCACCTTAACATCAGGGATCTTATACATTAAACTCCTTCTGAATCAAACCTTCACGGTAGCCTTACCTTACTGATCCCTCTTAAAATAGAAAAAAACACGTTACTTTACCAGCAGAGAGAAAATGGATTATTAAATCATTAATGTGACTAATAAAGTGCAGTTTGATTAAGTATTATTCTGTTGATGGATGTCATTACATTTGTTGAAAAGCACATAAGGACTTGTTTAAGACTCGTTTTGTCAAAGTTTAGGACTTGGACTTGACTTGAACTTGCCCATCCTGACTTGAGACTTGACTCGGACTTGAGCGCAAAGACTTGAGACTTGACTCTGACTTGAGCGCAAAGACTTGAGACTTGACTCGGACTTGCAAAACAATGACTTGGTCCCACCTCTGGTGCGTTGTGACCTGTGGTCCAGTAAGAAAACTAAACTGGGATCAGTTTCCGACTCTCACTCTCTGTGCAGAAAAACCCTCGATGTGATTGGCTGAGGAGCGCAGGAGCTCTGAGTAAAGCAAAGGATACCAGAGTGCGCAGGCAGTGCATGGAGGGATGCAAGCTGGGGGAGGACGGCGAGACACGTTGTTGTTGTTGTTGATATTATAAAGATGCTGCTTTAATTTCACTAAGTGGAGCAAGTTAAGTGTGATGTTTTGGCTGCTTCTTGTAAAATCCCTCTCAACAACACCACCTCCGACACCATCCTCTCAGGAGTGATGGGCTCCAAGTTGACCAGACAGAGAAGTCTCGATTTTGAAACAAAAGTGTCCAAGAGGAGACGCCAGAGGAATGACAGCCCGGGAGAGAGCGAGAGGAGCGGGGACTTCTTGTTTACCTCCCTGATGCTGAAGTCCGACAAGCTGCCCGGGATGCTGCGGAGAACAAACCACTGCCCGTATGTGAGGAGGGTGGCGTGGATCCGGGAGATCCAGAGACTCCTCCGGGAGCAAAAGATGGAGCAAGCTGGCGAAGTGCTCAAACTGCTGAGGAAGGTAAAGGGATTACATTATTTTGGATTAATTTATAAGGAAAACTTATTATTTAAGATGTTATTGAGGAGGTTATTTGACGCTGCAAGTGTGTTTGATGAAGTGTGCTTGGTGAACACGTGGGCCAAAAGTTAAATAGCCTATTAAAAACATTTTTGCACGTTATTTTATATTTAAAAGTGTATTAGGTAATTGAATTCCAGATTGTTGAAAATGTAGGTGCAGTCCGTTCAGTTGTGTCCTTATTTCATTTGATCTCACATTTATTGTCAATGATGTTAGGATGCATGCTATATTTATCCAGCAAAAGCAGATTGAAGTGATGGCTCTTATTGATGTGTGTTTATACTTGCTGTTTATTTTGTAATCTAAGCGCAAACTGTTGAAAATGTATCATACAAGAGCAGTTATTTCATGTGTCCTTATTTTGATACATCTTTATTGTCCATGATGGTAGCCTACAGGACATGCTATATTTATCGAGGAAAAGCAGATTGAAGTGATGGCTCCTATTGGAGAAAGTCCCACTTTTTATAGCATGTGTATCTGCAGGTGTCAGTGCTAATGGTTTAAAAGTTTAAGGCATGTAATCATTTTCTTTTTTTCAAGTTCCTTTCAATGATTCCCAGTAAAGAAGAATTTCTGACCTGAACTCTGTCGCCTTCTTTTTATCAAAAAGAAAAAGGGATGAGAAAGAAGCAGTATGAGTGTTTGGTTTAAATCAACCACCTGTTTTGTCTGAAAGGGAATGGATAGCCAGCGATAGTTCATGTTCTGAATATAAAATCAGCTCTAACACTGAGTGTATTATGTTTTTTAAAGACACCAAAACCAAAAAAGGCCTTGGTTTCTTAAATTTTTTGTGACAAACGTTGAGATCTTAAATAATTTCCTGCTGCCTTTTTTACGGCTAAGGCTACAAAAGAAAAATATTGAGTCAATAACATATATATTTAGCTTTTTCTGCCATTCTTCACAGTTTCCTATATGTGAAGGAAACATCAGAGGGAATTTGAATATATAAATCCACATAGGAATAAGCGCTTTATACAACTCACTTGATGCTGTATTGTGGTATGGTTGAAAATCTCTAATCTGTCCCCTATTGTATGGTATGATGGGAACACATAATGAAAAAGCCCCCCACTATAGTTAATATATTTCATTTGAGTCCTATCTGTTACCTTTCCGAATGTTACACCTTCCCAGGTCTAATCCTCACTTTCTGAAGCTTTATCCAAACTAGAGAGGAGGAAAGAGAAATAGTTTTTGGAGCTCAGCTTGAGCTTTCCACTTCCCTCTGGTTGCTGTGCATTGATCAAAGACTAGTTTTGAAGTACAGACAAAAGCGGTTCTCATCAAGCAGGCCCCCTATCATGCAAACTCCCTGCCCATCTGTACGCTGCCGTAGAATAAATTACACAGAAGTGTGCAGGTTAAAGCAGGAATCAATGCTGAGGAGTCTGAATTGAAGACAGATTTGCAGGTATCTATTCTTCTCTGCAGATAATCCATAAACCGAGCATACAATAGGTGGGGTGAATTTCAATTTAGTTGTAAATTATATTCATGTTTGTGTGAAGCAGGAGGGATATGACTCATGCACATTCCTTGAAGACTTCCATGTGTCTGTCTCTGTTTGTTAAAGCAGTCCATCACATCTAATAGGAAACACGATTTTAAGATCAACATGTACAATTGTTGGTCGTGAGCAGGAGCAACTTTCTCAATAGCTCGGCATTTAAACTGCTCACGAAGCACGAATTCGCTCTCCATCACTCACTGAGGTGAAGCCAGAGAGCTGCTGTATGTCTTTGGGGCTGGAGCCAAGTGTCTGACTAACAGTTCTTCAAGACGGGGGGAAAACTAGCAGGAGAGCTCCTGTTGTTGTTCTCCAGCTACAAAGCAGCTTTTCCTCTCGGAGAAGGGTGCATTTGGAGATAATCACCTTGGGATGATGGATGCTGGAACATGTTTCTATTGCACAGAGGAAGCATAGCAAAGAGTAGCCAATAACACTGCCCCCACGCTGTATCTCCATGGCAGATCTGCCTCCTGGGCCATTAAGTTAATTAGTTTGGGATCTTCTACATATTCATTAGTAAACAAAGAATCAGCAAATACTCTTATCAATTACGCTCTGCAACATGCACACTGAGTAACCAATGTGCAGCGATGGAGAAGACAATAATGAAGAGGTTTTCTCTGTCATATATATATATAGATATACAGTTAGTATATCTATATATATATATCTATATATCTATATTTACACCATTATATTATAGACCATTCTGAAGTTATCTGTCACAATAATCACTTCATTTTATTCAACTTTAAATACACATATACTGCTTGCCAGATTTTGGTGCCTCTTTGATTTGATTGAAATACTCTTCATCCAATAATACAGTTATGTAGAAATATTAACCATTTGTGAGGTTTGGGGTTAGGGTGAGGATTTAAAAACAAACAGATACAGGCTAGCTAATTCCAGTCTGTGTGCTAGGCTAACCTAACCTTCCTTCTGGCCTTAGCTTCATATCGCCATACAGACATGAGAGTGGTATCAATCTAGTCATCAACTCACCAACTCTCAGCCAGAAAGTGAACTTATTTACCAATAATTCAAAAACAGGTCAATTGTTTTTCATAAAAAGTAGAACTATTCCTCAAGATGCGCTTCTGGTATACTTCTCAAAAACTGAGTTCATTTGGCAAAGGTCATGTTTTTGGTACCTGGCGCATGCAGCCTGTATCTGCGGCCTAATTATCATAACAGTCCAAAATAAAATAAGTAAGTAAACAAAACTGGACACCTGACAGCTGCTACATGTTCTTACACTAAAGCAGAAAACTGTGGGACTGGATTTGGCACACTGCAATATATTTAATTGGATTCTGATGAACCGCATGTGTGGGATGTTGTTTTTTGGTTTAGAGCTTGACGTTATATTCACTTTTTGTGACGAGGCAGACGTCAGATTAGATACGCAGCTTTCCTGAGGACATTGATCTGAGGGCACACAGGCTTCCACATCAAAAACATGTCGTGCCTTTAAGATTAGGAATCAGTCAAATGAATCCACAGGATCAGATCTCTGTGTCTTTTGATGACGAAACCCGCTCATTTCTCATGCTGCAGCTGCACTACACAGTTACAGCGCTTCATCATCATAAAACAATAATGATTTACAATAATGCTACAATGTAACTATGGCAATGAAAATATTGAGTCCCAAGCTCCTCCAACAATGCATCATATTATATATAGGACATAAGACAAATACAAAACATAAAAATAAAAATAGTACAAAATGAAACAGAGTACAATAGATTAGAATAAAATAGTGCAGGTTATGTTGCAAGACCAGTGTGCAAGTAGTGCTGATGAAGTTAACTATATACATGCCAGAAAAATGAATAAATACAATAAGCTAAATGATGCAGAGAATGTTGAAAGTGACCAAGTAAATGCAGGATTCTATGTACATGTAAATAGTTATGCAGTCTCAGGTAGACTCAAAATATTAGTTATACACAATCAATAATATAATCAATCCATATATACAATGTTGAATGGCCCAAAATTATAATATATAAAAGCAGGTTTATTAAAGAAAAAGCCTGAGTGGTTTGAGTTAAAGTTTGGAAATACACTTTTGAACAGTTTAATGAGAAGATTGACACCACTTTCAACCGTAAAAGGTATCAATCTTCTCATCTAACACTTGGCAGGAAAATGTCAAAACTGTAGAAATAAAGATACTTTCTATATACAGTCGTTGATTTGTGTCTGCCTGGTGACCATGTCAAACCCCCTTTCTTCTCCCTATGCTTTCTGTTTCTATGTACACTGTAAGATACATTTTAAAGGTCCCTGTTATGCAAACTCCACTTTTCAATGTCTTTGCTACATAAACATGTGTCCCCTCTGCCTTAAGAGATTCTGAAAGTTTCAGGAAAAAAGATTCTCTCTCTTTTTGTCCTGATCCATTTATATAAAAACCTGTCTGAAAATGAGCTGATGAGATTTGGCCACTTTATGATGTCAAAATGTTTTTTGGGTTGTGCAACCATTAGCAAATAACCAACCAAGGTAACCCCCACCCACCTTATCAACTGAATCTCTTCCTAGAGCACTATTGCGCAAATAACAACAAAAACATTTTTCCAAAAAGTCCCTCACCCCAGCTTTTTCCAGTTTCATTATGATGTTTTTCTTTCAGAGTGCAGTTCATTTGATCCAAGACTCCTTCATCAATAGCATCAATGACCGGATTTCTTCCAACCTGACCCATGAGAACTCATACTACAACAATACCAAGCCATCCTGTTCTGTCCTGGATGAAGGAGTACTTAGTTGGGTCATCTCCAGCAATTCCGTGACCGTGGAGAGCAGAGGTTCGTTTCTCAGTGGATTTGTCATCTATGAAGGGTTTAAAAAAAAAATGAGCCCCCATGCCCCTCGCAAAAATGCGGGCAACATTTTTTAGAGCCCTAAATCCAAAATGGCTGCCATCACCGTAGGTTGAAAATGAGCTTTTCAATGATTTGGCCTACAATGTTGTTCAATACATGGTTTCTGGTACTTTTTGGGTCAAGGAATTCATATTTGATGTTGTTTTGATGATTTGACCTATTTTTGACCTTCAAATCCAAGATGGCCACCAATTTTTCCCCAAATGTCGATTTTTCAACGTTGTGTTAGAGCAGTGGTCACCAACCTTTTTAAGCCCAAGATCACCGACCTCGGCCTAGGTGAAAGGCGAGATCTACCTATTGCAGAATTGAGTGAAAAAGACAGCCCAGACAGTGCTTCCAATTTGAGGCCTTTTATATAGGCTAATTGCATCTGAATTACATCAAATCATTTGGTGCAACTTCCAATTTGATTCAACCAAGAACACAACATAACTAACATTTCAAAAAAGATCAATATATATATTTTAAACCACATCATACCTATCATTTTAAGTTTCATTCATTCCTTCATTACAATCCTAAATATAACATGTCAAAAAAGATCAATATATATATTTTAAACCACATCATACCTATCATTTTAAGTTTCATTCATTCCTTCATTACAATCCTAAATATAAATGTATGTAGCTTATTTTCCATTTTTTGAGTGAATTAGTAAATTATTTTTTTGACAACAACAAAGAAAAAAATAACATCTTGCAGTGAGCAGATAACATAAAGGGCCATTTTAACTGTGAGGCTTAACATTAACATTAAAACAAGTTATTTTAACACAATTCTTAACAACAACATTCTTTATCCGTGCATAGAGCTAAGTGCAGTGAGTTCCAAAATATGCAGCATCACCTTTCACAATGCCAAAGGGCAAAACAGTCCTGTTAATGGAAGTCAGTGTGATGGCTGCGACTGAACGCTGTCTGTGAGGGCTTTGTAGTCTGGCTCATAGCTACAGACAGCCAGTCTGAGGCAGTCTGTCAGGTGTCTGTCAGTAAGGCGGCTCCTGTACTTTGACTTGATTATTTTCATCTGTGAAAAAGCCATTTCACAGAGGTAAGTGGATCCAAAGTAGGCGCTCACTTTTAGTGCACATGCAGTGAGAAGCGGAAACTTCTCTCTGCTGACAAGTCCCCAAAAGCCACTCTCCTTTGACCTGCATTTTAGCTCTATCTCATTTTGCAAATCGATCATCTCCATGTCAACTCCACTTGGCAAAGTAAACACCTCTTGGAATTATCTGCCACCTGTTCAATGTCAATGGGCTGGAATGGATTTGAAATGAAAGCAGCAATATCTTCCATCACATGTAACTCACCAAAACGCCGGCTGAACTCGTTTGCCACTTTGTCCAGGTGAGAACAGAACTGCTCAGGGTGAAAAGCCTCCTTGTCTTCAATGGCCTGTGACATTTTCTCCAGGTTGGGAAAGTGATGCAGCCTCCTGTTCCCCAGATGTGAAGTCCAGACACCAAGCTTGGCCTTAAACGCATTCACTGCGCTTATCATGTGATGCAGGTGTCGGTCTTTTCCCTGGAGCTCATTGTTGAGTGCGTTCAGTTTCGCCGTTATGTCTGTCAGAAACCCCAGGTCCAGTAGCCACGCGTCATCTGAGAGTTCCTTGTGCTCCTCATTCCTTGTCGACAGAAACGTTTTAATCTCCGGCAGCAAGTCAACAAACCGCTGCAGGACTTTGCCGCGACTCAACCACCGCACGTCAGCATGGAGGAGTAGGTCTCCGTAAGACGCATCAAGCTCGTCCAATAATGCCTTGAATAAGCGATGTTGAAGCGCTTATCGAGTTGACCAGTTTGACCACCAGTGTCATTACATGGGAAAAGTCCACTATCTTTCCAACCAAGGCCTGTTGGTGAATCACACAGTGATAATTCACAAAGTGGGGAAAAGCAGGGTCCTTGTGGCACAGTGCAATAAAACCGATGTGTACACCACGCATTGCCGGGGCACCATCTGTAGTAATTGACACCATTTTATGAATGGGAATGTCATTTTCGAGGATGTATTTTTTAAACTCGCTGTCCTCACTTCTCGTCCTCTCCTTTAAGTGTAAAAGGGTGAGGAAGTCCTCCTTTGTGGTAGAATCCCGGAAAACCATTCTGACAAACACAACAAGCTGAGCTGTGTCTGTTACATCCAGGGACTCATCAAACTGCAGCGAAAAGTTTTCACAAAGTGACAAGTCATTTAATACTTGTCGATCCACGTCCTCTGACAGTGATTCGACCCTCCTCGTGAATGTTGCGGGGCCAAGCGGCACCTTTTTTAGCGCCGTTTTGATTTCTTCTTTGTTTTTGAAGTCATTGAAGAGCGTCTCAGAGGTAATGGACATTGCTTCCTTAATTACATCTCCATCTGTAAAAGGCTTCTTGTGTTTCACCAAAAGGTGACTTATGCGAAATGATGCTTCAGTGGCAGCCTTATTTTGAGCAGCAGGCTTTGAGAAAAACGATTGCTGGACCTTTAAACTCGATTTCAGCTCTTCAACTTTCCTACCACGGATGGCGCTCTTGGGTGGGAAGCTGTCTTTGAACGTCTGGTGATGGGTGTTGTGATGCCGCTCCAGATTTCCTCTTTTCGCCAGTGCTTGCGTTTGGTGGCACAACATACAGACACACTTGTCCTTCACCATCGTACAAATAAATTCCTCTTCCCATTCTTCATGGAAATGGTAGGTTTTCGCCTTCTTTCGTGGAGCCTCCGCCATTTTATCTAACTGTTATCTTATTTTAATATTGATGTATGCAACAGTTAAAGGGCCCGCTCTCTTCTCGTATCTCATTGGTCAGTAGCCTACGCATACGGCTGATTCAAGGGAGCTCGTAAAAACAAACATTAATAATTCATAATGTATTTGTGTACATCCAGGATTTTCGGGAGCGACAGGGAATGTCTCAAATATACGTCAATCAAGTGGCACCTGCTAACGGGGTGGTGGATGATAGATTTACATCTAAAAACTTATTTTTTAAACATTATTATTTTTCTTTTCTTTTTCTTTCTTTTGTTACTTTTTACTTACTTTTGTTAGTTTTTTTTTAACGGTCCGCGATCTACCCGCACCATACTCGCGATCGACTGGTTGGCGACCACTGTCTTAGAGCCTTCATATTAGCTATAATGAAAGCTATGCTCATACTGAGTTGAGTTATAAACAGTAAAACAACAAGTAAGTACACAGAGGTCATCTCAGAGGTCAAAAAGGTCAACATTTGTGGCTGATAAGAAATAAACCATAGCTCTCTATGCTCACAAATGTCTCATTATGGTCACTAATTTATGAATGAATACAAGGTATTACACAAGTAATTTAACAAGGCATTTAAATTGAATTTCCAACATTACAATAGACCGCTACTCTTCATCTGAATCTGTTGATTCTCCACACTCACTCATCTCATCATCGCTACTCTCTAAAGAAAAGTCAGTACGTGTGAGCTGCTGGGGCAAATGGGGAAGAGTGTGACGCACTGGTCGGCACTTCCCATTCACAAGTTCCCAGCCATGACCAATTGGAGAGGGATGCTCAAGCAGATTGTAATGCAGCTGGCAGTATGCAATATAATTTGTCCTTTCTACATGATGGTCCAATGAGTCATCATCAGGTGTTTTTTCAGTTTGTGCCACTTGGAAGCTCTGGCCTGCCCACAGGTAACATCTGCACTCTCGGCATAGACAATGGAGAGGACAAATGCCTTCATCTCAGCTCTGACTCTGTCTTCCAACACCAGATTCTCACCTACTCGTCCCAGTACCTGTCTTGTCTCAGGATTAGTCATCACCTTGTCCATCACCTTCTTTTTTCCATGCCCATAAAACCCTGAGGTGTGGTCACTGCCAGTGATGACATGGAGAGGTATGATGATCTTTGCAACCTCTTCTGAGAGCATCGCTTGGCAGTTGATAAACGCATGCTTGCGTCTAATAAGTAAATCACCTGGAGTTGTTGCGAGACATAAGCTGCTTGGACAAACACGTCCGTGTCCTCACAGTCTAGAACAACTGTTCCAGTGTAGTTCCTGGACCTCAGCTTAGCATAGGCAGAGAGCAGGATTGTATCTGCTTCTGGATGCTTGAAGACATAGTCCCCGCTTGCCACGCCAGTGCCCAGGTTGGTTGACCTTTCTCCCTCACAGTATATTATTTCACCCTGCAACCGACAAACTCGTGTTTTCAATTGTTCCTTCAAGAGCTTCTGCAGTCTGACTTTGTTTCCTGAGTTGACCATGAGCTCATTGAACTCAGCAGCTCCTGGGAACTTGTCTTCAGGCTTGGGGAAAACATTTTGGATGTGTGGATGTTTTGCTCCCCGACGATCGTGCTCATCATCCTTGATGCTGAAGGGAAGGTCATACTTATCGTTGACAAGGATGATGTGGCTTGTAGCGTGGCGTGAGAAGATGATTGCACAGATTTGTTCAAGGTAGTCACTCCAGAGGTACTCTGAGCCGTCACGCTTCCTGGCTCACGGTCTTCAGGTGTGGGGGTGGCTAGCCGCCAGATCAGCCCCATGTCCACAAGGCTGCAGTGGTCTCGTGGATCCTCAATAACTGGGTCTAGGTTGAAGAGCTCTAACAACTTGCTCTTAACAGTCTTGCGCATTGAACCATCTACATTGTAGAGTGAAAGGCACTCCTCAGTCACTCTCCCCTCAAGGGCTGACTCAAGTTGGATCAGACCTGATCCCTCTGCAAGGTCCACCAGGGCTGCCAGCCCTGATCTCGCCATCTGGGCCACCTTCATCAGTGCACCAGATGGGGCGAAATTCAGCTTGTTGTTCCTGTGGATAATTGCAGTGAGAGGCTTGATCTTGGTGAACACTCGCTCTTGCATGAGGGTTCAGCTTGAGCTTGGCCCTGTGGAAGTGCGGACTCGAGGTCATGCACTAACTCCGGTGAGGCAACCAGGCCAGACTGTAGTGACCTCAGTTTAGGTGAGGAGATGTCAAAGGGCTCAGCATCAAAATCCTTAATGCATGCCTGCAGGTCCTGAACTGCCTGCTCATCCTTCCTCATCCTCGCTGGCTGGCATTCAACATGCTTCCTATGGCGACGCTGGCACTTGAGGTTCCGCTTCAAAGCAGCCTTTACCCTTGCAACATTGTTTGCATTCCTTGTTGTTGAGAACAGTTGCATCTCATTCTGTAGAAGCTGAAGCCATCCTTGCTTTAGCTTTGAGTTCAGATTCATAGTCGTTTCTATCCAAAGGTCCATCGGCTGACAGGAGTAGGGTAGCCCTGTCAATGACTGGGTGAAATGATCGTTGAAGAAGTCCATTTGCTCATCTGTCAGCGAAGAGAGCATTGCCCAATAATCTGGCAACCACCTCCCATAGTCATGGTTGTAGTAGGCCATCAGTCCAGGCAACATGTTGTATGTTGATGACAGGTACTCTGAGCCATTTCTTGCATGACATGCATCAATATTTTGTACAAGAGGGTCAGACATCTCCATGAATGAGATCGAGATCTCCCATGTCTGTGCCAGGTTTCTCATAAACTCTGGTGATCAGATCCTTCATGCCATCATCATCCTCAAGATTACTGTGAGCTGCCTGTAGAGCCTCCCGAGTGTCAGTGAGTGCATTGCGCAGAGTGTTGAGGTTCTCCTTTATGTTCTCTGATAATTCCTCATGCTCCAGAATATTTGTCAGTCGTTGCTGGATCAGAACCTCTCTCAGAGCAGGATGCAGCGCACGCCCCGCCTGTAGTGCTTCCCTCGTAGTGCTTGTTCAACAGACCCCTCCATTATTACCCCTGCTGTGACCAGAGTGTCTGCCATGCCAGATCCCCTGAATCTCTTGTAGATAGCATAGATGTAGGACATCTGCTGATGGAAAGCGCCAAGAATTGGGATGAGGTCCTTGTACATTTCCGAATTCTCTGCCATCAGCTGAACGATTGTCTTGTAGGTGGGCAAGTCACCAACGAGAAAAGAGAATGGAATATTTTTCTTGCGCATGGCTTCCACTAGTTTCACCATGATGTCATACACCACTGACTTGCTTGGAGGTTCATTGTTGGTTGTGTGGTAGTAAGGCTTGCTCTTGTTGGGCGGTGTATGACGGCAGGACTGGGCACCACTGTATGCCGGAACTTGCTGCTCATGAGGTGATGGTCTTGTACCATTATTGTCTACGCGAGACAGTGCATGTATCACACAGCGAGCACGCTGCAGAACTGTGCCGTTCACTGGTGGATCTACCCTGGTACGAGCTGGTGGTTCACTCTTGCTGCCAGGGGGGCATCTGTACTGGTGAACATTTGTCAGCTCTATACACTTTTGCTTCAGCTGTGCAGAGATTTCTTTCTTCTTGATGAGCCTCACAGCAGGCTCTTCTCTGGCTTCTTTTCATAGCTCTCTGGCTGCACGAACATAACATTTGTTCGATGGGCTCCAGTTGAGTTGCCTGTCAAGGTATCAATCTTGAAGTCATCGTTGTCGACGATCACAATGCTGGCTTGCTGTCTGCAATCTCCTGTGGGCAGGTTGCTGATGCCTCAAGATCCATCAGAGCCCAGTGGTCATAGAGGAGAAGTGTGTCTGCATAGTTGATGCTGACACCACTCTTGTGCAGAGTTTCTACCAGATCTTTACTCCTCGTCATGCCATGGACATTGACGCCCATGTTAATAGCAGTGGTAGTGCGCTGTCCTGTAATGTGGTAGGTGATCATGGAAGCCAGACTGAGTGTGGCAGGGCTAATGTCAGCAGCTTTTCTCTCAGGCTGTTTTAGCCAGGTCAAAAGCTTCAACAGCAACTCACATACCTCTTCCCCTTCCTCGAGATGATCAATGCGAGGTGGCCAGGGGACAGTAGTTGTGTCTTTGATCTTCTTAGATAACCGCTGTGCCAGGTTCTGGAGCAGCTGCTCATCACTGATGCCAAGGGATGAGATGGCAGCCTCAATGTAGTCACCTCCTCCCCCAACATCATAGACCCACTGGCTCATGTTCATTTGATTTCTCTCTTTGAAGCCAATTGTCTCTTGATACTCATTAATGAGCAGGCCCTTGACATACGACGATTTGACATCACCCACTTCATAGCCATAGTCAGCGACAATGCGTTTGTATTCTGCTAAAAGAGACTGCAGTGAACGGATCTCTCGCTCAGTGAAGATGATGGAATCCACGTGTCTAAAGAAAAAATTCCTTGCCTCTGAGAGAGACACATTCTGAAGATGCATTGCATCATCTGGCTTGAAGTGTTTGTGGTTGACGTACTTCCTCCAACAAGCATGGTGGTACATTATATCATTTGCGAAAGGATCAGACGTTGACTCGATGAGCCGTGTGAGGCGATCCCTCAGGTCCACATCTTCTATTAGGACTGGGTGGCGCTTGAAAGAGCGCCATGCTGAGTGGGTGTTGAGTCTGAACAGTGTACCCCGCACTCTATTCGGGTGCTTCATGTCCACACCCTGCATGCACCATACACATTTAGTTCTGTCATGGAGAGTCCCACCCACTGATGAACGCAGGCGCTTAGGTGGCAATGGTCCCTCTGTCTTATCATCACACATAGATTTATGCGCTTGCATTTCAGAACTTGATGTTTGACTCGAACACTGAGCACTTTCTTTGTTTTTGCGCTGTCTGGCTTTTTCAAGCTTGTCTGAAGATGACATTGAGATATAACATGACATGATGCATGTAATGACCTCCCTGCCCATCTTGTCATGAAGTGGTGGTATAAACATTACCAAATTGTCAAGTCCGGACCAGTTTTTGGCTTTTGATTGTAAACTCTCCCATTTTCCTTGGTTGCTACTATCAAAGGACTTGCAAGGCTTTCCACATTGTAATACACATTCATAAGACATGCTTTGTCTTGTTGATGCTGTAGAACTATGGAGCAGTGCACACGTAGACCTGGAAAAAAATACAAAACTCAGTTAAAATATGTGGATAATAATAATAAACTTTATTTATAAAGCACCTGTCATACAAAAAATGCAGGGAGGAAAATGCTGTTTGCCGTAGCTCTGTCAGTGATCCTGATTTAGCAAGCTAACTTTCTACACATAAACAGAACTTTTATAACACTATCAAAATATGTTTTTACATCTTTTTGATGTACTGTACTTTAAGAGTGTAACAATCAAATTAACATCATGAAACATAAAAAAAAAGATGATGTTTATGCCCACCCTACTATATACATGTGCTATATAAAAAGGAAATTAAGCTTAAAGTGCATGTGACACGGTTTTCCCCCATCATCCAAACCATTAATTTCAGTAAATAATGTCACCTTGAAACCGTTACTGAAGTGATTTTTTGAAAATGTGTACTTTGATAACCGTTAATCTGCCCTTCAATGTGACCATATTCTGGATCTTCTCTGGGTCTGCTCTGGGATTCTTAAACTCCCGCGAAAAGGTGTGCCGCGTCACAGAGGGAACACAAACGCTTCCGGAGTCCAGTATCTGTATGCAAACAAACGATGGCGCACACAGCAGCAAGCTCCGACAGCGATTGTAGTTTAATTTTGAATGTGTCTGAGAGCTCATATGAGGATGAAGCATCTGATAGTGATAGCCTCGTAGACGATATTGACTATATGCCCTACAGATTCGAACCATATGCCTCTGAATCGGATGAAATTAACTCCGAGTCGGACAGTGGAGACGACAACCCCCCCGACTCTTTCCCTCCCTCGCGCACACACACACACACACACACAAACACACACAGAGTATCCTAAAAAACACATCACGTTTAAAGGTTGTTGTTCTTACCTGAGTTTTCTCTTGTTGCTCGAAGTAGACACTTCGGGGGCGTTTAGCTGGGGGGTTGGCGAAGTCTTTGGGGCCTTACGGATTTGGGAAGGCGTGGGAAGAGAGTATGCACTGCTGACGGCTTCAGAATCCGTCTTCGCGAAAAATCAATCCCAGTTTCAGCCATCAACAAAGGCCTTTCCTCGAAATTCTCGGCCAGAAAGTGGGCGCTGCATATGTAGGTCGATGTGGGGTTCATCACAGACCAGCCAGCCCTTGTGTTCTGCACGTTTTTCTCCCATGTGCGCTGACGCTTGACATCCGTTGGAAAGCTATGTATGCTGATGTTAAGTTCCTCATTTGCTGTATTGGAACAGCCAGACACAACGCATCGTCGAACCATCTCTACGCGTGACAAATCCCTTCTGTCCCTGTCTGGCTCAATGGGAGCAGAATAAATATGGCCCTTTGTGACGCACTTCCGCCTTCGTCCCGTAAAAGGAAACTGAGTGAAGGACTTTTCCCGCGATATTCGAAATTATTGATATTTATCAATACGGTATCGCAAATTCATTTTTAAACTGATAGTTCGAGATGACTAGTAGCCCAACATTGCATTGCACAACAATAGGTGGGATGGTGTCACAAGCACTTTAAAGGGTGGACATTGCTGAGCCTTAGCTCTATGGGTAAGCTAGCTAACCCTCTGCACGTAAACAGAACTTTTATAACTATATCAAATATGTGTTTTAAATATTTTTGATCGGACCAACTTTAAGAGTGTGACAAAATGATTAAAAACATGAAGAAATACATGAGTGAAAGTTTATGCTCACCCAACTTTACTCCTTTGAATCCTTTCAATGGAATTGTAGTCTTGTTCTTGGAAGGTGAGAAACTGTTGAGCTAAATTAGCCTTAGCTCTGAGAGTGATCCAGATTTAGCTAGCTAACCTTCTACACATAAACATTTTCATTTGTACGGTGTAACGGTAAGCTGTGACATTTATAGAGTTGTTGCTGAATGTTCGCTCTAAGCGGCAGTTGGTAATTTGAATTTCAAACCGATTTTCTAACTTGCGACGTGAAAACAGTTTTTAAGGTACACAGATATAGCTGGGCATGCTTATCTCAAGCCAGTATTGCCTTACTGGTCATGTGATGCATAGGCAAGTCCTGATTGATTTAAATCTCACGCTACGAACAGACGGACGGACACACGGGGACACACACGTGTCACTTATAGAAGCGGCTGCACCGCTTAAAAATGCAAAATTTTTTATAAATAGAATAAATAACTCTAGTTTTACTGTTTATAACTCAACTCAGCATGAGCATAGCTTTCATTAGAGCCCAATATGAAGGCTCTACGACAACGTTGAAAAATCGACATTTGGGGAAAAAATAGCGGCCATCTTGGATTCGAAGGTCAAAAATAGGTCAAATCATCAAAACAATATCAAATATGAATTCCTAGACCCAAAAATTACCAGAAACCATGTATTGAACAACATTGTAGGCCAAATCATTGAAAAGCTCATTTTCAACAGTGATGGCAGCCATTTTGGATTTAGGGCTCTAAAAAATGTTGCCCGCATTTTTGCGAGGGGCATGGGGGCTCATCTTTTTTTTAAACCCTTGAGAAACGAACCTCCGCTCTCCACGGTCACGGAATTGCTGGAGATGACCCAACTAACTGGCTGTCTCTGCCAGCAGCACCATAAACCAAGTGTAAACACAAAGCCTGTTATTTCTACTTTATCTAATTTATATTATTTCAAATTGCTAAGTCTACAGTGTTTTGTTTTGCAGTTTTGGAGGAGGTGTTTACTCTCCGCGAACAGGCATCATCCTGAACAATGAGCTGTTGGACTTCTGTCGCAGAGCGGACACAGTGAGGGCAGGTAAAGTCACATAACAAGGACTTTCGATTGCAATTTCAATCTCCTTTCAGTCTGATATGGAGTGTGATTGTTGTTGCAGGTGAACAGCCTCCTTCCTCAATGACTCCGGTAATACTGGAGTCAAAGTCTGGAGGACTTTTTGTGATTGGTGGATCGGGAGGAAGCTTGATAACCTCAGCAGTGGCCTTGGTAATTTTGATTAACCTGTTTGCAAATTGGTTAACAACTTCCTCATCTGTGTGCTTATGTTATGCCCCTAATATGGGGAAAATATAAGACAAAGGAAACAGAGACGATGTTAGCTTGCTTCAAGTCTTATGTATTATGCCCGCCAACAACATGGTACACATAGCACGCTGTATAATACAGAACATGGATTCTTGATATAAAACAACCACTAACAATGCGCGTACTGCAAACATACATCCAATTTAACACACAAGATGTCACTTTTTAAATGCACAGTACAAACATACATATCCAAATTAACACCCAAACTCCCCTTCTTGGAGCTAAACTACACTATCATAGCTAGCTACGCTAGCATAGCTAACGGCGCTAGCAAAGCTAGCATACACAGCTACAACAATTACAGAACCTAGAGAAACCCTCCAAAAATACCTCTAACAACTATCA
Organism: Dissostichus eleginoides; assembly: GCA_031216635.1. Lineage (NCBI taxonomy): Eukaryota > Metazoa > Chordata > Actinopteri > Perciformes > Nototheniidae > Dissostichus > Dissostichus eleginoides. The sequence goes on along the minus strand of CM062282.1, from coordinate 20,243,096 downwards.
CTATTCACATTAATATTATACACAGTCAGTCTACATATATAACGTTTCTCACGGATGAACTCACCTAATATGGGGAAAATATAAGACAAAGGAAACAGAGACGATGTTAGCTTGCTTCAAGTCTTATGTATTATGCACCCGCGGCAAGCAACAAGCGCCCTCTGCTGGACAGACCCGGAAGGTCATCAACCATGACTTATATCTATTACACACTCCCCTTCAAAACAGATGTCGTCCCGACATTCTAATCCACAATATTATGCCTACATGTCAGCAACATCTATAACATTTATTAAACACATACCACGCTCACTGTTCAGTCTGGCAAAAGTGCACACACTCAATTTACACATTTAAGCCCTTGGCTTAGTAGAAAGTCCATCATTGTATGACAAACATATGTTCACAAGCTCTCCGTTTGTTTTTGTTTTTTACAGTCCCTGAATGTATGTTGTGTGTGTGAGTGCTCTACTTCTTGCTGCATATGTGGCCAGAAGAAACGGTCTCGAATATGCATTATTTCAGGCTAAACATGTTTAGTACATTTACCTATAAAGTGCAATGTTACAGTCTGGAACTCTTTTCATACATTTGTTTTTGACCTCCTTTGTCACACATAGTTTCAACATAGTCCGTTACCTTGTTAACAGTTCTGCCTGTGCAGCATGTCCAAGTGAACTACACTCCTTTAAAACAGGTGAGTGAGATATGATTGACTGCAACAGTGTCATGTAATCACTTTGAATGTGAACTCTGCCGTCCATTTTCCTTCTTATGTGTTCTTTGAGTGTAATGTATGTGCATTTACTCAGTTCAATGGTGTGCAATGTCACTACCCTCATATCCATAGTACTGCTGAAAGTGGTATGGCGGTACAGTGTGTGTCCATGGCACCTTTAAGTTTGTATGCAGAGGTGGTGCTTTTATGTTGTAGCAGGCTGGTGAGCCAAGCCTATCATATGTGAAGACCTTTGGTCGTCTGCATTGTCGTCGATGCCCTTGAAGCTCCTTACTACTGGGGTCACTTTGAGCAGGTGATGGGACAGCATTCTCCACAGGTAGATCCTCAACGTAGCTGTCATTCTCCACAGGTAGATCCTCAACGCAGCTGTTTTCAACGTAGCTGTCATTCTCCACAGGTAGATCCTCAACGTAGCTGTCCTCCCCCTCCGGCAAGTACCCAACTTCGTGTGCCATTTCTTGTTCTTTCTCTGGCTCAGCTGACAGGTTTTCCTCAGAGTGTATGCATTCAAGCTCCACAGGTGTACTAGTGCACGCAGGATTCACTGTCTCAGGTGGGCATGGATTTGATTGCTGCTTAAGTGGTGCTAGATAATACTCATCATCCTCTTCCTCCTCCTCTGTTTGCTCCGCTTCCTCATTTCTCTCCACACTCTTTCTCTTTGCACGTGGCTGTACTTGAGTTTCCAGCGGCAGGTTGTCACATGGGAGGAGAAGATTACGATGTAAAACCCTTGATCTCCCTGTCCCTCTCTCAGGTCTGAGTTCATAAACAGGGATATCTTGACTCACTTGACGCACAACTGTCTGAATAGCATCTTCCCAGTGATTTCTCAGTTTGCCAGGACCACCCCGAGGTGTCATGTTCCTGATTAATACAAGATCACCAGGCTGTAATACTGAGCTTCTCACCTTACTGTCATAATGTGTCTTGCTTCTCAGCAGCTTTGTGAGCATTTTTCTCTTGTGATCTCATATGCCTCCTCCATGCCCTGCCTCCACTTTTCCATGTAACGATGATGATTACTGTCCCCTTGCTCTACGGTCAAGTCGAACAGCATATCAACTGGCAACCGTGGAGAGCGTCCATACAACAGGTTGAAGGGTGAGAAACCTGTTACATCACTACGAGTACAGTTGTAGTAAATCAGTTTATTTAGTGAGTCTTTCCAATTAGTCTTTTGTCTCTCTGTGAGGGTCTTTAACATCTGGAGTAATGTTCGGTTAAACCGCTCGACCTGTCCGTTTCCTTGTGGGTGGTAGGGAGTGGTTCTCGACCCAGCAACTCCACAGTACTTTTTCAATTGTGTGAACAATTGGTTTTCAAATTCACCACCCTGATCATGGTGTATTCTTGTTGGAGAGCCGAATCTCAGCACATAGTCGTTAAAGATTTTTTCTGCAACTGTTTTTCCTGATTTGGAAGTCGTGGCGTAGGCCTGGGCAAAACGTGTAAAGTGGTCAACAATTACAAGAATATATTCATAACCACCCTTACATTTGTCAAGGTGCAAGAAATCAATTGAGACAAGCTCAAACGGTTGAGTGGTGACAATGTTCGTCAGTGGCGCTCTTGTCTGACGGCTTGGTTTCTTGTGCTTGAGGCACACACATCTCCTCATGACATAATCTTCGATTTCTCGTTGCATGTAGGGCCAGTAAAACCGGTCCCGTACCAAAGATGTAGTCCTGTCTGCACCTTGATGGCCCATTTCATCATGGAGCTCCTTTAATACTGTACTTTTGTGCTTTTCTGGAAGCACAAGCTGTGTTCTGTTTGCAGTTTTCCTGTACAACACTCCACTCTCATTAATCTCCAACTTGTCCCACTCTCTTAGCAGACATAAGATTTGTGAACTGAGTTGTTTGAGTTCTGAGCCTGATGGCTTCTTTTCTGCCAGCTTGTACTGAATCACTGCTCCAACATTGGGATCATTTCTTTGGTCATGTTTGATCTGTCCTATTGTCAATGGAATGATGGATGCGTCTACAGTTATTGCTGCACAACTTAATGAGACACCCATGGACCATGACACACTGGATTCATCCTGGTTCTCCACTGCTTGTGTAGCTGCTCCAATCACATCATATGACATTTCCTCTGTACACTCATCCATGAATACTTCCACGTCCAAAGGCATTCTGGACAGACTGTCGGCATCAATGTTTTCCTTACCAGGACGGTATTTAATTATGAAATGGAAGTCTGCCAGTTCTGCTACCCATCGACAACCTGTTGCATTCAGTTTGGCAGTGGACAGTACATATGTAAGTGGGTTATTGTCACTGTAGACGGTGAAGAATGGTGCATAGTATAGGTAATCACGGAATTTTTCTGTGATTGCCCATTTGAGGGCAAGAAACTCTAATTTGCCTGAGTGTAGATTGTAATTTTTCTCTGCTGTTGTTAAAGTACGTGAACCATAAGCAATCACGAAGCTTTCCATTTGATTTTGGTACAATACTGCCCCCAATCCCTGGTTGGAAGCATCGGTATGGAGGACAAATGGCTGTGAAAACTCTGGGAAACCTAGAACAGGAGGCTGCGAGAGACAGTCTATCAACTGTTCCAATATTAACTGATGCATGTCAGTCCATTTGATGGGTGTTGGATGAAACTCCTCTACTGTTTCTTTTTGTTTTCCACTTATTTTTGTTTTTCAGCATTTCAGTTTCTGTAGGTGCTTTAAGCAGGTCATACAAGGGACAGGCAATACGTGAAAAATCTTTGATATACTGCCTGTAATAACTTAATAGTCCCATTATTGCTCTTAACTCACCGATAGTTCCTGGGTGTTTGTTTTTCAGGGCCGTTACTGCAGCAGTATCGGCAGGGTCCACTCTATTTCCCTCAGCAGACACAATTCTTCCAAGGTAACGTACTTGTGTTTTAAACAGGTCACACTTTCTGGGCTTTAGTTTTATCCCATGCTCCCTCAGCCGTTGCAGCACCCTTCTGACAGCATTGATATGATCCTCAAATGTCCTGCTAAACACAAGAACATCATCAAGATATGGCACACATATTTCATCCCTTAAGCCCTCCAAGCACTCTTCCATGCAGCGCTGGAATGCTGCAGGGGCATTCATGAGTCCAAACGGGATTCGTACCCACTCATAAAGGCCCCAGGGGGTCACAAAGGCTGTTAGGTGTCTACTGTCTTTGGCCATGAAACCCTGGTGGTATGCCTTACCCTGGTCCAGCAGTGAAAAGAGTGTGTTTCCTCCCAGGTTATCCATAATGTCCTGTACTCTGGGGATGGGATGGCGATCTGAGTGGGTTTTCCTGTTGAGCTCCCTGTAGTCAATACATAAACGTAGAGTTCCGTCCTTTTTTCTTACGCAGACGATTGGAGAGGAGTAGGAAGACATGGACTTTTCAACCCACCCTTGTGCTATCAAGTCCAGTAAGTAATCTTTCATCTCCTTGTATAAGGGTTTTGGAACAGAGCGGTAGGCTCTTGACACTGGCTCAGCATCTTGTAGTGAAATCTTCATTTGCAAGTTTTCCACACAGCCTATGTCGTCATCAGACTTGGAAAATGAGTCTGATTCTTCTCTTAGCATCTGACTGACTATTTGTCTCTGGTGTTCATCAAGGTGAGTCAAATCCACAGGAGGATCCCACTGCTCATGCACAGGGGGGCTTTCACTGGAGATCTGGGCGTTGACATGGTGGATTGATGCAGCAGGTTTTTGGTCTGTTTTAAATATGTTTGCAGGATATACTGATCTGACTGACTGTACAGTTCCAATAATAGTTCTTGCTGCCATCGTAATGTCATGATTTGTTGTGTTTTGCACACTAACAATAATTCTTGGGACTGTATCTGCCTTCACGGACACAAGAGTATCACAAAACTCTAATCCTTCAGGCCATTGTGGGTTCTCATTTGGCTCAAAAACCAGAGTTTTATCCTCTTTGAAAAATGGAGCCTGTACTCGACACTCGAGTTGAATGGAGCTACGTTTAGGCACACTAACTCTCTCATTTGCTGTTCTTACGTTATAGTCACATGTCTGTCCTACACTCACAGCATTAATAAAGGCTTTTGCTTTGTTTTTTCGAAGATGAGGAAAGGCAATTTTTACTGCCTGTACAAGCTTCTCTTTATCCCCATGTCTTTTCTGGCCTGGCTGACTGGCTATCACAAGGTGCTCAATGACATTAAAGCCAATAATGGGACACTGCTGTTGGTTACCTTTTAGCACTAGCATGGGTATTAGCAACTCGGTATCACTTGCAGTAAGTTTAAAGGACACTTCAAGCCAACCAACATATGGCATTTCTGTACCATTGGCCGCTTCAATTTGTAAAGAGTCTATAGGGTCAATTAGCTCTGCTACATCTCTTAGCGGTACATCAGTTAGATGGCTTTCTTTCCATACCTCATCTATAGCACAAATTTGTGAGCCTGTATCCCAGAGGGCCTGAGTTTTCTGTTCGTGTAGGAAACACCTGATGAGGCACTTTTTCCCTACTAACTCTCTCACAGTAGCTGTTTTTTCTTTTGCAATATTTTGTTTGTGCTTGGATTTGTCATGTGACTGTGTTGCTTTCTTAATACCTGAACATGTGTATGTCTTACAATGCCTTTTGTGTGCAGGCCAATGGTTCTCCTGACATTCTTTAGAACAATACAGTGTAATTTTGCAAGTTGAACAGTATTGTAGTTCCCTACTCTTTTTCTCTTCATTGCAATTTGCACAAGATTGGGACTTATCTGTGTGGCCGGTTGCTGCATGTCCCATGGGAGCAACCCCTCTTAGTTTAAAGGGCTCCGCCTAGTGGGTCCCTCTACCCTCTGTGCCTTACAACCTGCTCTGAAATGTTCACTGCTTCCACACCTAAAGCAATGCTGACAGTACTCTTCGCCTGCATGAGTACAGGAAACACACCTAGGTCGGGGGCGTGGTGCTGGGTAGTATCGCTGCGGTGCATACCCTTGTTGAAACTGAGCCGTTTCTCTTACTCGTGCAGGGTGGAATGCCGGTCGGTACTCCTGCACTGCTGCTGGTGGCTGCTGGTGGTACACGCTGTTGGCATTGAATTCAGCCCTATAGGGAGAGGGTTGTTGGGGTGAAAACACAGGATAAGGGGCGGACATATTAGCTGGTTCTCTGCTTGGTGAGGGATGCTGTGGGGGTGCAGATGTGGCCGTTTGGATCGTTTCTCTGATTTGGGAGACCTCAGCTCTCAGGGCTTGCAACAGCACCATGTCAGAGCGCATTCCTTTGATTTCTGACAGCAGATCAGTGGGCAGAGTAACTGTGTTTTGCTGGCTGGTGCTTTTCATTTCCACCGGAACTTCAGTGGACTTGACTGTATTCACATTTGTTACTCGTGATGGGGCAGCAAGTTTTTTTTATCCTGTCTCTCTTTTTCATTGGTGTACGCAATGTTCACTTTCTCCAGCAGCAGCTCATCCGAAGTACTTATCTGCATGAGGAGAGGCTGCAGGTCACTTTTAATATTGTCATTCTGTAGACCAGTCAGGACAGTATGCATGAAGAGACTCTGGACTAGTGCTGGGTCATATTTTAGGTTTGACTCGGCTTCTTGAGAAGCAAACAGGATTTTCTGTCTCATGTCCATAGTTCTAATCAGGAAGTTTTGAGGCGTTTCTTTACTACTCTGAACCTCAGAGGTGAGTTGTTTGTATAACTCTGTGGCACCTTTCTCCTGGTAATGAGACCTGAGAATTCGGCGAAGGGCAGGCAGTGTAAGGTTTTCCTTCCCTTCAAGGTAACTCCGTAACTGCAGGCCTGGTGTGATGGCACGGATTACAGCATCAATGATCTCTGACTCTGGGTAGCCCTTACTAAACCCATTTTCAATTTGTCTGGCCAGACTAGAAAATGTGAGCCTATCTTTTTGTCCTGGCTCGCCTATTTGGCCTGCGATCTTAAGATCTTTGCGCCACATAGAGCTACTGGGGAGTGCTTGGGCCAGATTTCTTTCTGGGTGCTGAACCCGCAGGGTGGTTCATGCTTGTGTTCATTAGGTCATGCATTGCATTTTCTTTTTCTTGTAATGACAACCTTAGCGCCTCTACCTCCTTCTGGAGATCTTCCCTTTTGACACTGTCATGTACATTTGTTGTAATTTGGGCTTTGTCTATGATATCCTGCACATTAAGAAGTTCGGACATGCCTTCATCCTCTAGCTCGGCCATTTCTTCACGTTCATTATGCTTTGTGACATGAGAAATTAATTGACTGCGAGATTTACCAGTCACATGCTCATTATCCGGTCCTGAAATCTCCAGTTCATTGCACACTTTAATCAGTTGTTCTACAGTCAGTGTATACAATGCACCTGTAATGTCCAGCTGCAGCTTCTCCAATTCAGCCTACATTGTATCAGAGGAGTGGGCAGAAATAGCAAATGAGGGTTTACCTGACTTAATTAGGTTTTTTGCTGCTCCCTAGTGGTGACTTTTCGCACTTCAGGATGCAGGTTACCAACGTTGTCTGAAGACGACCTCGACTGCCTTTCCAAGCTCCTTTCTCCGATGACTGGGTTGTTTAAGGGGATGATTGATCAGAGGATTCCACTAACAACTCAGGGATGGTCCTCAAATCAAATCTCCCAGCAGCGCCTCCAAATGTTATGCCCCTAATATGTCTTATGTATTATGCACCCGCGGCAAGCAACAAGCGCCCTCTGCTGGACAGACCCGGAAGGTCATCAACCATGACTTATATCTATTACACTTACGTGGTTCTTTGTTTAATCTTTGCAGTCTATGATAAACAGGGTTCGAGTTATAAACTGAGCTCTATGGGGGTCTTTAAAACTAACGCGTGTGCACGCACGCACGCACGCACGCAAGCACGCACGCACGCAGGCAGGCAGGCACGTGCGCACGCACGCGCACGCAGGCACGCACACACTCAAACATTATACACTCAGCCAGGCCACTACCAGTTTTTTTTTGTGCCATTTTGCTGGATTTATTTGTCAATATTTACAGCTTTGCTGCCCATAGTGATAGCCCTATAGTTCAAATCTACTACCCCAAAAATAAACATATTGACATGCGTTACTATTTAAAAAAATGTGCAAATGTATTTAGGAACCTATCCATGTGAACATATTTTAAGTGGGGGTGGACCTCAAATCCTCTAGGGGGGTGCGGGGGTATGCTCCCCCGGTAAGATATAGTTTTTTATTTTGGAGTTAAATGCATCAATCTGGTGCACTTTGAGGGGAAAATAAAGAGACTAAATCTATGGAAACACCCATATGAAACATAACTGTATACATTTAAATAGCCATAAAATCATAAGAACATGGCCATAACCAAGAACATACCACACCTTAACACCTGAATCTCCACCTAGAGCACCATTGTGTTCTTTTTAACCAAATATCTCTCAGAGGGGCGTGGGGAGTGGCTCCTTATTTTCATCTAAAGTAACAGACAGAGAATCAGCACTTTTGAAACAGGGCTGAAACAGAGGGGTTTATGGGATGCTACAATGCACAATCTGTTTGATATTTCGAGCCAAACTCTTCAGAGACATGTTTTGTATATATCTGAGACCTATAATATATTGATGAAAAACAGTATAATAGGGGACCTTTAAAATGAATATTTCACCCCCAAAACATTGACCATCTGTGTATAAAATACTCAAACTATGTTGAATTCTTAAAGAAAACTTTTATTTTCTCACAGAATCCAAAAACGGAGAAAACTTTTGATGACTTGAAGTCAATTGGATTATTAATCCTTATTGTTAAACACTTCTTTATATGCAGTGCTTAAAATGTCCTAGTACTGTATGTGAAAATGCATGATTCTGAAAATGTAATGAGACGTGTGAAAGATTGTAAGCAGATATATATATAATATTTTTGCTGTTCTGCAACCGGGGCCTCATTTACCTCAATCTATCGCAATCACTCCTTTTTCTAATGCCTTGTTTACTGTGCCAGTACAAGGTAACACGGGGTGAGTTAATGGGTATTTTAGAGGTGAAGTATTCCTTTAAAAACAAAAATGTGCCTTCAACAAAATGTGATCCCTTTAACCCTTGGTGCTCAGGCTCTTCAGTGATGACCTACACAATCCATCAAGAACCTATTAATGATGTCACTGGTGTCGCCATTGTCATACTACTTAAAAGAGGCCCTATTACGCTTCTCTGGTTTTTCCCTTTCCTGGTGTGTGTTATATTTGTGTTCATGTAAATGGTCTGCAAAGGCTACAATTCCAAATTCCCTTTCTAGAGGGAGTTTCTCTCTCACACGCTGACAATGAGCATAATGTATCGTCTTTAAATGACAATACACCATGATTCCTCGTACGTGTAAACCTACCTGGTAATAAACCTGTTTCTGATTCTGATGAACTGCTGATGCTGAGATCTGCTATAAAGCTCTGTGGGATTAAACAGTATATTGCAGCAGCAGTCCATAAAGGCAACTGTGTTAAAAAGAAAAGTGTTTAAAAAAATGTTTAGAGAACCAATTTCATAATTATCAGAGAATGTTTTATTTCCTCACTGAACTTTGTAGGATTTTTTTATTGAGCCATGTAATCCTTTTTAAGTGACTTCTGACTTACTGTGACCTTAAAAATGTGATTGTATGTGAAACAACATTATTTCCTGGGCATATTGTGACCTTTTTTTAAAGCGAAGAAAATGCTGTAGAATTTCATTAAACAAAATATATATATATATATATATATGTGTCAAGTTGATTCACAGTTAACATTATCTAAAGAAAAATACTTTATTTTCATACCAACAACATGTTATTTTCTGTGTTTTAATATCTGAAAATGTTATGTATAATAGTAACACACTTTCTCTACAATTATCATCTGTGAATATTTGTGATTTCACAATAAAGAAAAATCTGAACAAAGACGAGTGATTGTCACCAGATGTGCTTTTCAACCAAAGACACAGCTTGAGCTCATTCCTACACGGCAGCTTTTTATACATTTATCCCTTATTCTGAGTATAGTATGATCAGCAATAATCTGCGTCATGTTTTCCTGTTTTCCTTGTTTCAGAGCAGCACTTTAGCTGAAGGAAGCAGTAATGAGATACATTTCAGGAGAGAGACCTATGAATTAGTAATGATTTCTTAAGTGGATTCTGCTCCGTTTTCCTTTGAGGCACTAGATGTGAGTTATGAGAACATGCACATTTGAGTCTGTGTGAAGCCCCACTTTCTTTGTTGTATGACATATGAGTTAATGTGGATAAGTTGTGACTTCATCGCTTCTTGAAATGACCCTCTTTGTATAAAAAACGTCATTTAAACAACACTATGCCAAAATGATCTTTCACTTAAAGCCTGAGCAGTTATATAATCCGGTGTTGACTCTCTGGCTTGTTTTGACACTTTTAGTCACACAGTCCCTTGATGTAGCAGATTTGTCTCAGGAGGTATTTTATGCTTTTAGATGCCATGAAAGTGTCATGCAAGGCAGCGGTTTAAATGAAGACCACATAGACATTGAAACACCAACTTTTTAGTGCCTTAAGGGGAAAGTAAATTGTCTGAGTTGCATAACTCAAAAGTTTATTATGACTATGTGGGAGTCAGATTGTGCTTAATTGGGCCTTCAAGGAAAATGGTTGTGTGTCTTGATCATTTCTGCATTTATCATCTCCTAAATAATAATGAAACCTCAGCAGGTGGTGCAAGTCACTAATTTTAAAAGTACTTGCAGTTTTCGGGGCCAATACGCATAGCATTAAAGAAGCCCTATTATACTTTTTGGGTTTGGCTCCCTTTCCTCCCAATCAGCGATGAGGGGCGTTCACTCCTCAGCGAACCCTATCACTTTCGTGTTTATTCCCACAAGCCAATCATAGCCCCAGGGTTCACGTCAAGCTTTAACCACTCCCCTTCAGACCGACCTCCATCAATCCCTTCATGCCTCCTCCACCACCAGTGTCTAGACCCGAGGGGGATTTTTATCGGCTTGTTTTTCCCCTCCCGAATGATACTATCGCACAACCGGGTCTAATCGCCAAACAACATTACATTCATCTGTGTATTCTTGGCAATAAATACTATCGTTACATCAAAACAACTCAGATCGAAATATAGGTTTTTGTGCATGTAAATGGTCTGCAAAGGATAACATCCATGTGTTCCCTCCAGAGGGAGTTTCTCTCCAACACAATCCCCCCCTGCCTGAAGCCCCTCCATTGGTCTCCTTTGTTTACCTCCGTAACATAGTGACATCACTATGTAACACTTATATTGTCTACTGCTTCAACACATTGTATGAGATAGGCTAAGGGGCGGGACATCTCTAAGCGGTTGACCAATCAGTCTGTATCAGCACAGGAAGTATGAGGAAAAAAAAGCATGTAAACATGTCACAGTAGAGGCACAAAATAAAAAGATGAACCTGAGAATGAGCAGAAGAGGGCCCCTTTAATATTGATGTACCCAATATAAGTCTGGCTGGGGACATTCATTGTACTTTATCCCCCCTCTCTCCTTACACTGTTTGTTAGTTATGGCTCTAGGGATGACAAAATGGTTCTCTTGGTTCTGCTCCACTTTGGTTTAGACTCAAATATCCCAGCTACTGTGTGAAAGCCCCTTTAGTCTTGTTAATGTCAACCTTAGGTACTATATATATATGTGAGGATCACCTGACTAGAGATTAAAGCCTGACACCAGAAATACTTTTATAAACAGTTTGTTTTTATTCATCACAGTATGTTCATTTCAAGTGTTTAATTTGAAGGAAAATAAAATAATCAACATTATCTCTTCAATCAATTTGAGAAAAACAATAACATCTATTGTGATCCACTAACATTGAGATTGTAAGTTAAATAAATATGTGTTGTGAATGTTAAACCTCTTTGTGTTATCACAGTTTCTATCACAGGTAGATCAGACATTTCAAGCAAAACTTTGATAAAGGCAGTATCATTTTACATTCTTTTTACATTTGAATAATTATGTAACACATTGACACTGCCGCTGAGAGAAGAAGAGCCCTGAATCCCAGCGCTGACAGTGAGCAGCGACAGCTGTAATATTGTTATGGGGTCATTACAGGCCATTGCACTCTGGGCTATGGGACATTACTGTAAGTCATTAGGACTGTTTGTCCCTGAGGTTTTATAGTCTTTTATTTTTAAAATGGGTTATGCCTGTCCTCCCTTTGTCTGCTGTCACCTATGAACCATCCTGGTGAAATATGTTAACGTTTTAAAAGATTAAAAGATGATTATTTGAGGTTTTCCTTTTGTTTTGGTTTATTCTGTTTGCTTGAGTTTATTTTTTAGCAATAACCATTGACGTCACAAATCATATCTTTAAAGGAAAACAAAATGAACAGCTGAACACTGCTTATGATTTACAAAGTGCTTCATAAACAGGTAGGGGTTGGAAACATGTGTGACTGAGGCTGTTAAAAAAAACCCTGCTGATGGTTAAACTTCTAATGGCTTGTGCACGTCTTAATCATTTGAAATGATGCTGCATATAAATGCGTCGGACATTAGACTAAATATTCAGAATTAATTTCAGACTGAGGCGCTTTGTTTCAAGGTCATAGAGAGCAAAAGTCACTGTGCTGTTATCTGAGTTGTGTCATGAAGCATGTTCTATGTTAATGAAAGAACAATTGGTGTCGACGTTGTTTCCTTGTTCTTTATTAAGTCTCTAATCTCTCAGCTCGTAGCACTGGTGTCAAAGTTCATGACGCTACAGGCTCCGTGCATAATCAGTGGTGAGTTTATGACCTCAGTACCCGGCGGCGTACGCCCACTTGCGAGAATCTGACTGAGCGTGGAGTCCGTCTTCATAGCGAACCACCGCCTGCACCACAGCTATTGTCGATTTCAGGTACTTTATCTCGTGGTTCTTCAATGCCAAACCTTCCAGGACGTTCTGCAAACACGAGCAAATATGAAAGAAAACTGAATAAATGTGGCACGATGTTCAAGTTAGATCTTTTTAGCGCACAGCAGGGATAAAAAATGCCAAGTCTGTTCAGAGTGTTGGTTTTAAAACTTTTTGATAAATTGGGAATGATGCCCATTTTAAGAAATCATGTTGAGTAACGTCTGGAAAAATAAATCTTCAATTAAGCCAGTAATCACAGAAAACACTGAAGTGTGATTTGCTGCCCGACACACAATTGATAAGATTTCAAAATCATGCGTAATTAAGTGGTAGCAACAGAAGCTACATATTTTACATCCCAGTAAAAACATCAAATAAAGGGTTAGTTTTCTAGTTAATATCTTTCCATGAATTACCCTTAATGGTACATTTAAAATACATTACGTTGAGATGAGCAAGTTTTACAGCAACCATACACGGTATATAGGAGGATTTGCCTATTTTTAGACAGACCACAAATTAGCCCGTTACCACCACAAATTGCTGAAATATTTTTCTCCATTCTTCACACCCCTGAAGGTAGAAATAATGAAGACATTCTTGGGTAAGAAGTTAGAAGGGCTTTATGTTAGCTGGGCTTTTGTGTGAGGGATTGTCTCCCCACACACTCACATACGTCAGTGTTGTTTTTGTGACACTCACTTTGTCAAAGTCTGGTTCTGCTTCAGTGGCGTTGGGATCCAGCTGGTTGTGGAGCCTCGGCTCCAACACAGCTTTTTTCAGATCATAGTCAAAGAACAGTGCATTTAGAATCACCTTCAAAACAACAAAGATTTTAGACAATTATAACCCAACAGAGTAATTAAATAGTTGAATTAATGCAACTCATTGATTTAACTTCTTGCAATTTTACCTGAGCGATAGAAGTTGTGATTTTCGTTCCTCCTGAGCCTCCGACCACCATCTTAACTTTGTTGTTTTTGTCAAAGAGGATAGCCGGACACATGGAAGACATTGGCCTTTTTCCTTTAAACAGAAATTACATTATATATAAGTTTAAGTATTTTATTGGTTTATGTTAAACATTATTAAAATAATGTGTATGTAGCTACATAAAATATCTATTTAAAAACAAGTTGTATGTTGGATATTAATCATTTTTTTGAATCTATTGTGATGATTCTGTTTAGTTTTGGTTTTGTTGTGTGCTTTTTTGTGTTTTCTTCTGTCTCCCCCTCCCTTCTCTGTTTGCTGGGCTGGTGTGTGACAGGGAGTTGGCTGGCTCCTCCCAGCAGCAGACGAGGCACACCTGTTTCCACTCACCTCTTCACCTGTTGACATAAAAGCCCGGTCCTCTTGCCACTTCCCTGCCAGATAATTCCTTTGTGTTCGACCCTCCGGTGTGTCTCGCTGCTCTCCTCGTCCCTGTGATCTATTCGCCTGGATTTTTGCCTCCTGTCCCTGACGTCTCCGTGCCAGCCAGCTTCCTGTCTCCACTGCCGTTTACTGTGCCTCTGCTTAAAATAAACTTTTTGTTTTTGATCATCTCTCTCTCTAAGTCTTTTGCTTTGGGGTCCAATATCTCTAGGCCGTAACAGAATTATCTGGCCACAGAATGGACCCCGCAGAGACTGAGAGAATTAAGCAGGCTCTTTCCTCACAGGGAGCTCGTGTGGGGCAGCACGAACAAGCTCTGCAAGGAATGATGGATTCCCTCCGAAACCTTACTGCCGGTGTAACTCAGCGGCCGCTTGGACCAGTTTTCCACCCAGTTCAACGTTCTGACGGCTCCAGCTCCTGCCCCACCGCCTCCAGCTCCAGATATTCCAGTCTTCCATCCCGGCCAACCCCGTGAACCATTCATCCCCACCCCTGTGAGGTATTCAGGTGATTCAGGGACATGCAGTCAGTTTCTTCACCAGTGCTCCCTAGTTTTTGATCAGCAGCCTTTAACTTACTCCTCTGACAGAACTAGGATAGCTTTCGTTATGAGTTTGTTATCGGGTAAAGCGTCTGCATGGGCGGTGGCCATAGCCAAGGGTAATCCAGCTATCTATAACTCCTTTCCTGTGTTTGAGACCGAGATGCTTCGAGTTTTTGACCACCCGCTTCAGGGTAAGGAGGCCGATAATCAGCTCCTTTCTTTACGTCAGGGTTCAGAGTCAGTCTCCACATACTCCATTGATTTCCGCATTCTTGCAGCAGAGAGCGGGTGGGGCGAGACGGCTCTACAGATAGTTTTTTCCCGTGGATTAAACGAGGAGTTAAAGGACGAGCTCGCTGCTCGAGATGAGACTTCGTCCCTTGAGGAATTAATTTCTTTGGCCATTCGCTTAGATAATCGCCTCCGTGAGAGGCGTAGGGAGAGAACAGGCAAGCAGAGATTCCCTCTCCCCTTTACCCAACCCAAGTCACCACGTCCACCTGGACAGTCTGCACCTCCTAACCCACGCCTGGAGCCTTTCCCCTACCGGGACCCACTTCCATCAGCCTCCTCATCCCTAAGCCCAGAGGAGCCTATGCAGCTGGGGAGAATGACGCTCTCACCTGCCGAACGTGAACGCCGCTTCCTCCAGAGGCTCTGCATATACTGTGGCCAGGCTGGCCACATTTGAGCCAACTGTTCCACTCGGCCAAAAGAGTAGGCTCATCAGCCAGGGGAGGGGCGCTGGTGAGCCATACTTCTGTCTCCCCTTCCCACGCTAATCGCCTCCAGTTAAAAGGTACTGTTTCTAGTTCACAAGTTTCCCTTCCTCTCCAAGTCTTAGTAGATTCAGGGGCTGATGAAAATGTTATTAACTCTGATGTTGTTTTCCAGTCAAATCTTCCCTCAGAACCCCTTCCCGAGCCCAAGGAAATGTTTTCTCTTGATGGTAGGCTTCTAGCCCGTGTTACTCACCGTACTGCCCCAGTGTCACTGTTGGGTTCCAACCCCCTCTCTTCCCCACCCAGGAGAGGGATGTGGCAGTTCCCTCAGTGCATGGGCATCTTCGGCGTGCCCGCAGAGTCTGGCATGTAGCTCGGGCAGCTCTCACTCGCACTGCTGCTCGGAACCAAAGACTTGCAGACCGCCATCGCACTCCAGCGCTGGACTACCAGCCCGGCCAGAAGGTCTGGCTGTCCTCCCGTGATCTTCCACTCCAGACTGAATCCCGCAAACTGGCACCCAGGTACATTGGCCCGTTTGTGATTGAACGGATTATTAATCCCGCTGTGGTTAGGCTCAAGCTGCCTGCTGCCTTGAATGTCCACCCAGCACTTCTCAAGCCAGTTTCCTCCAGTCCTCTGAGCCCTCCGGCCGAGCCCCCTCCTCCCCCCCGGATTATTGACAATCACCCTGCTTTCACCGTCCAGCGTTTGTTGGATGTGCGAAGGCGAGGCCGGGGGTTCCAGTACTTGGTGGATTGGGAGAGGTACGGGCTAGAGGAGCGTTCGTGGATCTCCCGCTCCCTTATTTTGGACCCTGATCTCCTTAGGGACTTCTATGTTAGGTACCCAGACAGGCCTGGTAGGACGCCAGGAGGCGTCCGTTGAGGTGGGGGTACTGTGATGATTCTGTTTAGTTTTGGTTTTGTTGTGTTTTTTTTTTTTGTGTTTTCTTCTGTCTCCCCCTCCCTTCTCTGTTTGCTGGGCTGGTGTGTGACAGGGAGTTGGCTGGCTCCTCCCAGCATCAGACGAGGCACACCTGTTTCCACTCACATCTTCACCTGTTGACATAAAAGCCCGGTCCTCTTGCCACTTCCCTGCCAGATAATTCCCATTCCTCCGTGTCTCACTGCTCTCCTCGTCCCTGTGATCTCTTCGCCTGGATTTTTGCCTCCTGTCCCTGACGTCTCCGTGCCAGCCAGCTTCCTGCCTCCACTGCCGTTTACTGTGCCTCTGCTTAAAATAAACTTTTTGTTTTTGACCATCTCTCTAAGTCTTTTGCTTTGGGGTCCAATATCTCTAGGCCGTAACATCTATTCCACATTGTATTCCAGATGAATAAGCTTGAAACCCATAAAGATATACTTGGATTGATTATAATAAAAGATAAGACCTTCCAGAGAGGGGTGGAGACATTTGATCCACATTTTTTTTGTATTAATCCAAAGACAAACATTATTTAAAAACATAATGCACAGTGTCGAAGGACAGATCGACCTCTGTGTACGCTACTGTCCAACAGCCAGTCTATGTATATTAAAACTCTACTGGTTTAAGAGCACTTACGTGCATTTCTGTGTGTGTGTGTGTTTTATTCTGACCTGGTCTGATGAAGTTGTTGGGTGAAGGAGGCACTCCGAAGCTGTTTGTGATGAGCGGAGAGCTGAAGTCGTCCATCTCATTGTTGAGAAGTATCCCTGTTGATCTTGACATTACCTTGGAGCCCAAACTGCATGAAAACATTAACTGTTAAAGGAACAGGGGAAGGAACATGACACATAAACCAACATTGGTAGACAAGAGATTTGTAAAGGTCAGTTAGGAGGTCATACAATAGGTTGATGGTGCTGGTGGCGGCCACAGCGCTTCCATCTTCTGCGATCACCGAGAGGTGAGCGGTCCCGTGGTCATCAGGAATGTAAAACTCTGGCTCGTAATAGTTCATGTGGTGTGTGGTGTCATCTGTGATCTTCTCACGGAGGTCATAGGCATAAGAACTGGAAGTCATATTCTTGATGAGCTTTGGAAGAGAAAGAGGGACACGAAAATAATTCATAGGCCAAAGGTTTATGGAAAAGTATTACTTATGGCGCGTTTCCACTACAGCGCGGAGCCCGGTTTAAGAGGGCTGTGACGTCAGCGGCCCGACTTTGGTTGCGTTTCCACTTGGCCTAGTACTGGCCGGCGGGGTCCTAATTCACAGTTTTTCTGGCCTCATAAAATCGTGGTTCTAGGGTCAGGAACAACCAGGCTGAGTTGTGACGTCAACATTCTCGACTGCTGATTGGTCAGAGAGAATCGTCACAATCGGCGCGCGAGATAATCCCTGGCGTCGCATATATATATATAGCGAAACTTGCAGCATTTTTATAAACAGAATTTTTGTCAACAGAGGAGCTAAAATGGCAAAGAAAAGCACGCCGTGGTTGGTCGAGGAAGTGACGACGTTCCTACATTACATTGCAGATGATAAGATCCAGCGGGAGCTCGACGGGACAACTCGCAATATTAAAGTATTTCAGGAGGTCTCTACACAGATGTCCACAAGCGGCTACTCGAGGACTGTCGTGCAGTGTAGGGAAAAACTCAAAAAGATGAAGAGTGAATATCGCTTGGTCAAAGATAATAACAACACGAGTTGTGCCAGTAGGAAAAACTGGAAGTGGTTTGAGCTAATGGACACCATTTACGGCCATAGACCGGCTAGCGTTGGGAGGGATGGAGGCCTGGACTCTGCAACGGCGTTACTGGAGTCTCTGCATGGTACGTTTTTTCTAACGCTCTGTTATTTGCTTGAAAGCGTTGTGTCCCTATCTGTTCTAAAGCTCACTTCTAACAAATAAGTCTATTTTATCCTTACATTTATGTTCGCATTGAAGATGGCGTCACGGCAGTTTTAAGCAGCGTGACTCCGCCCACCAAAAAGCCGATCGCTCCGCCTACACTGCGTTACTATAGTTACTGCCCCAGTTCCTAAACTGTAATGGAAACGCGCCATCAAGTGAGCTGGTCCTAACAAGGCCTAACGAGGCCGAGCGAGGCCGAGCGAGGCCGAGCTCCGCGCTGTAGTGGAAACGCGCCATTAGTGTGGTTTTTTGCAGTAGGTACTGATTTATGTGCTGGATAGTTGACCATTGTTCCTGCTTATCCATGACAGGAAAAGTCTGGTCACTCATGTGCATGGGATTAAGTAGCAGAGATTCAAAGACTTTTCGAAGAGGAATTGCTCTTCATTCTACTAGTCGGTAGAGGTTTAACTTTGATTAGTATATAATATAACAGGATCAAACACTATCCTAAATAATAATTACCAAAGTATTCTTAAATTATAATAAAATGCCTCTATAATAATAACAACAATTGCCTTTTAAATAATAAACACCCACCTCTTTAATTTAAGTGAAATATGCATGAGAGGGGTTTTTAAAGAAAAATAAAGCAAAAACAAAATAAAGCTTGTGGCATTAGGTCAAGCATAAGCTCATGAACATAAATAAAATCTGCCATGGTTCCTTGGAGAAAGGTGTCATTTAAATGTCACTATACTGTAGGTTTCAGACAGCAAAGAGGTCTCAACAGGGCTTAAAGACAAGAGTTCCTGGCTGACAATATCTGCTGAAATTAAGTCTTCATTATGTAGAGGATCACAATAACCTTGGTGTGCAATTCCCCACCTAAGCTCTGAAGCTAGGGTGTCATCACAACCCGATTAGCCAAGAGGGGAAATACACTAAATTACCACAGCACCTAAAACCAACCCTTTAACTGTTTTAAGCAGATACCAAGACCTTACATCTGTGATGTTGAGAAACTTTGGATCCCCAAGTAAGGTCCTCTTTGCATACGCAAAACGAAAAGCCTCCACGATGCGATGGTAGGTTAGAATCTTCTTCTCTGTGCTTGACACGCTTTCTGCGGTGAAGTTGTACCCTGTAGAAAATAAAACAATCATCAGTCACACCTTCACTTCACAGCTTCACTCATCTGTCTCCATTCAGATGCTGTTCAGTTATAGGAGAGGAGACAGCTATAATGCATTTGACCCAGCCGTTTCTGTTCCTGTGTTCTTATTTAGTCTAAAAGCCGCTGTGACCAGACTATGGGTATTACCCTGAGCTGACAGCCGCAGGGGGAACAGGAGGAGAGGCTGAGGGAAGAGAGAGTTTTAGTTTGATGGGTTTCAGCTGTCAGACAGAGGCAGGAGTCACAGTAAATCAGCGGGATGAAAGTTTTGGGAAGGCACTGAAATGTGCCGTGGAGCTTCCACCAATGGACTGTGTCCAATTAGAGGTCAATTGGTAAGATTAGTGTTAGCGTATGAGGCAGGGGGCCGCCGTGTGTGGGTCGCCGGTCAGAGGAAAGTAAAGGTTCACAGAGATTAATTACTTTAGACAGAAGTTTCTTGTCTTATCCTAGAGGCCAGACACTGTCCTGAAAATAGCAGAGACAGTGCTCAACATGGATAGTTCTCTTCAATGAACAGCCAACATAAGAGAAAGTTAAACCAGCCAGATATGATTTATGATTATTTGATGGAAATGATGATGGACAAGTTAGCCATGATTAGATTAGCAACATGCTCATAAACTTTGCTGATCACACTCAGGTGTGATTACACAGACCACAATTATCTTTGGATCTTAATAACTTCCATCAAACAAAAGCCCTTCTGTAGGGTTACGCAGTCATTCCCTCAGGTGTTTTAACTTCATTCTCTAAATTGAAGGAAGTAACGAGATATTGTTTTTGTAGCTTATTGGTTTTTCTGTTTTCGAGACACCATCTGTTATTGTTGAAGCATCAACAATCTAAGTCCTCATACCTAGAAGACAAAGTATGTTGTTTGTCAGTGCGTTCTTCCATCAAAACAATAACACATCATATAAAGTTGTTCTGATCCATCACATCTTTTGTAAAATAAATACTTTGACTTGACTTTGACTTTAGGAAATATGCTTATTACCTTTCTTGTGAATAACTCATACAAAAATCTAAGTGTAAATATGGCAATTTGCAGTTTCATAGTTGGTTATTAGATAGATTTTTTCATCCACAAAATCCAACATTTTAATTTAAAGAAAAAAATGTGATTACCTTTTGACAGACAAGCTGTTTCCTATTGTTTCTAATCGTAATGCTAGGCTGCGTTAGCAGACAATCATACTTAGCATAAAGCTACATTAGTGGTATCAATCTACCATTCCTTCTTTGATGTGATTTTCTTGAATTTGTATTTTAGCCAACACAAACACAGCATTACAGGTTGTCTTAGTGACATTGAGCACAACTTTTAAGTTCAAAATTGCCCTTGCAGCCGAGTAAATCACCATAATGAATTGCGCCCTAATGACCGCCCTGCATGAATGTCTGTACTAAATGTAATGGCAAGCCATCCAATAACTTTTAATATTTTGCCCAGAAGCACATATTTCAATATGGCTGGTGCTGCTGGATGAAAGGCTGGGGTCAGTAAAGCCATTAAAGGAAAGGTTCAATATGTTCCAAGTCTGTCCTCAAAGAATGGTCAGGTTCCTAAATGAGGTTGTCATGTTATAGTTCATACTGGTTATACTGGTCTTCAAAAGATCATTTTCAATGTGATTTTTAAAAGGGATGAGGGTCAAAATCCACAATACTCTGTGCAAACTTTATTCCACAGTGTGCTTCTAACGCACTTTCATTACAAGCATCCCTCATTGAAAAAGCATTTCAAAAAGACATTTTAATGACCAGTATGAATTTTAAGAAATGGCAACATTTGCTTAAATGCTCAAATCGGTATCTGACTGTCGTTTTAGGCTGGGAAAATATGTGTGAGCCATGAATTTATGTACGACGGGAAGAATTATGGTTGCGGTAAAAACATACAAACATTGACAGTTTGACAGGAGTTTTTGCAGCATGATAACAGTTTCACACATCTTCTGCCTGATTTAATAAGAGAAATAAAGAGTGTTTCAGTGCTACATCTCATGATTCATGACATATTATAGTAGTGCATGCTTTAGATACCCAGTTAGCTAACTTAAAGTCAACATTGCTTTTATTTAGTAGATTTACTGTACAGTAGAGCCACATGCCCTCAGTGGAGTCTGAGAGAGTGACTGGTAAAGTGAAGGCATCTCACATTAAAGCACTCCCACTCAGGACGTTTTTGGACAAAGTATCAAGGCTTACCATTCAAGATGTTTAATATCAGTGAGAGCACAGGGCCGCTAGCGGGGGCATTGGGAACAGCCATGTTGTACTCCCCCACATCCACCCTTAAAGGGTTCTCGTCCAAGACAGGCACATAATCCTTCAGATCCTCCATTGTGATGATGCCGCCTAAACACGGATTGACACACACTGTGAATGCACACTAAGACACGGCTGGAAAAACAAATCATCCTTAAATGGAAATGAGCTGTGCCAAGGAGGTGCATGTTAGCATATTTTATTATATCTCCTGAAGCCTTTTAAGCAAATTAATTTCAGTGATAAGAAACTTGGCAGTAAGGATGATAACCATAATGTCCTTGTGTGTGAGATTACTTTGCTCTGTGGGTAGGGAGGAATGATATAATCTGCAGAAATAACTTTTTTGATTGTAGAATAAATAAAAAAACGTTTTAAACTGTTTTACTATGTAGGACAAAAGTGGAAACTTGCTACTGCTATCATGCATTTTATTCTAACAATGACATCAGCATGTCTAAACCAATATGATTCAATATATTTATATATTCTATGCTCATCGTCTTTCAACAATATCCCAAAATAAAATAAGAATACTACCTGCTGCCTGAATATCATCCACAAGGCTCTGGGCCAGTGGTCCATGGTAGAAAGCATTAGGACCTTCTTCTGCTATTTTCCTGTATGTTTCTGCAAGCTTGGTAAATTTGATGGTGTCATTCTCTTTCAGGATGTCACCATTTCCCCCACAAAACACTTCACTGAAAAGGAGAACAATAAAGATGCAGATTTTAATATTGCATGCTTTAAATTAGTATGACTCAGAGGCATTAGCCAGTGAGGTTATCATAAAATGATACAAGGCTTCTTCGGTTGCCTCTCACCAAAGAGCTGTGTCATTTCTGATGGTTTCCCTTTTGCTGGACAGAGCAGAGGCGAGTGCCCTGCCCAAAGGAAAACCATTTACTGCAAGAGCAATGCTCGGCTGGAACAAGTCCCTCCAAGGCAGTTTGCCGTGTCGTTTGTGCGCCATTTCATAACCTCGAATCTCTCCAGGTACAGCAACAGACAACCCTCCTACCGACCATGGAAATTAAGATTTAGATTATTGCCTCATAAATTATTTGGACAATTTGTAGGGCACTGGTAAAAATACTACTGTGGGCTTTGACCTGGAAGATCCAAACTGTTGTTTTTTTTTCCGGGTTTAGAGCTCTCAAATATTACAGACATTACATTTAGCTGACACTTTTATCCAAAGCAACTTACAATAAGTGCAATAAACACTATAATTACAAACTCCTCAGAACAAGGAAAATGCAGATATATTCATTTCAAACCAACACAGTCTCACTCCCTGAACGTCCAGGAGCGACGCTTGGTCAGGGTCCTATGGCTTGCAGTTGTGACGCGCCGAGTCTCCTTCAGCTTCATAAACGGACGCAAAGAGCTTTCAACTGATTGCAATGTATTCCCATCGGCGGCGGTATTTGACGCTCAGGGAAGCACCGCATCGGTCCATGTCGGCGGCATTTAAAGGCAATGTGAGCGTCCATTCCCATTGGATAACGGAGGATTTTATACCCGGAAGTAAGTATTCTCTTTACTGTCGATTGATTTTACAGTGATATCTGCACTACTCATCAACTCAAAAACACCAGATTATCCTTGTTAATTACACAACATTGATTGGTTTAAATTGTGTACAATGCTTTTGTATTTTTCCCCTTCGATTCGGAGAAACAAATATTTTTTTGGAGTTTAAGGATGGCAGAAGACACTACACTACCCAGAATCCTCAGCTATCGTTTGGGACTACGACATGTGCTTTGCTTCACAAACCCCGTGATTAGTCCTCAAGCTCTGTGATTGGTTGACCTCCAACTGCATTCCATATGAAAAAAAGCGTTTCGCAAAAGATAAAATCATACTTTATTCAGCAGTGCTTGCTTTACTCTTTGAAAGTCATCACATGAATGCATTGTAATAAATGGTTCGGCTGCATTAAATATTACACATCTGTCGTATTTCTTTATTTATCTACAGAGATCGGGCCTCAGAATAGACCGGAAACTATTCTTTTACCGTTCTGTTTTAATTTCACAATAAAGTTAGTAGTAATATTTTGTTTTGATATTATTGTTTTTTATTAACTACTAGACCGCTGGGTCATGTTAAGACCATCTTTTCTGTGTTGCTGTGGGTTTTTTCCATCGCTTTTGTGTTACAAATATCAAAACAATAACAAAATATATCCGTTGTAAACTAAACCGGAAACAGCAGTATATTTTATTTTGTTAACACTGTAAACTTGACAGCTTTTTAACCCAAACCACCTACTGGTTAAAGCACGTCATTACACGTTTAGAGTCATTGCAATGCAGGTAGATTGTGTTGCTTTTTAATGACTGTTTAAAATGCCTTTTTCTTAATGTCTTTCATTTTTGTAAAGCACTTTTGAATGTGTTATATTTTATGAAAACATTTAAATATTAAGTGTACATACAAAATAGGAGGAAAGTAGAAGGTCAATGATAGAAATATAGAATAGAAAATATCAAAATATACTGTAAAATTAAATGATATCTACAATAAAACAGTTTAGTGCCGGATGTACAAAGATATTAATAGGAGGATGTGCAAAACAGACAAACTAATTAGGTTTTATTTAAACATTAAATAATACTTTAGGTTAAGGTCTTCTTTTAAATACATGTAAGCAAAAAGCTTTGGGGGTATCTGATAAATATTAAGCCTGACAAAGTACTTAACGTTTAATATATTGCATGGTTTGTTTTGGGACTTGACAATCAACATTCCTGCAATGTTAACTATGTTGAAGCACTTATTTTAACCAATATTATACATATTAAAGTAACCTGTATATCCTATATAACCTGTTTCAATAATTATAACCTGTTTCAATAATTATAACCTGTTTTAATAATTATAACTTTGTCTGTGTAAAATGTATACTTATGAAACTAGACCAAGTGTTCTTATTTTGTTTTGTTTGATGTGGTCAATTGTGTGTGCGTTGACTTAGGAATGTAGAGGATCCAGTCGCCCCCCCCGGGTTTTTAATGGGCCGGATAGGAGCATGGGGGGGTTGCAGGAGAAAGGTAATAAAACTGACACCATTGAGTCTATGCAGAGATTGTACTGAGAGAAAGATTGGGATGCGGAGTGGTACGGCCAGGTGCTGAGGATAAACGAAGATAAGGATTGGTACCTCACCCCCGTTCAACCCAGAATTGTTTATTTTATGGCTGCCATAAAAGATGACCTGGGACTGATCGGCGGCGCAGGAGATCCAAACTTCCCACACCTATGGCTGACTCACTCTGATTCGCTGTTTAGAGCTCGCCTATGGCTGACTCACTCTGATTCGCTGCCTAGGGTTCGCCCAGGAGTGAGTCCACCAGTGGATGAACACCTAGGGAGGAGCAACCGACACAACTCCTCCCACACAACTCCTCTCCGTTTGTGGGCATAAATATTATGAATTCTGTACACTGTTCTGGGCCTCTGTTCTGTCTGACTGTCTGATACGTACATCGCACGGTAGTAAGAGCCAAGGCCCGAAGTACTTCGTTATATTGTACTGTTGTTTTTACCATTAAATCAGCTTATTGTTAAACCTCATATCTCTTCGTCTGAGCCCTTCCTTTTTATAGCAGACCACTCATCAAACGAACGGCGCGGAGCGGGCTCGAACCTTCAACCACTGAAGGGTTCTTCAACCCAACAATATGTATTATACTCTTATAAGATGTATGTAGATAGAATAAGAAATGTGCAGAATATGACAGTTTAATGGTGGAGGTACACACATATTGATAGATGTCTTGTTGAGGAACCTATGACCCGAGTTTGTCATCATTGCATAACTACACCGTAGTTGTGTATAAAACCACCAGACTCAGGGACAGCTTCATCCCACAGGCCATAAGACTATTAAACACCTGCACTTTGAAACAACATCCATAACATTCATCTGGCTGCTACTTAGAAATTATTTGTCAAATATATCATATTCCAATCACTTGTATATAGACTTGTATATTTCACTTTTTACTATTTTACTATTTTTCTTTTTGTATTTACTTGCACTATTTTTTCTGTGTATCTGTTTTATTGTGTTGCACTGTTGGAGAAGCCTGTGAGCTAAGGGGGGGGGGGGGGGGGGGGGTAGGACACGTTCGATTATATTATATTTATATTAAATATTTGTTTCTCCGAATCGAAGGGGAAAAATACAAAAGCATTGTACACAATTTAAACCAATCAATGTTGTGTAATTAACAAGGATAATCTGGTGTTTTTGAGTTGATGAGTAGTGCAGATATCACTGTAAAATCAATCGACAGTAAAGAGAATACTTACTTCCGGGTGTAAAATCCTCCGTTATCCAATGGGAATGGACGCTCACATTGCCTTTAAATGCCGCCGACATGGACCGATGCGGTGCTTCCCTGAGCGTCAAATACCGCCGCCGATGGGAATACATTGCAATCAGTTGAAAGCTCTTTGCGTCCGTTTATGAAGCTGAAGGAGACTCGGCGCGTCACAACTGCACGCCATAGGACCCTGACCAAGCGTCGCTCCTGGACGTTCAGGGAGTGAGACTGTGTTGTTCAAACAAGTCAAACCATTGCAAGTGCTGGTAAATTAGTATAGAATGGGCTAAACCAGGGCCGGCCCTTGGCATAGGCAGTATAGGCAAATGCTAAGGGCGCATCAACCCATCGGGGTCGCCGAAAATTGAAAAAAAAAGAAAAAGTTAGAAATTAAAAAAATATATTTTTTTAACTTTTCATAACAACACAATTTCCCGATTTTGGATCAACAAAGTACATCTTATTATCTTATACTAACAGAACTACGCCTATATTGCGTACAGCGCCCATAAACTATGGTGCACCCCCCTCCCCCAAAATCAAGTTGAACTGCCCCAGCCCCAGTAAAAACCAGAGGTTTATGTGAAATAGTTCTTTATTTGAAATAATGGTTTTAGTGTGCAAATATAGGTTTTCATTTTCTATTTGTGTTAATTTAAAATAAATCAAACTCCCAAAAAACGTATTTACTGTGTAAGCGGCCGCGGGGGGGAGAGCTTTAGAGAGCTCTCTCCTGAAAGACTGAGCGGCTCTGATAACCTCAGCTCAGTGAGGTAAAGGGCACACCTTTATATGATCATTATAGTTATAAAAAAATAAGAGAATAGATGAAAAACAGGTATAAAATACTATATGACAGTAAAAAAAAGTTGTTATTAATAAACAAGAATACAGTTTGAAAGGGGAGTGATTTGTAAAATATCCATAAAGAAAAATAAAATCTGCTTCCAGTTCTGTTTCATATGGGGTGTTGAGAGATGTATCCATAGATCTCTTAATTTTGCTCTCAAAGTGCACCAGATTGATGCTTTTAACTTCAATATAAAAAAAAAAAATCTTCCCGGGGGAACATGCCCCCGGACCCCCCTAGAGGAGGTGAGGTCCCCCCTAGAGGAGGTCAGGTCCACATCCCACTTAAATCATGTTCACATGGATAGGATACTAAATACATTTGCACACATCTTGTGTCCATATCTTTCTGTTTTGGTGGTCATGCAACAACCGTGCACGTGCATGCATTTGCGAGTCATAGTGAGTGCATTTTGGGGGGGGGGGGCGCCAGCTAAAATCTTGACTAGGGCAGCAAATTGGTCAGGGCCGGCCCTGGGCTAAACCCTTTAAGGTCATACAAATGTGATTCTTCCCCTAACTATTTTACATTAGTTTGCAACTGATTTTTTAAAATAAATTCATTTGCAGTCAAGAAGACTGAATTCTACAGATGTGTAAGTGCACTTTCTCTTTTGTCTGTCACTATTAGATCTTTCATAATATTAACTGTAACTTCCGCCAGCACTTTTCTACGTCTGATAGCACCGGTTAAACATTACCTTCCTGGGATAAATCTGTACTGTTCCCAAACATGTCCTGCGTTGCATTGCGTGGAGCCGTCTCCCTCGCGTCAATCGTCTCAACCAGTCCTATGTACGTCACAAATCAGGAATTACATTTAGGATTAAGATGATGAGCAAATGGTATGAGTTTGCAGCTTCAGTGATTAAGGAAACAGAAGAAGTGGTGGTTGTACCAGTTGTGGCGTTGTAGATGGTTAGGAAGAGTCCTCCTCCGATGCCCATACTGTGAGCGTTCATAAGTCCAACACACAGTAAAGCAGCTATAGAGGCATCTACTGCAGAGCCCCCTTTCATCAGTATGTCTCTGCGGTAAAATTAATTAAAACACAAGAAGGGAAGGGGTGGAGGATTAGTTTTTGCACTAAAAGAGGACAGTAAAGACTTTAAAGAGGACAGTAAAGACCTTAAAGAGGACAGTAAAGACTTTAAAGAGGACAGTAAAGACTTTAAAGAGGACATATGCTCCTTTTCAGGCTGACATTTGTATGTTGTGCCTCTACTGCGACATGTTTACATGCTTTAATGTTCAAAAAGTGCTTTGTTTTTCTCATACTGCCTGTGCTGCTGCACCACATTTCACCTTCTGTCTGAAATAAACGCTAGCCAATAGAAGTGCGTGTGTTACATAGTGATGTCATTATGTTACTGAAGTAAACACAGGAGTCCAATGGAGGCATTTTAGGCAAGGGGGGAGTGTGTGGGAGAGAAACTCCCTCTGGAGGGAACTCTGGGATTGTTGCCTTTGCAGACCATTTACATGCACAAAAACACATGACAAAGGGAAAACCCCAAATAGCATTAAGACCCATTGTTGGAAAAGAATAAAACATGTTCACATGGATTTGCAAGGTGATGTGCAAGCAGTTTTCATGCCTGTGTTTATGCATGTGTGAGTCAGATTACAGAAGAGCAACATGTCTGCCCTTCAGGATGTTCGAGTGTGTGCGCCCTCACCTGCCGACCTCTGAACACGGCCCAGCGTCTGCTGCCACCGCTGCCTTCTGGTACACATGCTCAGCCGGTATCTTCCTTTTCCCCACACCATAGAAGACCCCCAAGAATGTGGCGACTGACACTAACAGCAGCACGGCCAGGGCCAAACTTATTGTTCTCTTTGTCATTTTTGTAGCGCAGGAACAATAAATGCTTTATGAAATACCTGTCAGGAAGCAAACATTTTTATAAATTAAACCTGTCAGTGTATGCAAAGGCAGCTGCAGAGAGCTGCATTTTGTTACATCTGAAACAAAGCAAACCAGATTTACACATCACAAAATAAAATAATATTGTATTATCAACAGAATAAATACATTTGGAAGAAATGTTAAGCCATTTTATAACCCACATGTTTTCTGATCTTTGTTCAGTTTTTATGGAAACTTTTGCATTTACAAATTAAAGCCAGGATTTGTCTTTCTTTGTTTACTCTACAAAATCACATTTGTAGAATAAACACTTTAGGACGTTTGACCGGAGGATTTCTTTACAGTTTTTTTCAATTGCTAAAACAAAACAACATTTTGTCAAAACACTTAACACAATTCACAAATCCACACACTCAAAGTGCAAAACACCTCATATATCTTGCAAAATGAAGCACTGCACTCAAAACTACATACACACTTAACAAAACCTAACCTTTGCACCAAATGGCACACACTTCACTTATAGTACAAGAAACTTTGTCCAACCAACTACACACTGTGATTCTTTATCTAAAGCACACTCATCTTTTATGGTGATCTGTATGTAGAGAATTCTGCATAAAAAGTTTGTTACAGTTTTTCTCGATTGCTAACACACTAAAATTATACATAAAGCTCAATTATTTTAACTGACACTCAAAGAGCTAAACATCGGCTCAAATCTCCAAAACTCACGTTTTCAGCTTTTCACACAATTTGCAAATCAACATGGCACTTTTTGCAAACCACTGCACACGTTTCTCCACGTAAGACACAGGAATCTGACATAAAGCCACGTGTTAGCTGGTTTAAAACACTGATATTCAAAATGCCTCACACATGGACCAATGATCAAGAAACACTCCTCTGTAATCCTGACACTTAGACTTGAAAACAGTTTAGTTACCAGTTTTCAGCTCTGCATAATTCATGATATATCAGTGCTTATATCTGTTGTGTGAAACGTATTTACTTCATTACTGTAATTGAATTGTTGGCATCAGAGCCGGCCCGACCCATTAAGCGACATAAGCGGCCGCTTAGGGCCCCGCAGCCACTAAGGGCCCCCTAGAAAAAAAAGGGCCCCCTAGAAAAAAATGAAAAAAAAATAATCTCAGTACACCGTCGCCGTGATAAGTATGTTTAATTAATGTTGTTAATATGCCTAGATTGCCTACTCTCAAAGTAATGTATTATATTATTGAGTCAATAATATAATACATTAACCGTGCTTTACCTGAACCTCATCATGACACTAGAGAGGACGGCAGGAATGTAATTTCCCGTGTTCAGTGAATGCAACAGAGGCAAGACACCAGACCAACCAGAGAGTTGCATGGAAATAAACATCTGTCTTATTGGCTGACAGGTACCTATCCTGTGAGCTGTGACAATGTTTGTATTGTATGACACTTTGTCATACAATCTAAATGTAATGTTTTTTAGCGTTACCTGGTGATTTCAAAGAAAGCTCTCTGGGAAATGTTGACTTACTGTTCGACATGAAGCTAGAAGCTACCTTACAGTACACAGTTGATCCTGAGTCCTGTCAGTTAAAGTGTTTCATAGTTAGCTTAGCTAAGCATCAACCTAGCACTGAAATATATGGATGTTATGTGACAGTATTTCTGAGGAAAAGTCAGCTGAAATGGTGGCATGCCACTGCTTTACGTGTCGACAGCATGTTTGAACGTATTTGCAGCAGTAAATGTGGCTGTTTGGCCACTGACGTTGCCATAACAACACCTGCATTTAAATGTGCAACCTCTTTTTGTGACAGATTTTTGCATGAAATTATAATTCCTCTGAATGATATTCCTACTGACAGCTAGTTTCTATGTGAACATTATGAGAACATTATGAGATGGACGGCCAGAGAGAATACATGAAAAACAGGTATGAAATATATGACAGTAAAACAAGAATAGAGTTTAAAAGGGGAGTGATTTGTAAAATATCCATAAAGAAAAAGTAAATCTGTTTACAGTTCTGTTTCATCTGGGTGTTGAGAGAGGTATCCATAGATCTCTCCATGTAGAGAGATGTATCCATAGATCTCTCCATGTTGAGAGATGTATCCATAGATCTCTCCATGTAGAGAGATGTATCCATAGATCTCTCCATGTTGAGAGATGTATCCATAGATCTCTCCATGTAGAGAGATGTATCCATAGATCTTTCCATGTAGAGAGATGTATCCATAGATCTCTACATGTTGAGAGATGTATCCATAGATCTCTCCATGTGAGAGATGTATCCATAGATCTCCATTGAGAGATGTATCCATAGATCTCTCCATGTGAGAGATGTATCCATAGATCTCTACATGTAGAGAGATGTATCCATAGATCTCTACATGTGAGAGATGTATCCATAGATCTCTACATGTTGAGAGAGTTTCCATAGATCTCTCCATGTAGAGAGATGTATCCATAGATCTCTCCATGTAGAGAGATGTTTCCATAGATCTCTCCATGTAGAGATGTATCCATAGATCTCTCCATGTGAGAGATGTATCCATAGATCTCTACATGTAGAGATCCATAGATCTCTACATGTGAGAGATGTATCCATAGATCTCTACATGTAGAGAGATGTATCCATAGATCTCTCCATGTTGCTCTCAAAGTGCACCAGATTGATGCTTTTAACTTCAATATTTAAAAAAAATCTTCCCGGGGGAGCATGCTCCCGGACCCCCCTAGAGGAGGTTAGGACCCCCCTAGAGGAGGTTAGGTCCCCCCTATAGGAGGTGAGGACCCCCCTAGAGGAGGTTAGGTCTACGGTGTTTACATGCTTATTTATACAATATGTGTGCTTATGCAAACATCATAAGACAAAAGTTGGTTCCGTGTTGTGTGTAGTGAGAACGCGCTAGAGTGAGGGGGGCCCCCAAGCCAAAGCTCGCTTAGGGCCCCCAAAAGTCTAGGGCCGGCCCTGGTTGGCATGTTGCATACGATAACTGTACAGAAATCCTGCACAATGTACTGTGGTAGACTTACTTTTATGTAACACACACACTGACCAACCACTATATCTTTGTTGTTTATCTGAAGTACTGAGAAAAAAAGAGGTGCAGGTGGAAGGTTAAGGATTTTCAATGAGGCACAGGTAGCAGCAGTTACAAACTGGGTTTTGGCAAACAATGCCATCACACTTAGAGAGATCCGAAGCATAGTAACTATGTGCTGAGATGCATGTTGCACAATGTTATTTTTGAATAAAATGTGATTTTATTCAACAACTCATTTGTATTTCTTCATTTACTGTATTTCTGTATAAGCAAGCAATCTTTCTCTGCAGAAACCTCTATGTACAGAGCATAGCCCATAAAAGATGAAAGTGCTTTAGATTATGCTCAGCAGTGTGTAGTTGGGTGGTCAAACCATCTAGTATTATGAATGAAGTGTGTTATATTTGGTGCAAAAGTTTGCATTTGGTAATTGTTTATGTAGTTTTGAGTGCAGTTCTTCACTTAGCAGGAGAAATTAGGTGTTTTGCACTTTGGGTGGGGGTTTTGTGAATTGTGTTTAGTGTTCTGAGAAACGGAGCAATTAAAAAAAAAATTGTGTTAGCAATCGAGAAAAACTGTAAAGTCTACAAAAATATGTGCAGAAACACAAATATACAGTTGTTATACTTTTGTTTTTCTCCAAAACAAATTGGTGCAACATTCCTGCACAACATAGTTACAGTTGTGAACACAGAAATGATGCCTTTGTCAAATACAGTAAAGTGAAAGGAAAACTTTGAGGAAAAATAAATACAAAAAATATTTTAAGAAAAAACAGAGGAGAGATAAATACTTTGGCAGAATTTTAACACCTCAATGGGTCTGGCTACAGCTCCTCATCAACCTGCAGAAGAAGCATCCCCTGTAGCGTGACGGTCAAACAGCTCCAACCGTTATGCTGCAAATAACTCTTCAAATTACCTCATTTCCTCCTCCCTCTCACTCTTATCCTCCATCTTCCTCTTCCTCTTCCTCTTCCTCTTCCTCTTGCTGCTGTCCATATATCCGTCGTTGTTTTTATAAATGTCTTACATCAAGCCTTTTTCTAGTGCTTACATCCGGATAAATGAGTCAACAATAAAGCAGTTTGGTGTTTATGGTCATTTGGCATGTGTATTGATTGGTTCATGTGTGTAGCATTTTTAATGGCAGTTTTTTTGAAAATGGCAAACAAGTGAATATGTCAGATTTCTGTGTCTTACTTAGAGAACCGTGTGCAGTGTTTTGCAAAAAGTGCCAAGTTGAATTGCAAATTGGGTGCAGAGCTGAAAATGTGTTTAGAGTTTTGGAGATTTGAGCTCAGGTTTTGCTCTTTGAGTATGAGTTTAAATAATGATGCTTTATGTGAGATTTGTTTGTGTTAGCAACTGAACAAAACTGTAGATTGTTATTACCAGGGAGTAGGATCTCTGTGTTATGTTACAGCATGGGCCAACAGGTGAAACATGTCAAAAGAAAGTAACAACTATGATTTGGGGACTCATTAACACGCAGTCATGGCTTACTACTGGTCTTAACTATTGTGAAAGAGAATGACACCTATAATGATTGTGAAGATGGAGCCATTGAACCCATACTTCAGCCTAATTTAGTTTAAGAGTTCACGCCAATTTACACAAGTGAGCGCCAATAATTAAAAAGAAATCCAACTGTGGGGCAACTTCATTCTTTTCTATTAGTGTGCCACAATAATATACTAACATGTATCCTAAAACATTTTTTTTTATTATGTTTGTATCCTTTATTTATGTTTCAGTTGGGAAGAAATTGTTTGTTACACACCTCATAGGACTTATTAGGATTCTGATTTGCTGGTGCGGCTGCAGCTCGAAGTTAAACTATCCCCAACTTGAAGTCTCAAGGAAACATCCCTCAGGATTATGTGAGCACTGTGATGTAAAGGAATCAGTGCAGAATGCCATGTTGCCTTGCCAAAATGACTTTGAAAACATTTGAGAGGAATCAGGAAACTTTGAAAGGAAGAACCGAGTCTTAAGATTGTGTTGATCATTAGGGAGACATTTTCATTATTTGAAAGAAACAGCAACTGTCCAACACAGTAGGTGGTGGTACTGCATCTTAACACTTGTTGCCAGCCATCAAATAAATGTTTTTTTGACTCAACAATATCAAAACAGCTTGGGTCAAAGCAGCTCTCACCCCTTCCTGATGTGAATTCAGGGCAACAGATGTATGTGTTATGTTTGTAGCGGCTAATGTAGCCTTTAGCAAATCATCCTCAAGCAGACAGGAGCAGGCTACAGCGTTGAGGTAAACTCCCTTTTAATGCCACACCAAATGATTGAATGATTAAAAAAAGTCGTTCTTGCATTGGTTTTAGACATGGTTAAATATTGTCAATAAAATACATACCTGTTGAAACGTAGATTTAAAATAATGTAGCCTCTAAAAACACCAGGGTTCCGGTAAAGTAAGTTGTCTGAATCATTGAATAGTTTTGGTTTATCTGAGATGTTCTAACTGTGATGCAGTGACAGCAGCCAATAAGACAAATATAAAAAGAGGAAGAATGTTCTGATCCGCTGCATCTTTAGTGTACGTTAGTGCTGGGAACTCAACCAACACATTCTCACTCCCAACTCGGCCTATGTTGACGTTATGTCAGGGTCCCTGTCGTCACTTTCCAGCGCAAGGGGGGGCCTTTAGCGTCGAGTTTCAACTATCAGGGAGTCCCATTGACTTGCATAGAGCTCCCTGAACGTTGGTAATAGACGAGTTGGGATCGCGGCGAAATGCTCTCCGCAGATCCATTCTCACAGCGACAACAAACGCATGCTTCTTCTGAAGTTCAGTCATTTGCTGTATGCCTCGGCTACAGCTAGCAGGAGGTTATGAACAGGAAGATGTTTGCCAGAGGCCAATGTAAATCATAGTAACCAAGCCTCGGGCTGCAGCTGGCAGGGTGCGTACAGTATTTGCATAGTAACAGTTGATGGCCTTGCATTACCTTTATTAAAAAGGTCACAGCAAAAGTATGAAATCAATCTACAGAAACGTACAGATGATTTACATTGTGGTTGCTTGTTTGCACTTTTTGTGATGAACTTTGTATCATTTATCCATGTCAATTCACATCATTTGTGGTTTCTTGCACAACGCTAAACAATGAGTAACCTGCATTTCAATTTTCAATGATGTAAAAATAACATAATCACCCAGCATTGGTGAACTGCTTTTCCTGTAGCTTAGTTAGTTATTAGAAATAGTTTTTTCCATCAAAATGCATCATCCATTCGTCCCCTGATTCCTGTGCTGTTTGTTGGCCAGTAGGTTCATCAAATTGATGTTAATAACATAATAAAGTCCTCGGTGGTGTTTAAAACAAGTAAGATAGTTTGCCAAATATAAGCCTTTCCAATTCTGAGCCTGAGTCGCCTATTATTTAACCAGCTTAAAAACTCTACACAAACAATTCATATAAAAAAAGAATGTGTCGCCTGCCTCAAAGAACTGAGTTCTTTCTGCAATTAAAGGCTACAACGAGTTAAACCAAGAAAACGTAAAACCTTACATTGGAGTCAACATTGTACCACGAGAATGATTAAGATAAAGCTTCCTGTTCGTTTACAATAATGTATCTTACCTTTATTCCTCTCGGGCCCTCAGCAACAGGCTGCTCACTGCGTGCATACACCAGGAACTGCGGCTGTTGATAGGTAAAAGGCTTACTGTGGTTCTCAATATGTAACTATCACAAATCATTAAACTTGAACCCAGACCACCATAAAACGACTATCTTGTGTTACCAAGGTGAGAAAAAAATGCCGGCAGACAAAGGAAAAACACCTTCAGACAACATGTTATCTGTGCTCAAGCTTCACATAACTCTCTCAAATACCACAGAGCCATTGAAGGACCCTGAAACTGAGAGGAAACAACAAATTACTGATGAATAGTTCTTTATCTGCAGAGGTTCTTATCTGTGTCAAAGATTAACTAACAGTAGTTTACTGGTGGTTTCAGATAGATGACATATGACATGTGAGGCAGTCAACACTTTTACAAAATGACAAAGGGCTCTGTTTCAAAGCTATGATGCAACGCAGCTCTAGAATAAACACTGTTGATTCTTTCCCATGAAGGCTCAGAAAACCTTTGATATTTAAGTTTTTAAATAAAGTGCCTCCTCACCAGGAATATGAAGCCTTTCAGGGCTGCGAGGGAGAAGATCACATCTGCCAAGAGGGGAGGGAAGAACACTAAGAACAAACTGCGAGGGGAACCGTGTGCAGAGCTGAGGGAGAAGGGTCAGTTAAATAATAAGCCAGGCCAACAGGGACAGGACAGATGACTTACTAAACTCTGACACAGTACCCCAGGAAATACAAAACCCAGAAATTCTACTACAACCTGATAAAGAGGTATTTAGATTTCAGCAGTACGCTGCTACCCAACTCTAAGGTTGTGCCTAAGCTTCCATTGAACCCTACGATTAAAAGAAAACAGTCAATGGAGAAAATATCAGATTTCCAGATGATCTGAAGGCATCAAGGGAGGTATTTGCTATTTGAGAAGAAGCCCTGACAGCCAGTGTTGAATTTAGTTCCCTATCAAATAGTCAGGTTAAGGTTTGGTTAGTTACTCAAAATAATGATGCAATGGAGCTGCAATAGCAAATTCTAAAATGTGTATTATTTTAAATATACAAAACCATTCTTCATCATTGCAGTTTTTATTCATAAAAGTGGTCCCTGCTTTGCACATTACAGCTGTGATAACACCACACTTAATGTTTGTGTTTTCACAGCTGTAGTCCATCAGCTGTACTAAATATCCAAAGGGGCGAGTTACACAGCTTTATTTCCAACAAAAACTTAAAGAAGGGCATAGCATGCACTTATCTTGCCACCTACACGCTAGAGTACAGTTTCATTTAAGTGACAAGTAGATTTAATGGACTCTTTTTAGGAAATGCGTCCTCTATTTCACAAGACTGAGGCTAATGAGTATGAGAGGCCATCTGGACGACTTTCTTCAAACATTAATGGCACAAATTTTGTTTTTTCTTCTTGTATATGCATATCTAGTTAGTCAATTTAGCTTTGAGTTAAAGTCAGTTACTGTGTTTGTGTTTTTCTTCCTCTCTTGTTAACACAATGACTCTGGTATTTAAAGAATGCAAGTCACAGCTTGCTTATATATGACACATCTGTGCTGTACCAGCACTAAGACAATCAACAGGCTGTAAATAAATGATCATGCTGCCACCACTGAAACACCTCAACAGAGATGTAGCCCTACTTTTAACTTAACACTGTATGGTGCACCACTTTACCCACCACCATGATGATTAAATAAACATGTAGTCAGTTATTCTCACTTGATTCACCTTGAATGGTTGTAAACTCATTAACCAGAGTGACACTGATGTGACACATGCAGCGAGAGGCAGGACAGGGGGACAATTAGTAGCCTAGGATAAAATGCTGAATAAAGAATAAAACATTTCTTACACAACATGCCTCTGCTCCTGGAAAATCGTTCTGGCTGTCGACCCTGACACCTCCTGCACCAAAACATCCCGGAGTTCACTGCATCTGCCTGGAAACAAGAGGATTAAAAAGGTTAAACCGGGGGTGGCTTTAAACTTCTTAAATGTCTTGTATTTCTTTCTACAACACGCCCTGTTAGCACGTGTGTAAGTACCTTTAACACTGTTGCAGTTCTGTTTGAAAAGTCAAATTGTTTTCTTATCTAATAAAGTTAGGCTGAAGTTTGGTAAGAATTAGATTGTATCAAAATAAAGGTTGTCATGAGTTACCTGTCACACAGCTGATTTGAATGTCAATAACTCAACTGCAAACACCTTTGTTTACTTTATAGTAATTGTACACATCGTAGTTTATTTTCTACTCGTTGACTTTGCTGATCTTTTGCACAATCATTAGCAAACAGATAAGTGTTTCTTAGATTATACTGTAGTTTATTTACTTTTGATGGTAGTATATGACTTTGCAATAGGAGCACATCCAGTTAGGTTTGTCTAAAGTTGTAATTTCTGTTTCTTGTAGATACCAGTGCTGAGGATGACTCCGCTGCTGGTTGCTGCTGGAGGGACATGTTATCAGGCCGGAGCACATGATGCAGGCACTCAAACAGAGCTGTTAAATACAGGAAGTAGCCAATCAGGATGTACCAAGTCATGGGGGGATGTACACGACATCAATTTGGTGATGCTTTCCTTGGTTAGCTTCCAACATATTAATATTGGTTGAGAAATTAGCTTGCTGTGTTTTGTCTAAGTGGTTGTCTTTGTGTTACCCCTTTGTTTAAAAAAAGGTTTTATCAGCCATTTTAAATGTTCCCCTTTGTGATCAGTTTTTGTCATTGATAAGATAAGACATAGGCTACTTTGTGTTGATCCAAGTTGGAATAATTTTTCTGATAGGTCAGTTTTGTATTAATTTAGGGTCCCATTTAGAGATCATTTCTGTTAATTTACCTGTTTATGGGCCCAGCACTTTGTAACATCATTTTTAAAATAGGATCCCTGAAAGTGTGCACCTTATTTGTTTGTGGTGCTTCATATAAGTAAAAAATGTTTAGAGCTGAATGTTAGCATGTTGCCAGCATCACTTTTGGGTAAATAAACCCCTCTTTTTGAAAATACACCTGTGAATCCTCATATCTGCCATCTCGGCCCTCCAGAGGGAATGGTGACCCTTACCCATGAGGTGCATAACTCCAAATAACCCAACAAGATGTAGAGTCCTCTGTACTTTCTGTATTGGACTTTCTTAAATGGGGAATCTGCTGCCAGATCAAATCCAGTGTCAAGAAAAAGGAGATAATTGACCCTGAGAATGAGGTGATCCGCGAAATCCAGACAGAGCCAGTAAGAGCAATTAGACTTCAGTACCAGCTTGATGGGGATACATCAGGCAATGCTGGATGAATATATCTCTCTCTTCTCCACAATAGAGCTCACTACCATTTATATGGCTTTCATTTCATCTGGGAGCTGATGAAACTTATTACACTCTATCCCACTGTGGTTGTTTGGTTATTTAGGAGCACTGTTATATCACACAGGCTGACAGAGGATCAGGTTTGAAAGCTCTGGCTCTAACTCATCTCTACCAACTGAGAGACACCAATCCTCCCCATGCTTTTAGATGGTGAACAAGATGCATCTCTGTCAATGGCAGTAGAGTATGAGTTTGATGAAGGTAGAGATATATGCATGGCGTCTCACTGTGTATATTGACTCACTTTAGCTCCCCTGATGTTTAATTCCTCTGCCTGGAGCAACAAACTATTAATGTTGTTTTCATGAACTAATGTGCAAATCAAGCTAATGAAGGTTCATGGTGGGAGTTATTCATTTTAGAGATTTATCAGCAGTAGGCAATCTGGGGGAGTGGGGATGGCCTCTTGTTAGTATATTGATCAATGCTAACCGGAATATATGCCAACAGTTAACCTGACAACACATTATATCTGACTGCAAAAAGCATTGACCAAGCATGATATCATGGAAACTTATACTCAACTCAACACAGCAGCATTTAAAACACTCTCTCTTTGACATGTTCCACTCTTAGCAGTGTGCACTGTTGCACCTGTTACTAAAGCTGCAAAGTCAAGTAATCGAAGAGTTGATCAGCAAAACAAAAATATTCACCACTTGATATTTGAGCCATCCTCAAAGTTATTCATGCTTAAATTGCATAGTTGTTATGTTCAGCCTCAAATGTGGAGATTTCTTGCCTTCATTGATTGTAATCTTTGGGTTTTGGACTAACAAACCAAGACATGTAAAGACACCACTTTGGACCATTTTCTGAGTTTTCTGACATTTTATAGACAAAACAATGATCAACCAATGAAGAGAATAGTTGCAGATAAATCAATAATGTAAATAACCGTAAAGTGCAGTCTACCGACACACCTTGGAGTACACACACACTGCAATCAGTACAGGAAATTAAATCAATGTTTTTTTGAGATTTACCACTATTAATTTCTCTAAAATCACATGCCTTTCTGCTCCTCAAATGTACAGGTCATGTTTCACAGCATTTGAATAAATTGGTACATCTATCCTGGTTAGATCAATAATGTTCCTTATTTAATCGACACCCACATGTTTAACTCATGCACTCTGCAAAAATGATGCAAATACTTTAGCTGGAGACCATTTTGCTTTAAAACAGGGGACTTTGAGTGTTATTCCTGTAGCTTCAGCAGCTACATCCATGTGCGTAATTTCCACTGGGGACAGGGGGGACATGTCCCCCCCACTTTTCAAAATCCCATTTGTGTCCCCCCCACAGAGAGAGAGAGAGACAGCGCACCAGTTACGGGGGTTGTTGTTAGCATCTGGTGCTAGCTCGGAGCTAACGGAGATTAGAAGCTGCTCAGCAATAAGGAGAGGGAGAGTCCTCTCCTGTCGAACTGAGAGAGATAACGTCAGCTCAGTGAGGTAAAGGACTCTGAGTGATTCGATTGTAAACTTTAGTCTAAGTTATCTCAGTGGGTCTCAAACGGTTTGGTCATCTATCTAGCCTAAACAAATATGTCCATCTAGTTAATATAGGCCTAGTCATTCCAATATAGGTCAGTAAAAAATAAAAAACACAGTTTGAAAGGGGAGTGATTAGTAAAATATGCATAAATAAAAAGAAAATATGCAGACTAGGTAAGATAAAGATAGGAGAGAGGAGTTTATCAATGATGTGTTATTGGTTGTGAGCATACCAATGAGTGTGGTTATTTGATTATTTAAATATAAAAAGTTCTGTTTCATATGAGTGTTGAGAGCTGTATCCATAAATCTCTTAATTCCCCTCAAAGTGCACCAGATTGATGCTTTTAACTTCAATTTAAAGAAAAAATCTTCCCGGGGGTGCATGCCCCCGGATCCCCCTAGATGATGTGAGGTCCACCAACAAATAAAACAGGTTGACATGGATAGGATACTAGATAAATCTGCACACTCATCATATACATTACACATTTTTCTTGGATTTTTTAACACCATAGTCCTTAATAATATATTTGTAGAAAGGCAGGAAATGGAATTAAATCGAGAAAATGTTTCATTGCGGAGGACCCCCTGTTTTGTGTCCCCCCCACTTCTCAAACCAAAGTTACACCCTTGGCTACATCTATGGCATTTTGACATGACAGGATTATGTTTTTTTCCCAAGAAAACAAGGATCACAGGACTAAATGACTACAGATCCGTCGCCCTGACCTCTGTGGTTATGAAGTCCTTTGAGCACCTTGTCCTGTCCCACCTGAAATCCATCACAGACCCACTCCTGGACCCCCTGCAGTTCGCCTACAGAGCCAACAGGTCTGTGGACGACGCTGTCAACATGGCCCTTCACTTCCTCCTCCAGCACCTGGACACACCAGGAACCTACGCCAGGATCCTGTTTGTGGACTTCAGATCCGCCTTCAACGCCATCATCCCGGCTCTGCTGCAGGACAAGCTCTCCCAGCTGCACGTGCCCGACTCCACCTGCAGGTGGCGCACAGACTTCCTGTCCGACAGGAAGCAGCACGTGAGGCTGGGGAAACACGTCTCTGACCCCCCGGACCATCAGCACCGGTTCCCCTCAAGGCTGCGTTCTTTCACCTCTGCTCTTCTCCCTGTATACCAACAGCTGCACCTCCAGTCAACAGTCTGTCAAGCTCCTGAAGTTCGCAGACGACACCACCCTCATCGGACTCATCTCTGGTGGGGACGAGTCTGCCTACAGGTGGGAGATGGACCATCTGGTGACCTGGTGTGGGGAAAACCACCTGGAGCTCAACGCCCTAAAAACAGTGGAGATGGTCGTGGACTTCAGGAAGAACGCAGCCCCACCCACCCCCATCACTCTGTGTGACTCCCCAGTAACTGCGGTGAAGTCTTTCCGCTTCCTGGGCACCATCATCGCCCAGGACCTCAAATGGGAGCAGAACATCTGCTCCCTCATCAAAAAAGCACAGCAGAGGATGTTCCTCCTGAGGCAGCTGAAGAAATTCAACCTGCCAAAGACGATGATGGTGAACTTCTACACCTCCATCATCGAGTCCATCCTCACCTCCTCCATCACCATCTGGTACGCCGCAGCCACAGCCAAGGATAAGGGCAGGCTGCAGTGTGTCATCCGCTCTGCAGAGAAGGTGATCGGCTGCAATCTGCCATCCCTCCACGACCTGCGTGCCTCCAGGATCCTGAGGCGGGCAGGGAAGATAGTGGCCGACCCCTCCCACCCTGGACACAAACTGTTCAACCCCCTCCCCTCTGGAGGCTGCGCTCCATTGGGACCAAAACCTCTCGCACCTGAACAGATTCTTCCCCTCCGCTACCGGCCTCTTAAACAAGGCCCGGCCCCCCCACTGACACTTTACCTCTGCCACATCATAGACTATCATAGACTATATGCATTACATTAATGCACACAATGTTCATACTCCTTTCTGCACATATTCTTATTTCACATTTCATAGTTTATATTCTAAAATTCATTCATAGCATTCTATTTCCATGTAAATTACTGCTTTATTTAATTTGTATTGCTATTTAACTGTATTTTATTACGGTGTAAAAGATTTTTTGTTTATATTAGATTTCTTGTTTTTT
This sequence comes from Dissostichus eleginoides, assembly GCA_031216635.1. Lineage (NCBI taxonomy): Eukaryota > Metazoa > Chordata > Actinopteri > Perciformes > Nototheniidae > Dissostichus > Dissostichus eleginoides. The sequence continues at coordinate 20,200,916 of CM062282.1, read as the reverse complement.
ATATTTTATGTATGCACCATGACATCAAGTCAAATTCCTAGTATGTGCGAACCTACCTGGCAATAAACCTGTTTCTAATTCTGATTCTGATTCTGATTCTGATTCTGATTCTGATTAATGTATTGTTACATAAGACTCTAAAATGGGCCATGATACCACGGGATTAAACACTCACTCTGATTTACTCTGAGTCAAGCAAACAACCTGTGCGTTGTGATCTGCGGTCCAGTAAGAAAACTAAACTGGGATCAGTTTCCGACTCTCACTCTCTGTGCAGAAAACCCTCGATGTGATTGGCTGAGGAGCGCAGGAGCTCTGAGTAAAGCAAAGGATACCAGAGTGCGCAGGCAGTGCATGGAGGGATGCAAGCAGGGGGAGGACGGCGAGACACGTTGTTGTTGTTGTTGTTGATATTATAAAGATGCTGCTTTAATTTCACCAAGTGGAGCAAGTTAAGTGTGATGTTTTGGCTGCTTCTTGTAAAATCCCTCTCAACAACACCGACACCATCCTCTCAGGAGTGATGGGCTCCAAGTTGACCAGACAGAGAAGTCTCGATTTTGAAACAAAAGTGTCCAAGAGGAGACGCCAGAGGAATGACAGCCCGGGAGAGAGCGAGAGGAGCGGGGACTTCTTGTTTACCTCCCTGATGCTGAAGTCCGACAAGCTGCCCGGGATGCTGCGGAGAACAAACCACTGCCCGTATGTGAGGAGGGTGGCGTGGATCCGGGAGATCCAGAGACTCCTCCGGGAGCAGAAGATGGAGCAAGCTGGCGAAGTGCTCAAACTGCTGAGGAAGGTAAAGGGATTACATTATTTTGGATTAATTTATAAGGAAAACTTATTATTTAAGATGTTATTGAGGAGGTTATTTGAAGCTGCAAGTGTGTCTGATGAAGTGTGCTTGGTGAACACGTGGGCCAAAAGTTAAATAGCCTACTAAAAACAAATTTGTACGTTTTTTTATATTTAAAAGTGTATTTGGTAATTGAATTCCAGATTGTTGAAAATGTAGGTGCAGTCCGTTCAGTTGTGTCCTTATTTCATTTGATCTCACATTTATTGTCAATGATGTTAGGATGCATGCTATTTATCCAGCAAAAGCAGATTGAAGTGATGGCTCTTATTGATGTGTGTTTATTTTGTAATCTAAGCGCAAACTGTTGAAAATGTATCATACAAGAGCAGTTATTTCATGTGTCCTTATTTTGATACATCTTTATTGTCCATGATGGTAGCCTACAGGACATACTGTATTTATTCAGCAAAAGCAGATTGAAGTGATGGCTCCTATTGGAGAAAGTCCCACTTTTTATAGCATGTGTATCTGCAGGTGTCAGTGCTAATGGTTTAAAAGTTTAAGGCATGTAATCATTTTCTTTTTTTCAAGTTCCTTTCAATGATTCCCAGTAAAGAAGAATTTCTGACCTGAACTCTGTCGCCTTCTTTTTATCAAAAAGAAAAAGGGATGAGAAAGAAGCAGTATGAGTGTTTGGTTTAAATCAACCACCTGTTTTGTCTGAAAGGGAATGGATAGCCAGCGATAGTTCATGTTCTGAATATAAAATCAGCTCTAACACTGAGTGTATTATGTTTTTTAAAGACACCAAAACCAAAAAAGGCCTTGGTTTCTTTCATTTTTTGTGACAAACGTTGAGATCTTAATATTTGTTCTTACCAATTAAATACTTTCCTGCTGCCTTTTTTACAGTTAAGGCTACAAAAGAAAAATATTGAGTCAATAACATATATATTTAGCTTTTTCTGCCATTCTTCACAGTTTCCTATATGTGAAGGAAACATCAGAGGGAATTTGAATATATAAATCCACATAGGAATAAGCGCTTTATACAAATCACTTGATGCTGTATTGTGGTATGGTTGAAAATCTCTAATCTGTCCCCTATTGTATGGTATGATGGGAACACATAATGAAAAAGCCCCCCACTATAGTTAATATATTTCATTTGAGTCCTATCTGTTACCTTTCCGAATGTTACACCTTCCCAGGTCTAATCCTCACTTTCTGAAGCTTTATCCAAACTAGAGAGGAGGAAAGAGAAATAGTTTTTGGAGCTCAGCTTGAGCTTTCCACTTCCCTCTGGTTGCTGTGCATTGATCAAAGACTAGTTTTGAAGTACAGACAAAAGCGGTTCTCATCAAGCAGGCCCCCTATCATGCAAACTCCCTGCCCATCTGTACGCTGCCGTAGAATAAATTACACAGAAGTGTGCAGGTTAAAGCAGGAATCAATGCTGAGGAGTCTGAATTGATGACAGATTTGCAGGTATCTATTCTTCTCTGCAGATAATCCATAAACCGAGCATACAATAGGTGGGGTGAATTTCAATTTAGTTGTAAATTATATTCATGTTTGTGTTGTAAAGCAGGAGGGATATGACTCATGCACATTCCTTGAAGACTTCCATGTGTCTGTCTCTGTTTGTTAAAGCAGTCCATCACATCTAATAGGAAACACGATTTTAAGATCAACATGTACAATTGTTGGTCGTGAGCAGGAGCAACTTTCTCCATAGCTCGGCATTTAAACTGCTCACGAAGCACGAATTTGCTCTCCATCACTCACTGAGGTGAATCCAGAGAGCTGCTGTATGTCTTTGGGGCTGGAGCCAAGTGTCTGACTAACAGTTCTTCAAGACGGGGGGAAAACTAGCAGGAGAGCTCCTGTTGTTGTTCTCCAGCTACAAAGCAGCTTTTCCTCTCGGAGAAGGGTGCATTTGGAGATAATCACCTTGGGATGATGGATGCTGGAACATGTTTCTATTGCACAGAGGAAGCATAACAAAGAGTAGCCAATAACACTGCCCCCACGCTGTATCTCCATGGCAGATCTGCCTCCTGGGCCATTAAGTTAATTAGTTTGGGATCTTCTACATATTCATTAGTAAACAAAGAATCAGCAAATACTCTTATCAATTACGCTCTGCAACATGCACACTGAGTAACCAATGTGCAGCGATGGAGAAGACAATAATGAAGAGGTTTTCTCTGTCATATATATATATAGATATACAGTTAGTATATCTATTATATATATCTATATATCTATATTTACACCATTATATTATAGACCATTCTGAAGTTATCTGTCACAATAATCGCTTCATTTTATTCAACTTTAAATACACATATACTGCTTGCCAGATTTTGGTGCCTCTTTGATTTGATTGAAATACTCTTCATCCAATAATACAGTTATGTAGAAATATTAACCATTTGTGAGGTTTGGGGTTAGGGTGAGGATTTAAAAACAAACAGATACAGGCTAGCTAATTCCAGTCTGTGTGCTAGGCTAACCTAACCTTCCTTCTGGCCTTAGCTTCATATCGCCATACAGACATGAGAGTGGTATCAATCTAGTCATCAACTCACCAACTCTCAGCCAGAAAGTGAACTTATTTACCAATAATTCAAAAACAGGTCAATTGTTTTTCATAAAAAGTAGAACTATTCCTCAAGATGCGCTTCTGGTATACTTCTCAAAAACTGAGTTCATTTGGCAAAGGTCATGTTTTTGGTACCTGGCGCATGCAGCCTGTATCTGCGGCCTAATTATCATAACAGTCCAAAATAAAATAAGTAAGTAAACAAAACTGGACACCTGACAGCTGCTACATGTTCTTACACTAAAGCAGAAAACTGTGGGACTGGATTTGGCACAGTGTAATATATTTAATTGGATTCTGATGAACCGCATGTGTGGGATGTTGTTTTTTGGTTTAGAGCTTGACGTTATATTCACTTTTTGTGACGAGGCAGACGTCAGATTAGATACGCAGCTTTCCTGAGGACATTGATCTGAGGGCACACAGGCTTCCACATCAAAAACATGTCGTGCCTTTAAGATTAGGAATCAGTCAAATGAATCCACAGGATCAGATCTCTGTGTCTTTTGAAGACGAAACCCGCTCATGTATCATGCTGCAGCTGCACTACACAGTTACAGCGCTTCATCATCATAAAACAATCTCCAAATTCCTCTTTGCCTCCGTTTATGGAGACGTGTTATCCTCCTGCGTCTGTGCTAAATGAGGTTTATTGAAGGGAGCGCTGGTCTGGAGGATAGTCCAGTGTCAGGGAATCCCACAGAGCTCCGCTGTAATAAATCAACTCAAAGCTGGAGGAGGAGAAAATGCTGATGGGAGTTTTCCTCTCTGCTTCCACTGCGCCCCTAAGTGTTAGAGCTGTCAGAGCGTATACAGCGCGTTTACACAGATTCCACCTCAAGCTTTCTGAGAAGCTTTTCAATGCATACAGAGCTGGCTGTATTTACCCTTCAGCTGCTCAGCTTCTAGTTTTACAGTAGGATGATGGTCCAGTGAAACATGTTTGTAAGCAGCAGTTATGTCACCGTTCAAACAGCATGTTTGAGTAGACAAAATCATCTTTTAACAGTTGTTATGGATTATAAGAGATATACAGCTTTATGCTTTAAGAGATGAGAGTTCCTTTTACTTTCTTTCCCCTTACTCACAACCTTTCATCTCTGTTTATTTTGTTTCATCTGCTCAGTTTCAAGTCTTCCTGGCTGTTTTATTTTTCTCCTGTGTGTTTGCATCGCTAGCTGACACTTGCTGGTGAGGCGCAAATACTGGCTGTTAAAGACACGTCAGCACTCAAAGCATTACCTGAAGAAGCCCCGTATTTACATTGTCACTTCAATATAGAAATATCCTGATGATGAGGAACTATTGTCAACAACAGGGTTCCTGGTTTCTAGTTTCATTGAACTGTTCTCCCTGTCACACAATCTTTCACTGAGGAATGCTTAGGATTAAAGGTAGAAAGCAGAAATGCCTTTAACTGGAATCTAAAAGGATTCTCCCTATATGGTTTAGAGTTATGTGTGGTGCAAATGATAGAAATTCATGTGGGGAAATCCTGTGGGTTTCATCCTACAAATGAAACCAGAAAATGAAAAAGGAAAGAGTCTTATTCTCTTCACTAGAGAGTAACTGTAATATTTTCAGAAAGACCGCACCACTGCATATGTAAACTTTACTCCCAATGTCCCTCACACACACACACACACACACCACACACACACACACACACACCACACACACACACACACACACACACACACACACACATATACAGTATGTATGGTATGCACAGAGACACCTCTCCACCCCCTAATCAACTGAACTGGATGTAAACGCAGCAAAACCTTATCAGCTCTTACAAGATAAGAGCGAAGTGAAAGGCGACAATAAAGAAAGCTCATAAACATTGATAATCTATTTTCATTAATCTATCCATTGAACGACACTTGAATATTAAATGAAGTGTGCTTTAGACATGGCTGTTTTAATCAAATTAATTACCAAGTCAACAGTCTTTACTGTTAGTTTTAAAAGCAGTTAATCACATATTTTTCTTTGTTCTTCCTCTCAGGATTTGGGACTCCAGGGATCGTCTCTCAATGACATTTTGTACAAGAACGCATCTTTTCTCAACCTGGTGGACCCCATTTCTCACGAGCTGCTGCTCAGTCTCGCCCGCGACCTGCAGTGCCCGAAAAGGGTGAGAATCCAGAACGATCCGGTTTGTTTAAACTGTTCATGAATACTGAAAAACAATCTCTACAGTCTTCACATTAATTAGCGTGGCCACGGCTACAATGGTAAACAAAGGCGAGGCAAGCAGCAGCATGTCCGCATTTATTAGCCATGCCTAAGTGCATGTGTCATATTGTTCCTGTCATGCTGTTGAGACAGCAAGGAACTGCCAGTTGTCTTCGTACAAAAACTGCAGAGGCTACAATCAAGGGAAATTAAAGTTTACTGTATGTGTTAAGCCATGAGCATAATACAGTAGATCACTAAGCACGTCTTCAGGTTTCTAAAATGAGTTTAATATTAGATGATGTCTTTTTTTCTGCATAATATTCACAGATTCCACACGAGGGGCTGGCTCATGTTTTACAAGGGAAATGTGAGAGGCTAATACATTTTTACTCTATTTATACAGCCCTAATTCAGAAATTTGCTCATAGAGCTTTACAAGACGACTTGAGTAAGATACTGTAAATATGAAGAAAAACAAGATATTACAACTGATTTATAAGATTGTCATCACAAGAATGTTTTTATGGGCATGTTTTTAGCCAAGCCATGTTGAATTGTTGAGCCTGCATGTGGAAAAGCTGCATTTAGAGGACAAATTGAGATTGAAATGAGAGTTACCACACAGCTACAGAGAGACACCTGCATGCTGAAGGGTGGGCGGAGGGTTAAGGATTAATGTGTGAGCCAAGATGAGGCAGTGGGTCAGCGTTTGGCTCTGCAGTGGCACCGTCTTCCCTGCTGCTCAGATGCTCTTTCAGGCCATTGGCCAACGATAGCAGCTGTGCTCCAGGACCTGCAGGTGTGTGAGAGTACCTGCTTAGGCTGCTTCATACTGGGCAGCGTGGGCAGCGTGGGCAGGAACCCAGCGGTCATCAGGCCGAGGTCAACGGGGCAGGGGGCCACGGTCAATAGCAGAGAGGATTGTGGGGCTTTGGCACTCACAATGAGAGCACTTTGAGGATCTGACAGGTGGCAGGTGGCAGGTGGCAGGTGGCAGGTGGGATCAAAGTGGAGTCCACTGTGAAGTCTTTTGTGTCCCAGCCTACAGACACCTCTCAGTAAGGGATCGTACCAAAATGATATGAAGATATTGAAAAGCTAAATGTAGATGATTGTTTTCCCTTCCTACATTTTAATCTTCAGCCTCCCTTTGCAATCAATTGTGATACAATAGTCAGAAACACAGCTTCCATTTGTGCCATGGGTCATAATGATGCAACTTTCAGGAGAAAAATATGTTGTGACTTAAAAATATCATAGAAAAGGCAAACAAATTGAAGTTTTAAGGTCTAAATTAATTGTATTACAGATATTACTGATATCAAAAAACATTTATGATGTATATCCAGTTGTCTTATATTAGTTTTTGACAAACTATTTCATTATTCATGTGCATTAAGTTCTGATTTATGTGTTCAATAAAATACATGATTTATCAAGCCTGGGAGTCAGCTCTTCCACTTTACCATGACATACAAATCCAAGATGATAAATTCAATGACATTTCAATCTGGTTGAAGCGGCTGAATACAGTAGCAGCGGACTGGCTGTAAAACTCAAGCCCAGCAGCCATTACACTTATCTAAAGGCTTTATCTCTTTTAGGAAAAGATGGGTGGCTTTAAGATAAAGTCACCGTGGTCTAGTCTTTACTTACCGAGTCAAGATGATAATCACCTGTGGGAAACGCTAATCTTATCGTTGTTTGCTTTGGCGGGGGGAAGCCCAGAAAGACGGGGTTGGGGGGGAGGGTGAGAAACTGGCAGCGATCTCCCGACTGTCTGGTCGTGGCAGGAAACTCTGTCAGACGTGAGGGGGATGTAGAGAGGCAGTGTGCTGGATTTAAGGCCCGGCAGCTGCCTCTTTGCCCAGTGTTTTCCACCACTCTGAGATGTATTCACATTATATATTCAAGGACATATTGAGGCTAAAAGATAAATCATTTGTGAAGCTCATGGTCATCAGTTTCACAATTTAATTTATGTTTTTGATGCACTCAGCTTTACAGACGCGTGATTAACATCCAGGAATGCTTTGGTGATCCTTCCAGTCAACAGACTAACATTTTCTAAGAATACTTCCACACTGCGAATCAGTATGCGCAGCTTTAACGTCGAGTTCAGTCATCCGAGTGGCTGAAACAGCAGCACTGCATGTTTTGAAGTACGAGACATGGTTGTTTGTCGCCAGAGAAAAGAAATGGCAGCGGGAATAGTTAATCGCCTTAAGGGAAATTGCCCCTGTCTTTTTTTTCCCTCTCGCCACATTGCCTCTTTCTTGTTGTCGTGTTGTACCATTAATTAGATTTACCCTGCTCAGCTAAACCCATTGCATTTAAAGTGTTTGACGGAGGTGGGAGAGAGAAACGAGAAGGCAGAGAGGAGGGGAGGCATGAAGCAAGAGGGAGGCAAAAGGGAAAAAATAAATGAATGTTTCTGTGTGGGAAAATCTTTGAAGCCACTGTTTTCAAAGGACAAGAAAGAAACACTTTGTGACTGTGGGAGAATCAGTCCATCTGTAGTTAGCAGGAAAAATAAACAGAGAAGACATCAAACATGTATAAATGTCTTTAACAGCTTGTGCATATTTGTTTGTTTGCCTAAAACTTGTGATTTTTATATGAACAACCACTGTTTTGATTTGCAGTATGAACTCAATTCTTGTCCATCATTCGTCCTCTGTGTGTGTTAAAGGAGACTGACTCGTTCAAGTCCACCACCAAGATCTGCCGGCAGCTGATTTACCATCTGACCCCTCACTCCAAGTGGACGAGACAGAGCGTGCCCAGGAGGAAGTCTCAGGCCTGGTGAGTGTGTCCTCCTCGCTGCCGGCAGACGCTGCCCGTCACTCTGAGGAAGGACAGTCCCTGCTGCAGTAAACACATACTAAGCATCAGTAAAACTCATAAATCACCACAGAGCCTCTCGGAAAGATTAAAGGAGGCAATACATCGACAGTTATTGGGAGGATTTTGCTTCAATGTGCCCAGGTTATATTTGTAATAGTGCGTTCAATAGGGTTTATGGTTGTCTTGTGATGTTAAAATGATTACTTCCTGGGATTATATTACCCTTTTTTTCAGGAATTTATCCTAACATTTAGTTTATTCTGGATGTATTATGTGGTAGTCAACAGAGATGGCAAAAGTACACACATCCTTTACTCAAGTAGAAGTACAGATACTCGTGTTTAAAGATACTCTGGTAAAAGTAGAAGTACTGACTAAACTTCTTTACTCAAGTAAAAGTAAAGAAGTATGGGCTTTGAAATGTACTTAAGTAAAAAGTACCCATAACTACCAACTGTTTTAAAGAGTACCTGACCTCACTTTATGTTAATAGAACAATAATGTTATTGTTAGCTAAAGAATGTTTCGAAGCTGAATAACGTCAAAATGACAAAGTTCTCATTGGTCGCTTATCCCATCTTTGAGGTAGAAAACGACACGTTGAAGACCAAACAGAACACAGTTTTTCACTGTATCATGAATTTTACGTATGAGTGGCTGTAATGGAGACTCTGACCGTCTTTATGGGGCTGAACTGAGGTTATTGCTGCTGCAGTGTAAGCAGTTTTGCTTTGAGGGTCGTGGCATTGCTGTCTATAGAACAATGAAAGGGAGGAAACAAAGGTAGAAAACACAATATTTGTTTATTCTCTTACAGATCTTCATTGTGTGCATGCATGGTGTTTGTCGTAGTGAGGTAGCACCCTACAGCGGGTCCCATGACCTTTAAAGAGTAGTACAAACAAAGCCATAAAACACATTCCCCTTCCAGGTGCATCTCATACAAGCAGCTGATCTCTTTATCTATGTGCCATAAAACAATTATGTGACCTGATGAACCAGGGTCATTGGTTATTGGAGTCATTTCACAGATCCTCCCTATACTCGGGTGTAATCTTCATTACATCTAAAAGCCTACACCATGTGATGAAGTTTAACATTCTCACAATAACATCTACCCAATAGACTCACTTGTGGAAGAGTTTGCATAGTTTACATTTGCTTTCTGTTCATTCAATCTGAAATACATTTTTCCACACATCTGAATTGTAACAGCCATTGTGAGTCGCTTGAAAAGCAATTAAATCCAGTTAAAATGTTAATGTTAACTTAAGGTCAGACTAGATCTATGATGGTGGCATTTCTGCATTAATGAGGTCTGGAGAGTGCCTCATTGCTTCAGTACAGTACTCTTCAGTATCACCATACATGATAATATTTCCAATATCTTCCAGGTTACCTTGAAAATCCTGATCAAAATGTCCAGGAAATAACAGCATGTGAATAGAATTATTAATCTGAACCAAATTACGCCACATCATACACTAATTGATTAAAATGTGAACTTAAATTGTGCTGCATTGTGTAGTAGATCCAATGCAATCAATACTTTTTTAATTTATGCTTTTCCTTAAAGTAAATGTTTCTATCAATATTTGACATCAATACATACCTTTATCTACCTTTACATTTTCACACCTTCTTCTCAGCAGTAACCACACTTCCTCCCTGCTACTATTGTGACAAAAACAGCCTGACACTATCTTCCAACACTCTCCGTTATGAGTGTGAGAGATTTAATTGTTTCTATACATCTACAAACCATCTCCAAGAACGATCATGGAGCAAACAGGAAATTAAGACTGAACTGAATTTGAAGCAATTGACACCAAACTGCGGGTCTGGTACTGATTGTTCATGTTTGAGTGAAATAAATAAAGAGCAACAGAAAGGACACTGATTACAGCGACTGTACAACAAATGAAATGCTCCCCAACTCAAACTAAGTTACAGGTACATTTGAGGAGACGTTATGAAAGAAACAACTTCTCTACTGTTGATCACGAGGCTCCCTCTCCCTGAGCAATTAACCCAGATCGAAAGATTTTTTGACAGCTCCAGTTAACTTCCCGCCCCTGTCTCTTGGTTGCTGCATTTTGAAATAACACTCAACAGAACAACAAGGCAGACTCTCCCAGAGTGCTCATTAGCCAACCCCGTCTCTTTCTCTGCCTCCACTGCAAGCATCACGCAGCGGCGCTTACTGTGGTACTCAAACCAGACTCTGTGAATATGACGCGCTCTGAAATTAATGTCTTGAGCTGAAATGAAGCTTTAGGACACATGATTTCAGAAGCTTTTCTGTTATGGATCTTTTCATTATAAACCCTTTGTCTATTTCCTCTCAGTCTGTCTCAACCTTCTGGTCTCTCTCCTTCCCTTCCATCCCCCGGCCTCTCCATTTCTTCTATTTTAAAATCCCTTCCCTTGCATTGATTTTCTTCCTCTCCTCTCCTCCTGTGGGATTTTCTCTCCTTCTTGTGAGAGTCCATTTTGTTCAACAGTTGCCACACAGAGCGGTTCTGCAGTTTGAGCTGAGGCTCTGGGGAAACGCTCTGTCAGACAGAGAGAAAAATGGGGAGGCGGATTCACTGCAAGGTTGCCGATTAGAAGTCGCCTATTTACCTCTTTCTTCCTGCCTCGCTTCGCATCGATTGTGAATTTGATGTCTTCATATTAGGGAATGCAAAAGCATCAGCTATCCTTTAACAGTTTATTGCATTCTTACAGTCTTATTTTCTTCAAGTGATTTTGAAGTCTATTTTGATCAATTTAGAAATGTGCTGCAGCCTGCTCTCCAACTGGGGCTCAAATTGAATATATTTCATGGAAAATGTGCAATTGGTTGCAAATCTTCAAGAGATAACGCATCAATCTTGATTCCAGCGTTATTACTTCAGCTTGCTTTCATAATACTGTAACTGCAAAGCAAGTCACACTTTATATATTATCAAGGCATCATTTTCTCTCTGCAGCTGCATGTGCTAGGTTTCAGAGAAGCACTGTATATGTGCGTCCCCAGAGGAGTTCTTAATGTTATTGGTATTGGTATTGAATTTCAGATTAATCAAGCTCGTATTTTTTATGACGGTAAAATTGCCCTTCCAGCACATTTGGAAGAGATTGGATTGAGATTGCAGATGCTGTTTCATTGCAAGGCTGTAATTGACACGAGGCTCTTACAGCAGCTATTACAGACATCTTCAGTACATTAAAAAGAAAAGAGTGTGGTTCAAGAAGACAACTGAATAATGGTATGAAAAATTCAGCTTTGTACACAAGTATTGGAGTAAATCTAAGTGCATCTGTTTAGTTTTTTTGCTTTTTTTTTTAATATGTTGTATCATCATATGTTAATATCATGAACATACTGTATGAGGATAAGAGTAAAACAAGACAGATGTTTGGGAAGGTGTTATCAGTGTGGGTGCGTGTTTCTAGTTTGACCCAGACTGTTAGGGCTAAAGTTGTCCCGCTGGAGAGCAAAGCAGGGTGGACCCAAGTGCAGGATAAGAAACTGAACAACAACAGCTGAATGCAACTCATGCCCATTGAGCCCATTCAAAAAAGTAATAAGTATTTTTGCTTTAATGGGTTTTTATTTTGTTTTCCCTTTTGTGTAGTGAGTGATATACGTTTGTGTGCATGTAAATGGTCTGCAAAGGCTAAACTCCCTGTGTTCCCTCCAGAGGGAGTTTCTCTCCCACACTCCCCCACCCTGCCTGAAACGCCGCCATTGGACTCCTTTGTTTACTTCCAGGACATAATGGCATCACTATGTAACACTTGTTCTATTGGATAGCGCTCGACACATTGTACGTGATAGGCTAAGGGGTGGGACATCTCTAGGCGGTTGAACATCACAACAGAGCCGGCCAGCTAACCAATCAGAGCAGACTGTGCTCTGGTTTCAGACAGAGGGTGAAAAGAGGAGCTGCAGCACAGGCAGTATGAGAAAAATAAAGAGCTTTTTGAACATTAAAGCATGTCAACATGTCACAATAGATCACAAAATACAAATATGAACCTGAAAGTGAGCATAATAGGGCCCCTTTAAGACGGCAATTGGTAAAATGCTGATGTGACAACAGACAATGTTGCCCCCCTACTGTGTTGCATTTGCAGATCAAACTTGCCGCTTTGCACTCAATAACATAGATAAACCTCAACTTTAGGGGCTTTGGAGACAAAGACTATGTTGCTCTTCTCATTGGTCTTATTATCTGGCATGCCCCGACAACTAATGCAACTAACCAACTAACTTTCCTCACTACTCGATAACTCTTTAAACACTTAAAGTATTGGAAATCACTCCTCAGTTGGCTCTTAAAACACTCTACAAATTTGCAGTTTAGCTTTTGTCCTTAGCCTCAACAGATGATCGTTCAGCATCAAACCGTCCTCTGCTCCTTGGGTGGTTTCCTGCAGCTGCTCAGATTTTCAAATTGCTGGTAGCCAAAACTCAACAGCTTCAGGTCATTGTACACATCTCTTTCTCCTTTATTTTTAGTTGGAATATCCTTCCCACTTCAGAAAGATTACCACTTTTCTCATATCTTTAGTCTCACTTCTGAATCATACCTGGCAAGCATAAGCCAGAGAAAAGCCGTCTAGGCATCTTGGCAATAACTATATTTGGTTCAGCAATGCAAGTTTTTTAGACATCTGTGTAAGAGTCTGGATGCTTATGACCACTTTTTCTAAACTGTATTTCTAGTTCAGATCCCCAGACAGCTTTCACCGGCTAATCACCGGAGAAATGCTCTCTGGGATTCTCTCTCCACTGCTCGGGCTAATTTGCTCTAAGCTTTGAAGAAATCCCCTCTACCTCTCTTCTTTGCTGTCATTTGAGCCTGTCTCCCCTTCATGATCCTTACAGCGGCGCAGACATATTGTAAAGGCAAGGAACCTCTCAACTTTGCAGCCTTTAATATTGTACATGTTGGTAACCTATGCATTAAAGCCGCTGTCCAATCCTCTAAGGCCATGTCTACGTTAATGTCATTTGAAAGCTATCTGAAAAGTTGGGCGTCCATCCCAAATAAACTGGCATATTCACATTCAATTTGTTTGACAATTTGTTGTAACTTTTTAGTAGAGGATAAAGACAGACGCAATTTCATCCATCAAGATTACAATTCAGGATAAGATGAATGTGGTGAAGGTCCTTGAGTAGGCATACTTTGCAGTGCAAGAATAAACAAAGGTAAAACCTCCTGTTGACGTGCACAACAGTCTGGCAACATTGGCCATGAGCTGAAAAACAATGACGGCAAAGCTTTTGTTTGATTGCCTCCATTAACAATAGACAAGAATGTGCCTTATATCATGTGAGAAGTCTTTCTACCTATGTGTGGCTCTATGTGTGGCAGGGTCATTGAGTTGTTTGGTGTCGACTGAAATATGTCAACAACTATTGTATGGATTACCGTGACTTTTTGTACAAACATTCATGGTTTCTTGATAATGTGTCTTACTGACTTTAGCGACCTCTGAATAATCCTCTACCATGAGGCTGACATCTGTGGCTCAGAGTGAAATGTCTAGCCAGTGAAGGAATTGGATTTAGTGCAGATATTTATGCTTATTACATCATGTTAATAACTTTGGTGACTACTTAACTTGTAAATGTGTCTAATATTTTGTCAATTTTATGACCAAATTCCTTTTATTAAGCAAAAAGCACCAGCCTCAGACTCTATCCTATTTTGCGGATTTGTTTGTTATATTTAGTTTTGTGTGGCTAGCGTCTTCAGTCCTTTGTGTTCTCTTTGGCAATGCCTACAGACTCTTTCATAACATTTATTTATAAAATAATTTTCCTTTTATCAGAACTGTGGGTATGACATCTTTGTTCACAGGACACAAAATTGAGCCAAATGTCTCTTGTTTTGTGGCCGTGGAGGAGTCAAAGAATTTGTTCATTTAAAACAATCAACTTCCTCAGTCAGTAATTACCCTGAGGGGAACTCCCCACCATCATAATAATGATTGAATTAATTATAAGCTGTCACCTAGAACCTGTTACAGCCTGCTTTCTGTCACACAGCTGCCGTGTCGTATCTGGAATAACGAAACAGAAGATTATTTACTGTACGTGTGGCATGTGTATCTGACACGTGTGCAGTATGACCTATTTTTGCAGCAAAGTCACCCCCCCCGAGGTTGCACTGTAAGGCAGAGCAGGCTCTCAGTTGGTGGTCCTGACTTCTGACTAGCCCACAACATCTACTCCTAAGGCGAGGGCAAAATATAACACACAGAGGAAGAGTATTTGAAAAATATGACTTTGTGTTTTTGAGGACACGATCACAGATGTCTGGTTTTTTGCTTTCTCTGCTCATACTTCTATTCATAGATGATGTTTTCTACTTGCACGCTTCACTCAATCTGCTCAATCTGCTGTCTAGTTGACCTCCACTTTTAATAGAGACTTAAAGATCCAGCCACCATCCTCTTCTATGAATAATTGAGGGCTTCCCGCCGTACAGACGGAGATCCTGGAGGATGAGGGAGAGGAGGAAGAGATGCTCAGTATCCATTGCTCCAATCTTCAGGACGGGCTATAATGAAATAATAAAAAAGATTGGATGTGTTGTTCGGTAAACACGGAGTTTGAGGTGTTTTTAATCAAGCAGACATTTTGAAACTTGAGGCCAACAGCTTAAATAAAAGCATTTCCTGACTTCTTTGGTTTTTATCCAGGGATTGAAGCTCTCTTAACTCATTGATTGGATTTAACTGTGAATCTGAGATAAGGCTGCTGCTGCTCGAGAATAAAGGGAACAAGGATTGTTGTGCTTCAGATGATATGCGGGTCTCATTTCTTTAAGGCTGATACAGATCACTCCCCAACGATCAAGCCCCTCGGTCTGTTTGTAGCCCTGCATTTTAATGTTGATTTCATAACTGTGCCTTGACATAGTATAGAAGACACAGATGTACTCCTCCATACTATAGCGTTATGTAACGCAAACTGTTTTCTGTGTTCTGTCGCAGTATTCTTTTCTCCTAAGCATCCAGTTTGTCACATCGAATCAAATCAAGAGAGAATTTATAGCTCAACCGTGTAGTACATTTTACACGCTGCACATTTGCATTATGGTACACTCTGTACCGAGAGGATTTATAATTATTGGCACAGCAGCGCAAATATGCTTTTATCTTTATTTGGAAGTAACATATTGAGAGTTAATCCTTCCTGTTTGTGTTATTTCTGCTGTGCGTAGAGGTAACATAAGTAAGATTTATAAAAGACCTCCTTTTTTTAACACTTATCTGTTAAAAATGTCATTCCTGTTTGTGTTGTGCAACATGTTTCCCACATTCGTGTCTAAGGGGTCCATGAGTGTTGCATGACAGAGTATAGCTGAAAGCCAGTAGAGGATGTACTGCACTGTCTTCAAGGACTTTTTGACTATTGTGTTTGTAAATTGGGGATTTGGCCCATATTTTTAACGAATTGTGACAGATGCTATTACATTCCTTTTTTTCTCCTGTTCCCAGCACCGCTGTCATTTCACTCAGTGTTGACATCAACATTACTACTTTCCCCAAAACTCAGAATTCTAAGTTTTCAAAGAACCAAGTGACTGATCTGAGATGTCAAAACCGCGCAGCCCCGAGCTGCTGCATTGACACTGCACAATAGAACAAGCCTTTATCAGCACATCCGCTAAATGTTTCACTGAAATGTAATCCAAATCCAAATGAGCTTTGGGGCTATTTTTTCCTTCATAGAAAATATGCCATTATCCCCATGAAACTAGAGGACACTGGATGGTGTGTGCAGTCTCTGCTTTCATGTTTCACACAACATTTGCTGCAGAAACGTGTGACAGATTGAACTTGCTATAAAGAATTGTCATTAACACAAGGAACATTTTCCAAAAGGATTCATTGATGCTTAAACTAAGTTGAGTTAGACAAACTGGTTCAGGAAATGTTCAGTGTTAGCCCACAGTCTGATATGAGGCCTGCAGGCATATTCAGATGATACACAGGAAAACATGAGCAGTTCCTTACCGGCCCACTTCTCAAGGATGAGCTTTTACATTAGACCCTCTCTCCCACGGCCGGGCCGCGCATGTATTATACAGAAGCCCGAAGGCAAAACAGCTTAGATCGATCGGATGAATAAACGGGTCGAGACCAAAGCGTTGATGAAGCAGACATTGATCTGACCAATCCCACGAGTCCCTGGAACAGCATCCACATCCAATGTTTCTCGAGTGCTTTCATTTCATTTCCCTGAAACAAGTCAAGTGTCTCCTTGCATGCTCAGCGGAAAGAACATTTGAATTTTGTATTACAGAGTTTCTCTCGCAATCTGATTTACCATATACGGTATATCTGTGATCTGATGTTTGCCTGATATCTGCAGATGGGCTACAGATTTTGCAAAACAAGTAAATATTACTAAAATATTTAAACAGAAGCAAGATATGGGTATTTTCTCACCCTTTACTATCAAGCTGCAGTTTATGAGTTGTACATTATTTATTAATGGTTATTAAATATTTTAGCAATGCTTTAGAGATCAGTAATAGATATTAGACCATTTTTTGTGAAGGGGACTCTTTAATCTTGCTGGGAGACTTCAACGCACATGTGGGCAATGATGGAGACACTTGGAGGGGCGTGATTGGGAGGAACGGCCCCCCTGATCTGAACCGGAGTGGTGGTTTGTTACTGGACTTCTGTGCTAGTCATGGATTGGCCATAACAAACACCATGTTCAAACATAAGGATGCTCATAAGTGTACGTGGTACCAGAGCACCCTAGGCAGAAGGTCCATGATCGATTTCGTTATCGTATCATCGGACCTGAGGCCGTATGTTTTGGACACTCGGGTAAAGAGAGGGGCGGAGTTGTCAACTGATCACCATCTGGTGGTGAGTTGGGTCGAGTGGCGGGGGAAGCCTCTGGACAGACCTGGTAAGCCCAAACGTGTAGTTCGGGTGAACTGGGAACATCTGGAGGAGGCCCAAGTTCAGGAGGCCTTCAACTCACACCTCCGGCGGAGCTTTTCGGGCATTCCTGTGGAGGTTGGGGACATTGAACCAGAGTGGGCGGTGTTCAAAGCCTCTATTGCCGAAGCCGCGGCGGGGAGCTGTGGTCTCAAGGTCTTAGGTGCCTCAAGGGGCGGTAACCCTCGAACCTCCTGGTGGACACCGGTGGTCAGGGAAGCCGTCCGACTGAAGAAGGAGGCCTTCAGGGATTTGTTATCCCGGGGGACTCCCGAGGCAGTTGCAAGGTACCGACACGGCCCGAAGGGCAGCAGCCTCAGCCGTGGCCGAGGCAAAGCAGCGGGTGTGGGAGAAGTTCGGAGAAGCCATGGAAAAGGACTTTCGGGCGGCACCAAAGTTGTTCTGGAAAACTGTCCGACACCTCAGGAGGGGGAAGCAGGGAACCATCCAAGCTGTGTACAGTAAGGATGGGACGTTGTTGACCTCAACTGATGGAGTGTTAGGGCGTTGGAAGGAACACTTTGAGGAACTCCTGAACCCGACAACTCCGCCCTCTATGTTAGAGGCAGAGCTGGAGTATGACGGGGGATCAACACCAATCTCCCGGGGGGAGGTCACTGAGGTCGTCAAACAACTCCACAGTGGCAAAGCCCCGGGGGTGGATGAGATCCGCCCAGAAATGCTGAAGGCTCTGGGTGTTGAGGGACTGTCATGGTTGACACGTCTCATCAACGTTGCGTGGAAGTCGGAAACAGTACCGAAGGAGTGGCAGACCGGGGTGGTGGTTCCCCTTTTCAAAAAGGGGGATCAGAGGGTGTGTGCCAATTACAGAGGCATCACACTACTCAGCCTCCCCGGGAAAGTTTACTCTAAGGTACTTGAAAGGAGGGTCAGGCCGATTGTCGAACCTCAGATTGAGGAGGAACAATGCGGATTCCGTCCTGGTCGTGGAACGACGGATCAGCTTTTTACTCTCGCAAGGATCCTGGAGGGGGCCTGGGAGTATGCTTATCCGGTCTACATGTGTTTTGTAGACTTGGAGAAGGCGTATGACCGAGTTCCCAGGGAGTTACTGTGGGAGGTGCTGCAGGAGTATGGGGTGAGGGGGTCTCTACTCAGGGCCATCCAATCTCTGTACTCCCAAAGCGAGAGCTGTGTCCGGGTCCTCGGCAGTAAGTCGGACCCATTTCCGGTGAGGGTTGGCCTCCGCCAGGGCTGCGCTTTGTCACCGATCCTGTTTGTAATATACATGGATAGGATTTCGAGGCGTAGTCGTGGGGGGGGGGGGGGGGGGGGGCTGCAGTTCGGTGGACTAAGGATTGCACCACTGCTTTTTGCAGATGATGTGGTTCTAATGGCTTCATCGGTCTGCGACCTTCAGCACTCACTGGATCGGTTCGCAACCGAGTGTGAAGCGGCTGGGATGAGGATCAGCACCTCCAAATCTGAGGCCATGGTTCTCAGCAGGAAACCGATGGACTGTCCACTCCAAGTAGGGAATGAGTCCTTACCCCAAGTGAAGGAGTTCAAGTATCTCGGGGTCTTGTTCTCGAGTGAGGGAACAATGGAGCGTGAGATGGGCCGGAGAATCGGAGCAGCGGAGCGGTACTGCAGTCGCTTTACCGCACCGTTGTGACGAAAAGAGAGCAGAGCCAGAAGGCAAAGCTCTCTGTCTACCGGGCCATTTTCGTTCCTACCCTCACCTATGGTCATGAAGGATGGGTCATGACCGAAAGAACGAGATCGCGGATACAAGCGGCCGAGATGGGTTTTCTCCGCAGGGTGGCTGGCGTCTCCCTTAGGGATAAGGTGAGAAGTTCAGTCATCCGGGAGGGACTCGGAGTTGAACCGCTCCTCCTTCGCGTCGAAAGGAGCCAGTTGAGGTGGTTCGGGCACCTAGTAAGGATGCCACCTGGGCGCCTCCCTAGGGAGGTATTCCAGGCACGTCCAGCTGGGAAGAGACCAAGGGGTAGACCTAGGACCAGGTGGAGGGATTATATCTCTTCGCTGGCCTGGGAGCGCCTTGGGATCCCCCTGTCAGAGCTGGTTGATGTGGCCAGGGAAAAGAAAGTTTGGGGCTCTCTGCTGGAACTGCTACCCCCGCGACCCGACCACGGATAAGCGGGAGAAGATGGATGGATGGATGGATGGACCATTTTTTGTAATAGCCCTAAATAAGAGCATCTTTTTGGATGCCAGGTTGTTGTATTTACTACTCAAGCAATACTTTTGCAATCTAAAAATAATAATATTAATGTTTTCTTTTGCTTTAATCTTAACTTTTCAAGCTAACCACATGCTGGCACTGGCTTCGTGCCAGTCATACTGAGTGGTTTTGTTCTTCTCATTCATGAATCATCGAGAAAGATATTAGCATTATACCAAATCCTTTAATTACTTTGTATTATAAGCTGATTAGGTTATAACTTGTCTATAAATCATCACTATGAGATTATATGATGCTGCTATTAGTTTCAGGTAACAAACCATCTACGAAATGTTCTCTTTTAATAGATACCTTGTCATCCACCTGAAGCCCCAGTGAATTGCGATTGCTTAGGCAGATATATACAGGGGTGCACATAACTGGTACGCAGGTACGCATGCGCGGCACAAATCTGAATTGGGTAACGTCACTTGTGTCACTACGTGCCTTTGCGTACCTCAAAACATCAAAACAAAACACATATTTCGTCTACACGTGTTTCTTGTCAACACTCAATGGAGTAAACTACTAGACATGTCAAAAAAAAACAAAGACATTAAGCAGCTACGTTGCCGTTTCGCTCCCTGCAAAAAATCTTCGGACTTTCTATGACTGATTGAACTGGAGCTGGGCGAGCCGCGCAGGACATAACCGACGGACCTGTGAAGCTTTACAGGAGGCAGAGGCTTAGATCACTGGACGACAGAGTTGTTCACCGTGTGCACAGACAGGGTTAACGTCGGTATGAACAACAGAATTGTGCCAAAACTCCGCCAACTGGCTGCAGTGGGAGACTCCCCTGTGCACATTCTGTGCCCCGCGCACACACTGGAGAACTGCGCAAAATCAGCTGATCACAACGTTCACGCTCTGTGGTTAAGCTGCTGCAGTTTTATTTACAACAAAATTGAGTAAAACACACAGTTGCAAACTTACTCAGGGTGTTAATGGAACAGTTTGAAATCAGACAGAGGTGGAAGAAGTACTCAGATCTTGTGTAGGAATACTCTGTTACAGTAAAAGTCCTGCATTCAAAATATTACTCAAGTAAAATTAGAAAAGTATTCTCATCAAAATATAGTTAAAGTACCAAAAGTAAAAGTAGTCATTGTGCAGATTGGTCCATTTCAGAATAATATATATGATATGTTTTATAATGATTGATCATTAAAGTGTTCTCAAAGCTGGTAAAGGTGCAGCTAGTTTGAATGACTTTGTATACTGCAGGGTAGCTTGTGAATTTACTCCAGGTGGAACTAAAGTCTGATTTAACACTTGATTATATTTCACATCATTCATCCACATCTGTGAAGTAACTAAAGGTATTAAATACATGTAGTGGAGGAAAAATACACCATTTACCTCTGAACTGTAGTGGAGTAGAAGTACAAAGTAGCATCAAAGTCAAGTAAAGTACAAATATCTCAAAATTGTACTTAAGTACAGTACTTGAATAAGTGTACTTAGTAACTTCCCACATCTGAAATCAGATATGACTTCAAGTCATGTGATAATTTCTTAGTATTTGATCCTTCAACTTGGCCTCAGGAAATGCAAGGACTTCACAGTTTTGGCAACAAGTTTTGGAGAAAGCAAATCGGAGGCTTAAAAAGAGACAGGGAGGTGCATCTTCATCATTTTCATCATTTAGCATGCAAGAAGTGTAAATAGAGGACAGTGAAGCAGGGACCACGCTTCGTGTGGGGTGAGTACCAAACGCTGTCTCCTGGTACTCATCTGAGTAACTCACTCAAAAAGTTATGTGCACCCCTGGATATAGAGGTAAAAAAAAAGTTCAAGATATTTATTTTAACAAACAAGAAAGTATTTCTAGCATACACCACCTATTGTTATAATGAATCCCAGAGTAAATGAACATGAAAAGTATATGGCCTCAAACACTCCCTCTGTCTCCTGATGTATTACTGATTCATGAGAGTAAATGAAGGGGAACATGTATTCTACGTGGGCGGATGGATTACAAGTTTCTCCTGCCATTTCCTTTTAACTCTCACCCCTGTGGCAGAATATTGAAGTGTTGTAAGATTCTCCTGAAAACAATTTCACAGTATCTAGAAGAAATAACATGTTGGCTGTTCCCTCTCAGCCCTTTTCAGAAAATGTTCACCTCTCCAGCACTTCGTCTATTTCAGTTTAAGTGAAAAGGGTTTGGTTGCATTCGAGCGGAAATTGATTAGCGGAATGGCAAAGTAGGAAGGCTGCTGACTAACGCTAAAGATGAGCACTTACATTTTGTAACGTTAGGAGACTGAGTGGAGTTTCACCTGAAACTTAGGCACACCAGAAGTGGTTGAATACAGACATTAATGGACCTGCTTTGACCTTCAATAAAGAAGCTTCCCTCTTGGATGTTTAGTAGAAAAGGATAAAGACTTAGCAATAAAATAATAACTTAAAAATAAACCCAGTAGAGTAGAGAGTGCAGATCTCCGCCAGATGCGCTCCCTCTTCCCTCCCACACAAAGATTAGCTGAATCTCACTAAATTTTCCCTTCTTCCTTCCGGAGATAACAAAAACAGGGATTTATTCATCTCATATTGTGCCTTACTTAAGTGGATCATGAATGCTTAGTGAAATGGCCTAAACAGGATAATTTTCCTCCATTGAGTTGAAGTATCTCTTATAGTTCTTCTGAAAAATGGAAAACAAAAGTATGATTACGAATAAAATGGGAGCATGATAAGAAGTAAAAGGGGACCTTGGACGGAGCCGTGTGGTACTCCACAGTTGAATGGAACATCAAATGAGCCAAAATTACCAGGATTAACTACAATCAGCATTTAGAGAGGTGCGTATCCTACACCGTTTCTGAGACAAAAAATTAAGATTTTATGATTTTCTCACGGGGGAAAGGAAATCAAGCCCAACTATAAAAGAAGGGAGGGAGGTATAAAAGTATAAACAAATTGCGAGATTTATTCAATTAAAGCTGGTGTAAAAACCTCAAAACTGAGAGAGCAAGCTAGGTAAACAAAAGGAAAGTAACAAAGCCAAACAAGATGACAAGAGGAAAGGGGAGCTGCAAATCCACAGGGAGAACACAAGGAAAAATACAGAAACAGAAAAGCTGAACAACACTGTTCAAGACATTAAAGGGCGCTGGCTGCAAAGTCCATAGGGACTTGGCTTGGCAACTGGAAGTTCATCAGTTCAAGTCCCGGAAAGACCAAGTGCTACCGAGGTGTCCCTGATCAGGGCACAGTTCCCTACACTGCTCCCCGGGCGCCGTACATAATGGCAGCCCACTGCTCCTAACACTAGGATGGGTCAAATGCAGAGACCACTGAAATTCCCCACGGCGATTAATAAAGGTCCATCTTATCTTATCTTATCTTAAATTGTACAATGATGACGGACTGACAAAGAAAACACTTTGACAGACAGGCTTATATAGAGACAGGACTAATAACATTGTCAAGACACAGCTGGAGAGGGTAGGTAAAGACATAAGGGCAGCAAGGAGATCACACACAGTTGGAAAGAATCAGAGCAAGGCAAACAATTAGAAAGGCTGGAAAGATTCTGAGATCTTTAGTGGAAGTGGACACAGTTTATACTTTGTCAGAAATTAGATGTGTACTTGCTTTTTTTTAAACAGGTTTTCACTCTTTCTTTGGAGCAGAAGTGTGTTGTGTGCATTTGTTGCTGGGCTTTCTGAGTAAATATCTGCACAAACACTGGCAGCCTGTCAGATCAAACCATTCTAGGTTTGTTAGTTAGTATGAACTCTAACTGTTAGTACAATAACATATAAACACAGGTTCAATCACTAATTCTTAGCAGCATTTCTTTTAAAACACTGTTAATAATTCATTAAAAGATGCATTTTTATGGTTTTGTTCTGACTTTTTCTTTTAGCTTGACCTCTTTGTCTGCACTCAATTTTAACGTCACAAAAACAAAGATGTGTTATTTCTCACCCCTGGGATTTACATAACTAGATAACAGCAAGGACCCTTGTTAGGTGCGTAAAGTTAACAACATCCCTGAGGAAAGACACTCCATGGAAAGCAATTAGACAGCCATCCTTAGCCCCCATTACGCAGCCAATCGTTTGACATACTCTGCTCTTATTAGATTCCTGCACTGTAGTATCAGTTGCTTCTCAGGATGCCAATACATTCATTTCCCCTCAGTTGTTTGCTTTTAAATGACTCCCGATGCAGTGTCGTTGTTGTTCGCATCATGTTTATGCAGGAAGACTATCCTTTGAAGTTGTTTTTGTCTAAACTGGTCCAAGAGGATATGCACCACAGCCTACGAGCATGGCAGCCACATCAGAGGGAGCGAGATGAGGCATGTTGTTGTTTATGTTGTTATCATTTCATGCTGATGGACTACAGTGCACACTGTGGCTTTAGAAATGCTCGCTGTGCCCCCGGGCTTGCAGCCAGCCGAGCAGCCTGTGGGTGGAGTTGAGCCCACAGAACTCGGAGGCGGAGGATTTGGAAGAAAGACTAAAGTCGTCTTTACTCCGCCTCATTAGAAGCACATTAGAGCCCACTGTGCACCACCCACTCAGCTACACCGCCTGACCTGTTCTCAGCAGCTCTTTCTACACACGCTTTGGCACACAGGTGTAAGGGCAGGGCTCCAGCACAAGCAGAAAAACCCTCCTATAAATAAGTCCAAGAGAAAGTTGATGCCCATGATCGGTTTCATTACAGTAAAGTGCAGAAGCTGCGCAGTGGTACAGTTAAAACTGGGGTTACGTACTGTAACCCAGTTTCTATGAGTATAGGCGCAGCCCTCTAAGGCTATCGCTATTGGGTAATCCCCCTGCGCATGCGCAGCACTGACAGACTTAATCCACGCCCACCTATGACGTGGGCCCCACCTGCGGACTCACTTCCGTATAAATAGGAAGTAGGCCCTACAATCTGCTCCCACACAAACAGCTTTTCTTCAGCTATTCGCGGAGCCAGTGGGGCCCGAACCTTAGAGGGCTGCGCCTATACTCATAGAAACTGGGTTACAGTACGTAACCCCAGTTCTATATCGTATAAGGCTTCGCCCTCTAAGGCTATCGCTATTGGGTTAAGGGCGAAGCAGGATGTAGTCTACTCCCCACTGATCCGTCCGTTACCAGAAGCCCAAAACCACACCTACTCAATTAATAACCCATGCCCATTTCGCCATGCGTAATGGAGAATCACATTCCCAGGAAAAATAGCATTAAAAATGAATATTCTCCATACGGGAATGAAGGTAGGCTAATTAGGCTACCTGTCGTTAAAAAGTAGAGACCAAAGTCCCACTTGTTAAACCTATCAAAGAGGGAAAAAGGCAGCTCTCTAAGTGCCGACAGGCAGGAGAGAGGGCCCGTAGTTGAGTCCCCGACATTACTCACTCTGACAGGACACTCAGTACTGAGTGTGTCAGAGAGGAATGGGAGACATCTCTCAAATAGAAACGAATAAAAGAACAGGGGGAAGACCAAGATGCAGCAGTGCAAATGTCTTCCACTGTCATTCCTCCGTGCAACGCCGTAGAGGTTGAAATTCCTCTGGTGCTGTGCGCTTTGATGTTCTCCGAGGGATCAGAGGGACTGGCGGGAAAGCGTACAATAACACCCTGGGCCAAGGTCTGTGTGCGAACGCGTCCACCCCCAGGGGGGGGTGATCCTGCGTTCTCAGGGAGAACCAGAGAGCACATTGCGCGTTCCCACGTGCAGCGAACAGATCCATCTCCGCTCTCCCGAACCTGCTCCACACCTGGGAGACCAGCTCGTGGTGGAGGCTCCAGTCCCCTTGTCGAGGACCTCCTCTGGACATGAGGTCTGCCCCTCTGTTCAACTCGCCGGGAATATACACTGCTCTGACAGAGAGTACGTGTGTGCGAGCCCAGCACAACAGTCGCCTGGCTATGTTCAGCAGCTGCGCTGATCGTACACCTCCCTGACGATTTATGTAGGCTGCCGCTGCCTTGTTGTCTGTTCGAATCAACACATGTTGATTCCACAGTAACGGGGCGAAGTGCTGGATTACTTTCCATACGGAGAGTAATTCCAGCACGTTTATATGGAGAGACATGTGAGGCGGCCACTGTCCCTCCACTGCCTGCGACATGCACGTTCCTCCCCACCCTGAGAGAGGTGCGTCTGTGAACACCGTGGTGTGTGACGTCACTCTGCCCAGGGGAATCCCCACTGACAGGACGTGGAGATTTTTCCAGTAGGTCAGATATAAACCCACCGAAGGAGGAATGTACACCATGCTTCTCTTCTGACGCACGGGGTCGATGCGCAGGCGAATAAACCACCTCTGGAGTCTGCTCATGTGAAGGAGACCCAGGGGGATCACCCCGTGACCAGCTGACATCATGCCTAACAGCTGCATCACGGAGAGGGCTGTCACCACCCTGCGGGGTGTGACGTGCCGGAGGAGAGCTGTCAGATTCTCCACTCTCCGCTGTGAGAGTCGTGCTCTCATGCGGGCTGAGTTGAATTCCACTCCCAGATAAATGATAACCTGGGAGGGAAGAGGACAGCTCTTCTTCCAATTGATGATGAAACCCAGGCTTGACAGATGAAATACGAGTTGTACCGTCTGTAAAGCAGCTTCCTCCCTGGAGCGAGCCAGCAACAGCAGGTCGTCCAGATAAAATAACACTCTCATCCCTCCTCTGTGTAGCGGCTCCAGAGCCGTCTCCACCCACTTTGAAAAAGTGCGTGGAGCCAGGGAATAACCGAACGGCAGTCGATTGAACTGGTACGATATTCCCTGGAATGAGAAACGCAGGAATTGCCTGTGTTTTGGGATGATGGTTATGTGGAAGTAGGCATCCTTCAGGTCTATAGAGGTGAACCAATCTCCCTGGTGAACACACTCCAGTACCTGTTTGATTGTCAGCATATGAAAAGGTCTTTTCATTATAACCCTGTTGAATGCTGACAGATCGAGGATGGGTCTCATCCCCCCGGTCTTTTTCGGGATAAGAAAATAACGGGAGTAAAACCCCCGATTTTCTTCCCCTTGAGGAACCCTGGAAATTGCTCTCTTTAACAGGAGTTCCTGCAGCTCTGACTGGAGCGCAAGACTGCTGGGTTATGCAACAAGTCCTGCTGCCTATTAACCGATAGATTAACGGCAGCCGGCCTGACTAGTTAGGGGGATATGTGAGAAACAGTTGCTACAGACACACTGTTGGAATTTGAATCATTTTTAATTCTTTCTTCCCACATAACCCCCCCAAAAAGTCATCTTCGGTTCTGCTTCCTCGGAGGCTCTCTCGGAGGAGCAGACCAGGAGCGGGGGTTCTTCATTCCCCTCCGACTCGTCGCCTGCAGATCCTGTCTCTGCGGCGGAGGAGCGGAGACTCGGGACGGTGCCCCTGCAGCTGCCGAAGGGCGATTCTGACGCCGTTGCTGATCTCGCCGCTGCCCGCGTTGCCCCCGCTGAGACTGCTGCAGGTGCTGCGGGTGCTGTCGTTGCTGTCGCTGCTGTCGCTGGGGACGTTTGTCCTGAAGCCAGCCGACGTGACGTCTTATGTCGTCTGCCTGTTCTGACGCAGACTTCATAGCCTCCACCATGGTGTGGAACTGGGGACCGAACAGTCCGTCCGGACTGATTGGAGCCTCTATTTAATCTTTCCCTGCACCTTCCGGTATAGACCCCTGCTGTAGCCACAGGTACCGGTGGACCTGCGTCGCCCACGCCGCAATCCGCGCCTGCGAGACTGCGACTGACGCGCACAGGGTAAGTGCAGTGCTGGTCGCCTTACCAATCTCCTCAGCCTCCACTGAGGACATGGTTTTAGACTGCTCGGACATTTCCACCATGGCATTGGACAGCAACGCTATGTTGTTTTCCGCCGCTGACGCCTGGAACGCACACTGGTGTATGCGGTCGGTCTGTCGGGCGACAACTGATCTCTGGGGGCAGCCAACATGGGTCGCCGTCCGGCAACCGTGGTTAGCCCCAAAGAACGCCGTGAGGTTCGGCTCTCCGTGGCGGCGGAGAGAGGGACCACTGGTTCGTACGCCGGACCGACGTCCACGGAGTAAGACCCCTGGACGCGCCAATCATCCTCGGCCGCAGCAGCAGCGAGAGTGTCCGCTCTCTGCTCTCTGAGGGCCAGAGGAAGACGGGCACAATGTGAGCATGACACCCCGGGAGAGAGAGCCGCGTTCGCATGCTCTACTCCCAGGCAGGACTCACACTGTGAGTGCCTGTCAAAGCTCATAATGTAGCCCGACCCGCATGAAAGGCAATCCCTAACGCAGCCTTGATTTACCTGCCCAGTCTCCATTTTATTACCAAAAACAAAGCTTTTAGGAGGAATGTTTGCTTTTTAGTAAACAGCTCTGAAAAGAACTTGTGCCTGACGGTGCTTCTGCAACGGAGTGCTGAAGAAAAGTGGGAGCAGATTGTAGGGCCTACTTCCTATTTATACGGAAGTGAGTCCGCAGGTGGGGCCCACATCATAGGTGGGCGTGGATTAAGTCTGTCAGTGCTGCGCATGCGCAGGGGGATTACCCAATAGCGATAGCCTTAGAGGGCGAAGCCTTATACGATATAGAACGCTGAAGTCACAGGAGTGGTGGAGTGTGCCAAAAAGCTGTAGATGCAGTCAGACTTTCCCGGCCTTTTTAGATGCAACAGTCAGTCAATAATGTGTGAATGCTGAAACTATTAGTCAGTGAACACATTGGTCAAATAAAAATAAAATGAAACAGTTAATAAATAATTTAAGGAATTGTAACGGATAAAAGTCAAATATGTAGTGAGAAAACAAGAAATTGTATGGGGGTTATTTTTGGCTACAATGAACATCTGTTACTGTTTTCTGACATTTTGAGGACTATATTTTGAGCATGGTTTAAAAAGCATTGAATAAAAAGGATTTCTAATACATTTACAAGTTGGCTACTGTACACTATTCAAAAGAGAATTACTAAAGTGCGGGTACAAGTGCTTCAGATAGTCAATTACAGACGGTAACATGTATAAGACTGTGAGAAAAAAATAAGAAAATAGCATAAGAAACAGAAAGAGCAAGAAAGTGAGAGGCAGTGAGCAAGAGTGAGGATATGAAGGAGGGCGAGATGAATTATAGCTCACTCCTGGAATCAATAATCTTGCGAATCACGGCCCCAGTGTGCTACAGATCTTTTTTTTCCCTTAACCAAGCAGAAAGGGTGACAGATGTAGAGAGCAGAGCCTGATGATTTTTCAGGCTCCCAGAAAAACAGAGAGCGGAGAGAGATGCAGGGAAAATCCTCGCTGTGTCTGAAGGCGCTGAGGGGCGAGCGGAGGCAAACAGACTAAGACAAAGACAGGATAAACCTTAAACCAGGGGTGGTGAACCTCGGGCCTCCGGGCCGTATACGGACCGCGAGACTATTTGGTAAGGCCCTCGAGGTAATTTATAAACACACGCAAAAAAGAAAAAAATTAAAGAAATCTAGACCACAAAATAATTAAACAAGCGAGTGCCTGTTTTTCCTGGCCAAGGTCAGGGTCCTTGAACACAACACGAGCCTAACGTGTCATCACGTGGTATATGTCTCGTCTGACAGGGGTGCAGTTCTGAAGGAGAGCACCAGAACGCCGCCCGTCAATTCACAAATTGCAGTACCCATAAGGACCCGTACACATGCCGCAGTTTTTTGCGTGGCTGTGTCTTTAGTTGAAAGCCCAGTGGCGATCTGCTCATCTGTCATACTGATCATACAGTCAATAACTTTGTTGTTATTAGCATCTGGTTAGCTAGCTATGCTAACGTATATAAGAAGCTTTTTCTCCAACCAGTGAGGTAAAGGCACATCTTTATATGATCATTATAGTTATAAAAACAAGAGAATAAAGTGAACAGGTATAAAATACTATATGACAGTAAAAAAAAGTTGTTATTAATAAACAAGAATACAGTTTGAAAGGGGAGTGATTTGTAAAATATCCATAAAGAAAAATAAAATCTGCTTACAGTTCTGTTTCATATGGATGTTGAGGGATGTATCCATAGATCTCTTAATTTTGCTCTCAAAGTGCACCAGATTGATGCTTTTAACTTCAACATTTAAAAATAAATCTTCCCGGGGGAGTAGCCCCCGGCACCCCCTACAGAAGGTTAGGTCCCCCCCCCCACTTAAATCATGTTCACATGGATAGGAAACTAAATACATTTGCACACATCTTGTGTCCATATCTTTCTGTTTTGGTGGTCCTGCCACAACCGTGCACGTGAATGCATGCGCGAGTCATGGTAAGATATCTGGATCAAGAGGTTGCTTTTTCTTTGCACAGCATGAAAGAAAGGCGAAATGAATGGGCTGTGATTTTAGTATTTTTAAGCAGAGGTCAATAATTTGTAGGGCCCTCGGAGGATGTTGAAAAAATTGAAATGGCCCTTAAGAGGAAAAAGGTTCCCCACCCCTGCCTTAAACAGAACATTTCTCTCCTATTTGTCACAAAGTCTCCCACGCTCCTTGCTTGTTTTCATGTGTTTGCCAGATGTCTTCCCTGGGAGTCTTAATGCCAGTGAAAACAAAAGGAGTCTAATTCGCTGCAGCTATGTCTCACTCTTCAGCTCTACTATGACATGCGTGCAGCTTCCTTATAGCTCTTTGTTGCATTTTTAACCACACTTTGCAATATGAGACAAAATGTTCTCCATATAGCAGAGTGCTATCAGAGGCAGCGAGGAATACAATGATCCAACCTGACAAGTGTGATAGTTATAGTGGTGTCTTTCCTTAAGAGGGATTCACCTCACACCTGTTGGCTGAAGTCATTTGGACTGAAATAGATGATCACCTACCTCTATTGCTCTTTTATTCTTATCTATTATTGTCCTTTTATCTAGTGTTTGCCGATCCATCCTCTACCCTTATATCTTCCTGTCTGTTACCAAAAATATGTATCACATTCTGACATAACATAAAGGACAGGTAGGTAGCAGTAAGTAGTAGTGTACGTTTTATTATAGATCGATGGCACTCAAAGACATCATTTTTAAACCGTCCATCAGTACGGAGTCGACTGGCTGAACTAGAAAAACACCAGTAAGTTCTCGTGTTTGTTTGTTTTTTATTTGTTCATCCGCCATCAGACAGATTTGACCTGATTTTCTAAATCCAAATAAAAAGATGCAGCTGTGTCCTGAATCCCTGTTTGCAAATGACCTATGTCCCAAGGTGCTTTTTTGCCTTGTGTACTGTTTTCCAATAATTTATTTTTATATTTATTGACTGTAATGACTTAGAGAGCTGGCTTAGAGATAGCTTGTCAGAGAAGAGTGACACCTGAAACTGAAAACAGCTGTTTTTTGTTGTTGTAAGACATTCTGCCCAGGAGACATCATTTGTTGCTTCAGGGACTCGGACTGAGACACATTTAAATGCAAATTCTATTCTTTACAATATTGATTACTATTTTCTTCTTGTGCATGCTTTGCAGTTCCCTTGGGACAGTGTGGCACCTCATTAGAGAGCGCTTCAACATCAATAAAAGATCGTTTGTGTTTACACACTTTTGAAACTGCCATTACTAAAGACATTTTATGTTTTTTTAGCAACAACCTGTACACAATTTGATGGGTTTTTTTCTCTTCTCTCCCACAGTCTGAAGACCACCCTGAAGAAGAAGGTTACCGGTGACCTGGTCAACCTGTCAGGCATCCCGCTGTCCGGCCGAGACGTCCACCGCGTGGCCTTCTACCTGCAGAGCAGTAGCGAGGCGGTGTCCACGGTGGACCTGAGCTTCACCGAGCTGCGGGACGAGAGCTTACGGCTGCTGCTGCCCAACCTCGGCTGCCTGCCCAAACTCGCCATACTGGCCGTGAATGGCAACCGCCTGACGATGGCCATCCTGAAAGACCTGACGGATGCAGTGAAGGATCCCAAGAAGTTCCCCAGCCTGGCCTGGGTGGACCTGGGCAACAACGTAGACATCTTCACCGTGCCGCAGCCGCTGCTCGTGGCTCTGCGGCGCCGCTTCGGTTTACGCAGCAGCCTCCCGACCATTTATGAGTACAGGGAGGCGCAGGCGTTCAGCGGATACAACCCGAACTTGGAGACGTCAGTGGAGGAGCCCAGTCTGTACGAGGAGGGCGATGGAGAGGAGGAGGAGAAAGAGGAGGAGGAGGACAGGCTGGAGCTACGAGCATGGGGATGTAGAGAAGGAAATACGTCAAAAAATGTGCCGCTGCACTTCAGTGGGAGGTGATCGCCAGCAGCTGCTGTCTTTAGACTGGCTGCCCCTTACATCCCTCAGAATCACCTCTGTTAGCAGCTGTCATTGTGGCAGATGCTTACCACTTGTTTCCTAAAATAACTGTAAAATAAATAGCTGTGTTGTGTCCCTATGGATGCTCCGACTATTGAAACTCTACAATGTGATGCAGGCAGCTCTGTGGTCGTACAACGTTTTTATTTATTAAGTTTAACTGAACATGTTTGCTGGTTCCCATGCTTTATGTTCCTATTGTTTTGTGCTCTCAAATTTTGATGCTCCCCGTTGTTTTCCACTCAGCTGAGGGTTAAGTGCCTTGCACAATGGCAACACAACAGGAGAGGTTGAGGAAGGATGGGGGGGGGGGTTAATAATTCATTTTTCCCAAGCACAGTTTACCCAGCTGATCTCTCTTCACCCTATTTCTGTGAAAAAAGTCTGAATAAGTCAACTAACTGAATATCTTGCTTACAACATTTTTGGTCTGATGTGTGTGTTTTTAAACAGAACTCAACTGCAGGGAGATTATGCTCACATTAAATATGCGTCCAGTTTTCTTCTGTTGATAGTCGTTATTCAGAAATATATGATGAGTTATAGTGAGTAAATGACACATACTGAATCCATTTTATTTAAACGTCCAGGGTTGAAGCTGCAGGAGTGTTTGATGAACTGATTTCTGCCTCCATCAGTTCTTGTCCCCTTTAGTCACAGATGGCGAGAACAAGATCTATTTTTTCTCAGTAAATAGGACTAGCCCTAGATAATTTGGTCCACTTGTGGTTTGTGAATGAGTCTATTTATGAATCAGACGATAAGCACGGAGAAATAAGCCCACAAAGGCGAACACAGACAATGAAACAGTTACTAACACCTCTGCTTTTATCTTCTGTGTTGCTACATTTGTTTTGGCATGAGTAAACTGCAACAGTTTTTTGCTTCTTTTTAAGGATCTTTTGGGGTATTTTGTTAAATGGGCATGACCATTAGTGTCAACTTCAGATCCCACAGACAGAGAGCATGTTTACATTAATGTTCCAATAAGTGTGATTTATTTTTGGGGGGGGATTTGATCAAAAAATTGTCGCATGAAAACACAACTTCCCACACTTAATCCTGCCTACAGATGTTAATGTGGTCTGTTCTCTTTCCATGCTATTATTCAGGAAAATATGATTATTTGTGTTTACAGGGATGTTAATGAACAGGAAGTGTGTGTGTGTGTGTGTGTGTGTGTGTGTGTGTGTGTGTGTGTGTGTGTGTGTGTGTGTGTGTGTGTGTGTGTGTGTGTGTGTGTGTGTGTGAGTATAATTAGAGTGTTTGCCAGTGTGCATGAAGTGTTGTGGACATGCAGAGTAAATTACTACCTTTGATCGTAGAAATTACATTTGTACTTATTTGCACTTTAAGGATGGAAACGTCCCTCAATGCACATGCTTTGTTTTCAATGGGTTGTTGTTTGTGTAAAAAAGAAACTCACTGAGTCACCCACATCATAATTAAACATTTTAATTTCAATGTTTTGGTTTTATATAATTCATCAACCTACCTACAAATCAGTGTCATGGAAAATATCAATTGTAAATGGAGTTAATTATGCCTTTGGCTCATTAAACCATGGCTCGCTTTTTGAAGTAAAAGTGATGTTGACCTGCTGTTGCTTTCAGAATAAACATGATTTGAATAAAATGTACTTTCTGTGGAGTTTTTGTAATTGGCCTGTCTGAAGAATCCTTTTAGTGACACTGAAGTAAAATGGTGTTAGACAGCATAAAGATATTTGTAATGAGTAATCATGTAACGAGGAATTTCTACAATTTGAAAAAAGTGAAAAAGTGAATGAGAGGATATAATGACACATCTGAAGAATAAGCACGACTAGCTTTGATTATTTATCCAGTCAATGATTTGATCCTTTGAGATCAGGATTACATCTTCAAATTTCACCCATTACACCCACCCTCCTGAAGATGACATATTGTAAAGGGTTTTTTGTACTCTATGCTGTGAATTGTTCCTCAATTATGTTTGTTAAAGAAGATAATGAGTGTTAAATCAGTAAAACAGATTAAAACTATTATTTATTTTTGTATTGATCTCTTTTTGTGCTATTTTTTCTTATGTTGGCTAGGTAGATACAGCTAAATGAAAATGGAAAAACTGTTGAACAAAATGTGAACATGTATGTATAATGAAACTGAATCTGAAATAATAAAAAATAAAACAGATTAAAACAAGGGTTTTAAAGCTTTTACCCAATGCACATTTACAATAAAAGAACAACAACACAAATCTGTGTGTTTTGGCTTCTCTGTCATGTTTCAGATATGAGTAGTTTGCAAACCTCTCAAATGGTTTCACTTAAATAACTGTTGTTGATCCTAAGAGGTTACACACTCCATTATTTCACAATTGTCTTCCTCCCGTGTATCGTGCTATAACCCAAAAGGTTTATCTTGTGACCCTTTAGGGGAGCATGACCCTTATGTTTGGAACAACTGCTTAACTAAAGTAATATTAACTACATCCAATTTGTTTTACATTGTGATATAGCTATTTAACCCTTGTGTGGTGTTCATATTTTTGTTACTCAGCCAGTGTTCGTGGGTCTGGTGGACCCGCTGCCTTTTTGGGCTTCAATTCAACACAATAAAACAATGTTATGTTAAAATACTCAACAGATGTTTACTTCATCTCAATTAAAAGCAATATAAACAGCATATATGGTTAATATTTGCCCTTTTACCTTTGTTAGATTAGATCACATTAATGAATTAAAGTGCTACTCGTTTTTTTGCCCGCTGACCAGCTGGTCCTGTGGCTCGTCTTTTTTGTTATGCTCAATCTCATCCTCTGTCACGAACGAGCTGAGAACCAAAATGCAACGCACGGGAGACCAGGGAAAGTCGGTAACCAGCTTTATTATAACTAGTTTCCACAGAAAAGTTCTGGTGTAAGACAAACCGGCAGACAGTAGGCAAAGGGCTGGTCGGGGACAGGCGAGGGTTCCAGGAGTAGGCAAGTTGAAAGACGCAGTACAGGCAGGGTCAGGGAGCAGGCGAGGAAGAATAGTCCGGGTACAGGCAGGGTCAGGAAACAGGCGAAGCAGGCTGGTCAGGGACAGGCAAGGTCGAAACCGGGAGAGCAATCTGGGAGGTAATGCTGGAAAGAACTGCATGCTGCGAAGTACGATCTGGCACTGAGGTGAGAGTGAAGGGGGCCTACTAGTGGAGCTGATGGGTGTAACAGAGTGTGAGAGAGAAACAGGATGTGACTAAGGTGACTGAGAAATGCTAATGCAAAAATAGGTGAGTGAGGGAGCAGATTGGGACATCCTCTTCTTCAAAGTCACTGTCAGACTCAGAAATCTCAGAAATGTGATCCTCCCATTCTGAAACCTCTTCCTCTTCCTCATCATCAAATGGTTATCTCTCTTCCAGAATCATTTGCAAGGCCCTCTGAGCAGAGAATCTTTTGGCCATCAGTTGTGATAAGGACCCAAACTGGCGAAGCTTTATTTATTGTGTCTTGCTCCAAATTTGTAGCTGGGATAGAGTGAAAAAAATAAAGATTGGTTGCCGCAAAACATAATGCGGGAATGTGAGAGCAGACAGGTGTCGGTGCTTGACTTTATCAACAATGTTGCAACCCTGTGCGGGAATGGCAGGGGCAGAAACACAAAAGTCTCACACATACATACATACACACACACACACACACACACACACACACTAACAAACACACACTAACACACACACACACACACGCACACACACACACACACACACACACACACACACACACACACACACAGAAGGCCCAGACAGGTGCACATGACCTACAATTTCCACACTTTTGTTAGCCCCGGGTCCAGTGCCCGAACACCCTGTATGTCAGGGGTGCCCAATACGTCGATCGCAAGGGTAGTGTGTGTAGATCGCATGGCATTTTTTTTTTTCAAAGTTAACCTATCATCCATCCTTACTATGGCATTTGCCACTTGATTGACGTACAGGTAAGGCAGTCTGAGTTGTATTGTGCATACGGGTTCCTGCAGTTATGAGGGGCCCTCACCTCCTCATCTGAAGCCACAGTTTGTATCACAAACCCCGCTCACGACACAGCACGACACAGATTGGGCAGGGGCGGCCCTGTAGGTAGATCATTTGGGCGTGGTCATTTTAGTGGCCATTGAGTGTGGGTTTGAAAAAATAATTTATCATATCATTTTTCTTTAGCTAAATAATGAAAACGGATCCCACAGACCCGAATACCATACAAGGGTTAAACCATCTTCTTCCAACATGTCAGGCCATTATAGTCTAATGAGCCGCTGTAGCTGAGCGGCTGTCATTAAAGGAAGATGTTGTGAGGGAGTTTGCACCGGGGTCAAAGCACAGGAAGGAAGAAACAGAGGAGCAAATGATTGAAAACATTCCCCGTGCCTCCCACATCTCTGCAGCACTGCGTGCACTGTGTGGCCTTTACTGCACACATCCCATGTCTAAGAATAACCAGGTCAGAGAATAATGACTTAGCTGGACTGTTGGTGTATAAACAAGGAGTGTTATCTCCCTAAAGGATCTGTTTGAGAGGATCACGCTGGGTGGAAATGTTTGTCAAACTCTCCAGGTGGTCGTCCTGTTTTCATGCGGTGTTACATTAACGGAGATAAATCAACAAAAGCCTTTAGCATTATGACTGTGTCACAATAACAAATACTTCAAGAAAAAGTTGTGCCATTAAAAGCTCCATTTCAGAGCTACGTGTTAAAATATTGATATACTAACTGTGAGCAACATTTGAATATTGTTGCACTTTCTATGCAAATCAGTTCAGTTGAAAAATGACAATCCATTATGTCCTATCAAGCTAAAACAATACAGTGTGTGTGTGTGTGCGTGTGTGCGTGCGTGCGTGCGTGCGTGCGTGCGTGCGTGCGTGCGTGCGTGCGTGCGTGCGTGCGTGCGTGCGTGCGTGCGTGCGTGCGTGCGTGCGTGCGTTTCTAACTTTTGAGTGATGCAGTGTAATTTTTCAACTGAACAGATTTGCATAAAAAAGTTAATTTCAACCTGCAACAACATACATTATTACTGCAATAAATCATTCCTCCATTTAGGTTTTATTGAGTTTTGTCAGGAAAACAGGCTCTTTAGTACATTTGCAGTTTTAAGCTTGTGATTATCTCACAGGATGTTTTTTCAGCTGATGGAGTTAGATGACATGGTACAGTTTCAATACTTTCTGAGCAGTTAGTAAACTCAGTTTGCTGTAGTTCAGATTATCTGTATGACTGACCGCTCTGGGATACCAACTAAATGGTCAAGTCTAGATTCTAATTAATATTATCAAAACTCTTGGGAGATGGCTAAGGTTAGAGATAGACCTCACACCTTTAAGGTTAAGGTAGTCTTTTTAAGAGTTTTCACAAAATGTAGGAAATCAATGGGTACCATCAGGGCGCTACCATACTAAATGGACTGATACAGCACTATATATTTAGCACTATAACTATATATTGTAGTACAATGAGCACATTTGAACTTTATTTCTTCTTTTATATAAATATCTTTGTTCTTTTATTTTATTCATTTATTTTTGGGACATTTTACAATCATTTCTTATGTAATCATTCATATCTTTATTGCATTTTATTGTTTTATTGCACATCCTCACTTTAACTTCTTATGCTTGTATAAGTATCTAATACATTTTTTTATTTTTTTTATTTTATTTGTGTAATTCTTAAATGGAACAACTGTCACAAAACCCACTTTCACCTGGGATTAACAAAATATTGGACCTGGTGAGCCTGATTCTGAACTCCTGTTTCAAAAGTCAAGAACTTTGAACCTGTTTTGAGGTTTAATCAACTCTATAGTCATTTTGGAGGCTGAACTTTGTGGTTATCACAGCTGTACTTGCTGTAATTAAATTGCACTGGAGAATAAACGTTGTTACTCCCCACTGCTGCACATTGTTTACGTCTGACAAACAGCACAGACATGATGTAGTGGAATCACTTAATGTCTGCAGGGTGTTTGGGAGCAGGATCCTGTGTTATCCGACAATCCTCTTTTCTGTGGAGGGACGATCGGATCAAGACGGATGGCCTCGGGCTCTCCCCCTGCGAACATGAAAATGCCTCGCTTGCAGAGCAGCTACAAGTCAGCAGGATGTTGATATTATTCTACCCTCGACAGGTCCATACAGAGCACTGCTCTCATGCACACACTGGATTAAAATGCTGACATGGAAACCAGCTGCTGAAAAATCCCACAGTCATCAGAATATCTGTAATGCGTCCCTTACTAACTTTCAGGGTTTGTACGCCCAATCAATGAATGATATGTGTGTGTACCAAAATGGGTACCACTTTACAATAAGACTACCCTTATAAAGGATTCATAAAGGGTTTATAATTAGGTTATGAATTAGGTTGTAAACACTTTATTAATCATTAAGAACCATTTATAAACCAGTTCTAACATAAATCAACACAGGCTCACTATTTGGCAAGATGACTAAGCCTTATATTGGCTACTTAGCGAGAATCAACTCAGTGAACAACAGACACCAAGGATGCTGGCTGATGAAGAAGACGAAGTAAGCTAAGTAGCCAATATAAGACTTAGCAGTACAGATAAATGTGGCTCACTATTTGGCAAGCAACCGGTCACAGTTGCCCTGTTTATCTCATGTCTTATAAAAGCTTATTCATGATTTGTAAAGTGTTCACAACCTAATTAATAAATGAATTACAAACTATTCTAAACCCTTTATAAGGGTAGTCTTATTGTAAAGTGGTACCCAAAAATGTATAGTCAAAACTTTATTTATTTATTTAAATCAGAACATAAAGGAATATGCATTTGAGGGGCCCTATTATGCTTTTGTGGGTTTCCCCTTCTTGTAGTAGTGTGTTATATAGGATTGTGTGCATGTAAATGGTCTGCAAAGGCTAAAATCCCAAAGTTCCCTCCAGAGGGAGTTTTTTAAAGCACTTTATGAACATTGAAGCATGTCAACATGTCACAGTAAAGGCTC
This sequence comes from Dissostichus eleginoides, assembly GCA_031216635.1. Taxonomy (NCBI): domain Eukaryota; kingdom Metazoa; phylum Chordata; class Actinopteri; order Perciformes; family Nototheniidae; genus Dissostichus; species Dissostichus eleginoides. Next base: position 20,162,060 of record CM062282.1, on the reverse strand, counting down.
AAAATACAAATATGAACCTGAACATTAGCAGAATATATCCTCTTTTAATATTGTATATGTTTTTATAGATTTATGTTTAGATTCAACCTTATGTTTAGATTATGACTAATGTCATTAGTGCATCAATCATTTTGATCCAATAATACAATACAATCTAAAATGGACCATTCTGCCTAATAAGTACTGTAACCTGTGGCATTGTAAGTACATTTTTGACGTTTACACACTTTTGTTGGTAAAATCCTTCCATCACTGATATTTTATGTCTTAGTTTTCATTCTTTTTTAAACTGCCTCTTCCTTATAATGTGATTTGTAGTTTGCAGATGTGCCAGCAATTGTTTAACTTCTTCAATCAGACCCACATTGAGCAGCAGATTGCTTTTCTTTTGAAAGCATGCACACTCCATCTAGTGGCTCCTGTCAGCAGCACAGAGCTCCACGAGGGGCATGTCTGTACAGGAAGCAGCTGCATGTGTTTTATAAAGTGAAACCTAGTCCTTTATTCATCTGCACTGACACATGTCTCTGGCCTCTGAAGACTCAGAAGAAGTGCAAGTATTTCAAGGAAATTGGATAACTGTTTCCTGGAATCATGATTAGTTTTTTTTGGCATAAATTCAACACACTGCTGAGACTTTGCAAGAAGTTTGTTGTTGATCTTCGCCATCAAATTAACAGAAATAGTTGCACAGAAGTTATGTTAAATTGAAGATAATTTGGATTAAAAAAAACAAGCTTACATTTGTTTGTTCATGTGTATTACTGCGTCTGTGTGTTTGTATATATGTGTGGGAGAGAGTGTGAGGTCATTTGAGGAGTTATCATTCATCTCTTTAGTGCTTTTATTGCTCATGTTTCGCAATCCTGGAGAAATGTAAGTGTTGTACTCTCCCGCAGGCAGGCCAATACATTTTGTTTCAATTTCTCATCTGGTTCTTATTGCAAAGTTTAGTTTGGAAAGTAATCTGACGGTAAACCACCCACAGAAGGATCCTAAATAATCCCATAAAAAGTTCGTTTGTTTTTCCCCAGGGTAAACACATATTCTGGTAAATATTTGTTATTTCCATGAAACCTTGGCCTTCCTCTGAAACTGCATCACTAGAAGCAGAAGAGTGGATGGATTAGATCATACTCCTGCTGAGTTGTGAAATCGGGAGGCATTGTGAGAACAAAGCACAGATGCTAATGCAGAGTGTGGGAAAAAAATGAATTTTAAAGAGTCCATGTTCACTCAATATGTCAAAACGTGTCAGGCGTGTATTCAGCTGACATGCTCCGGTGGTCCATTTATCAGAAAATGCATAATTGATAAAGCAAACTGCCAAATATTCTCTGGTAACAACTTCTAATGTAATAGTGCTGCGTTTTCCATGTTTATCATTACATGTTGAACATTTTGGAGGTTTTGACTGATCAGACAAAGGCACAATGAAGAAATGAGCTCTGGGATGTAATATGGAACATTTCTCATTCATTATTTTTCTTTTTATCAACTTTAATGTTCCCCGTCCACTCCAAAATGATGTAATGTATAGGCAGGTTGACAAGAAATCTCTGTGCTCATCTTAAGTTTGAGTAAAACACATAAACATACAATGATTTTGAGACAAACTATCTTGTTTTATGTGAAAGACCTTAAGCTTCCAGTGCCCATAGTGTACACTGAGAATAGACAATTTAAAGAAAAGTAGAAGAAACCTCTTGCTTTTGAACATTTCTCTCGGTTTAATAAAAATCACTTTTGTCACTTAGAAAAAAAACATTAAATGTGTTGTGTTACACACTATCCCTGTTTGATCTCTCTACTCAGGTGCTCCTGATCTGCTCCAGGCTCCACTTCTGCTCAGGTGTTGCTGATCAAACTGATCACTGACACAAAAGAAAGGCTTGAGGGGAAATCAGTCTCTCTCTGGTTTTGCTGCGAGACACTGCAGTGCGAAATCATCCTTAGTTTACGATTTTGCTCTTTATTTTGTCCTCATGTCTTTTTGTTGTTTCTTTTATGTATGGAGGATCTGGGTCCAGTTTTTGTGGCTTTATTTCTTAGTTTAGTCTATGCATTTGCCTTTTAGTTTGGGTGTGGGGAAGGTCATACAGCCCATGGTGAGGCTGGCCAGGCTTGCTCAATCTCTTTGTTATTTTTAGCCAGTCCTCCAGATGCAGATTTCATTCAAATTAAATGTTATAAATAAGAGTATTTTTTGTAAACTCTCACATTTGGCATCTCAAATATATGTTTCAGGACACAAACTGAGCTACAAATGTGTTGTGGTGTCTTGTGGCTGTTGTTAAAAAGCAAGTGATGTAGAACAAACGTTCATTTTTTGTGAAGCCTGAAGGGAAGTTGAAACGGCTGAAAAAACAAAAACAAATGTGTAGAAAAAAAGAAGAACTAGGGTTGATACAAATACAACACCCACTCTTAAAATAGTAAACCCTCTAAGGGCAATCGGCTCTCACTTTACTTGCACCCTCAAAACAAAGCTAACAGCTGGAGAGAGTATTCTGCGTTTGTTTTAAATTTTAAAAAGTCCAACAACAATCACGCCGATTGTTTCCCATCGAAACAATATAAGGTTTGACATAATTCAGTATCATACAGAGTTGATCCAAAAGCTTGGTTAAACAACTAAAGAGAGAAGTCATGTGGTGCTCATAGCAGGACATGTTACAGCTATCAAAAACAACGGCAAGGTATTTATTTAAGAAACAGTGTCCCAGTTATACAGATTATTCGCTGACTGTTTTCATTGGATGTACTTTCTAAAGAAATAGTCCCTGTGAAAACTGTTGGCAGTGAGCTCTGTGGATTATCTGAAGAAATGGGGACAATTTTTCTGCAAGAACGAAACATACAGTATTGCTGTTGATTTTGTTTCCAATGAAGGACAAACATCATTTAAATCTGTAATTATATTTGTTTGGCAGAAATGTAAGAGCTGAATAAAACCCAAGTATCTGCATCGCTTGACGCCATGCACTGGAGGTAGGTGAAAATATGTAATTTGAACTGAAATTAACATCACTGATATGTTGTCTGCACTTTTCAACTGTGAGAAAGAGTTTGCACACTCCCATCCTCCAAAACAACTTTGATGTTTGAACACTGCCTGTGGAAGAACATTTAGGCCAAGCAAAGCTCTGAAGTGTGTCGCTGGTGGCCCGGGGGCTTCCACAGATCTTTTAATGTGGTTGTATGAAATAAAATCAACATGGTATAGGGTCAGTGTTTGATGTACTGGAAGTGGCAGAGAGAGTTTAAAGAGGCTGAAGCCAAATACTGTATTAGCATCATTACTATTCCTCGCATCCACCTTGAATGTACCTTTCCAGCTCCTGCTGCAACAGCGGCATAACTAATAAAGTGTGTGTAAATTCAGCTGCATTATACAGAGAGAGCATCATGAGCCTTCCTCCCCTGCGGCTCACTCATGTCTGATGATAATAGTAATGATGTGCAGGCTATCTGCTGCCCCCTGCGGGCCAGTGGTACCGGCCATGTGATGGAGGAAGAAAACCCCTCTAATCTCCTTACTGCAGCCTGGTGTGCACCGTCCAAAGCACGCACAAACACACAGGCGCAATGTGGTGGCAAACGAGATTGTAGACGCATTTAGTTTTGGTTTCAAAACAAACCAAAATAACACACAATAGTGGTGAGGATAATCTCATAGGTTCTGCTTCTTGCAATTTAAATGAAAACATGGAGGGTATAAAAAAAATTTGATTTAAAAGAAAAACAATGTTTTGCAAATAAATCAATAGTGTGGAATATTTGAGCGATTTAAAAACAAACTTGATTCCAGAAATTTGATTAAGGTATGATGCAGCATTAGTTCTTTTTTAAATATTGTGTTGTTGAGGGGGAACTAATTCATTAGAATAAACCGATGCTGTGAAAATAGCATGATGCGTCTGTCAGGCTCACACATGCGCCTGTTCGCTCTGCCCGCCCACTCCGGTGATGTGCTGCAGCTGATTGGCTGCTAAACATACCAGCGGCTGTGTGCGCGCTGTGATTGGCTGCGGCTCTCCTGGCCATTACGTTATGCTTACTCCACACACACAGGCAGTTTGAGAGAGGGAAGACGTAATGGTTTGATTCCCTGTGCACTTGCAATGGTCGTCGTTCTGACATTACTCGGCAAATTCTTTAACCGGGAGGTTAAATGAAGGTACGTGATTCAGCTGCAGGTTGTTTTACGCTCTGGACCCTCTTACGATGCAGATTTAAGGTTGATTTACGCACGATGCTGCACCGAGAGGCAGGGAATACCTTCAGCGTAATGCCAATTAAATGTGTTTGTGTGCACTTAATGTAATTACATCCACAGGCTTGCGTTTAAATGCAGCATCCACTGTTTTGGTTCAACTTGACAGCATGACATCTTCTCGCCGGTGCCCTTCTCTTTCAGTAAGATTTTTTTATTTATTTCCCCGGCTAGCTTGCAAGCCTTCTCCTGCAGTCTTCTGGATAAACAGGAGGTACAGTGTGTAGCCTTTTTAACGAGCTCGCTGTGACCCCAGTTTGATAGTTCAATGGACTAAAGCCTCTGGAGCGACGTCCATTCATGGTCAGGCTGTTAATCCGGTCTAATGAGATAGAGACTGCGGCCAGAGAGAGGGGCAGTGCGGGGATGTTTGGAGATGTCTCGGTGTGCAGAGGGACAGATTTCCTCTCAGGTCCGAGTCAGGAGCCTCCTTCCTCTCTGTGGAGTGTGTGTGTTTGCTGCAGCACAGGAGAGGGAAAGGTGATGATGCTGTCTGGCAGCTCAGGAAGGATAATGATGAAGATGATGGCGATGATGTCATTGGCGCTGGTGGCGGCAGGTTTGTAGTGACAGTCTCTGTGAGAGTTGAGGTGAAGGCATGAAGACTGCTGCTACCACCATCATCATCATCATCATCATCATCACCATCATTATCAGAATAATCATCATCATCATCACCATCATCATCAGAATAATCATCATCATCATCTTCAGTGTTGTGTACACACAATATGAAGAGCAGGCTAATCACTTGTTATTGCAGTTAACCTGTGCTGATTGAATGCCTCATATTTATCTCTCCATCAATGAAGACTTGTGGATAATGTCCCCATTTTGCAAATAAAAACCTCTCTTATTGCAAAGTAAATAAGTAAATGTACTCCCAAATACTTATCCTGAGCACTGTTTTGAAATACAGGTTTTTATACTGCGTGACCTTTCACTGTGCTGCATTTCATAATGAAGTATTGTGATTTGTGTGCCAGAGGGTTCTCCCAAGCAGCTGATGCAAGCCTATCCCACTCCTCAGCTCTGGCTGTCAGGTTGGTTTTACATTCTAGATGTAAACAATGTATCTGGAGTTAAAGAGGAAAAAGTATCTCAAGGCCTGTTAGTTTGATGTTGAGTAACCTCTCCGTTGATTTTAATTCAGCATGGAGCATTTCAGCTAAAAATGTAGTATTGGTAAAAATTGTACTTAGTGTTTTGGTTCTCACAAACATGTTTAAGATTCAAGATTCAAGGCTTTATTGTCATGTGCACATTAGCTACAGTGTAGATATGGCAAAGAAAAACGTAGGTCACAGGCTCCTCCAACAGTGCAACACTACTGTATATATATAGGACCTAAGAACAAATAAAACCGAGGAAATTGTGCAAGAGAATGTTTTGAGATGTGCAAGTAAATACAAATAAAATAGAAATAGAATATGCTATATTAGATAAAGAATTTACAAGATGCAAACAGATGGATGTTTGAATGTTTATGGTTGGATTTATACTTGTAATTCGTACAAAAGGCTTCTAATCTGGCTGGCTACTAAAAACATTTACAAAACTCCCTATAGTTGCATCCTATTATTCATTTTTAATTAATTTGATTTTACATGTAAAACTTACAGGGAGCTCTTACAATCTAATGCAGTGGAGAGAATAAACATGATAGCCGTATATGAAGCTTCAATGATTTGCTGCAATCGCATTCAACATGATTTTCTGCTGCTCAAACTCAACAAAAAGTATCTTTGATTACACACAATGCAACAATAATGTAACACTGAATGGACACAGTCTTCACAATGAATGATTACATTTTCATTATGCAAATACCTCAACATGTATGTCTCAACGCAGTAGGTCAAGTACTTCAGTATTGTTTTTTTACATTATTGTTAAAGACAAGGGTGCTTAATTCCAGCAGACAGCGTCCCTGTGTCCCAGGGAAACAAACTGGACGTGATGTTTTATGGACTAATCTGGTTTAAATTGAAAAGCAGCTTTTCTGCCCCTGTTGAACAGACTTGTTGTTGGCTGAATTGTGTAAGCATACATCTCAAAGCGGGACGGACTACTGTGTTATCAATGTCAATTTAATCAGGGATAGACCTATAACTTATATATACGATTATATATAAATATGTTGTATTTAAAACCCTCTTAGCGTTTCATTTTCCATCCATCGTGGCTGCAAATACTCTGATGAATTCATAAGATGTAACACTAATGTAGCACAGTGGATCATGATTATTCCAAATGAGACTAAACTCCTTTAGGGCGGACTGCTAAAGTAGGTGAAGAAGTGTAAAGATACAAAAAGAGTCCAGGGGGCACGGCAGATTTCTGGTGTTGTAAAATAGTCCAATCAGGTTTTGGATGATATCCGCAGCAGTTCTATATCTGTTTGTATTTCTGCACAACATTTTTTCTCGGGGCTAAATCCTCCGCTAGTCCTCCCCTGCATTTGGAGTAAAGCGGTTATTTTGCAGACACAAATCCAAACTTAGCTGCAGCAGCCTGACTTTCTGTGCATATCTCTCCAGACTTCATTGGATCAGCAGGCTGCAGCAGACTACACTGAATATCATTTTGAGTGATGGCTCTTTTAGTGTTAGAATTATAGTGCTGCTTTTTGGGGAGCCTTATTTTGGGGGTAAGGAAGGGAGGGAGGACACTGTGCACCCTTCTATGTGCAAAAATATACCATCAATACAGTCTAATATTGTCAAATTCTAACAGTCATCGTATAGTATTCCATAACTAAGTCATAGAAAGCCATAGGGAGGCCCCTCTCATCATTATTAGAAAAATAACAAAAGACAGTCATTAATACGATTATTTTTTATTGGTGGCATTACCCTCCAGTCTTAACACCGATGGAGCTGAATTAACTTTTCACAGTAGGAGTGACATTTCCAGATGGAAAAGATTCACTGCGAGAGAGAGAGAGGAAATGAAATGCCCGAGAGAGAGATAGTGGATGATGGAAAGATAGTGGTAATGACTCTAAAATGTTCCATAGTGCACAGTTGTTGACACTGAATATTGCTTTTCGAGTATCAGTGGCAATATTAGATTTACAGGATTTATTTTCAGGAATTTAACGAAGTACCTTAATTATTAGGTGTTTAATTCATTGGATTAACCAAAAAATGTTCCTATCTATAAATGATATATAAATAATCATGAAAATGAAATTAGTATGAGGGATGATTGAGGCTACATATCCCATAATGTAATTATAAAGCATATTTTATTAACGCGCCTGCCTGCTAAATCCTTTATTTATCAAAGACTCAACTCCAGTTTTAATGCAGGCTTCCTGTTAAAAAATGTAAGTCTCAAGCCAAAAGTGAAATAACAGCATCAGCCGAAATGACCCCAATGACATCATCAGGGGTTTTGTCCCAAGAAACCTCCCCTAGAGCCACGAAACATTTCTTACAACTATTTAACAGGCTGTGTAGGACTCCTTGCAATGAGTAAACTAACCTTCATGTGTAAAAACGGTGGAGTACGTTGAAAACCTACATTTTTAAATTGCATTATGTATTTGGTCCCATGCGTCCTTGGGTTTATGAAAGGTGCTATAAACATTTAAGTTATTATTTTTTGTATTCTCATTTGTTCAATCAACTACAAACTTTTCAGCAGCAAATAACTCAAACGTCACTTGATGTTGTTTTCTCTGCTTATGAGTCAGACTGGTTTTAGTTTGAGTTTAACACCCGTGTATCATCACGCTTCATCAAGGCTCCTGTGCCAAACGGTTACACTTGTCTGTGTCAATGCAATTTGAGATTTTGATCCTGAAAAACTCATTTTATGATGCGAGATCACGGCCTGAATATTGCTTATTCTTCTCCGTTCTTGGCTTTTTCTATTTGAATACATACCCTTCTTGTTGCCTCCCCCCTCCGTAATTTTGTTTGTTTGTGCACACTGGAGCTGGATTGTTATTTGATGTTGAGGATGGAGCAGCAGTGTGATGAAGTATCTCAAGTGTCACTCAAAAAGGGTCCAAAGTGATTGAAATCCGAGAGGTAAATCTTACTCCTATTGTAGCTGCAGAGAACTATAAATGCTGCATATAAAAACAAAACAATGTGTGACGTTGGCTCCTGTCACTTGTTTGTTTCGGGGCTCCCTGCCTGCAGAGCTTACGGTGTGCTAATTGAAGTGACACAGGGAGGTCGTGCTGCTGGCTTAGATTCAGAGAACACTGATTGCACGGTCAGACTGCAGCGGCTCCTCGTCCCGGAGAAAGCACTAAATATCTCTTTTAGTGGCTTCACTCAGGGAGGCTGTATCTAACTTGGGAGACTTTTTAGCAGCTGAACACCAGGTCAAGTTTACGCCATGGACAAACAAATAAAGATGTTTTAATGCATCATGGTTTTATTGTGCACTTAAAAATTGCAGAGTTTATCAGGATAAAGTGAAATGTGGTAGATTCAACTAAGGACAATACGCGTGAAACCAAATATTCACAAAAAAGTAGTGCCGACACATTACAGAAAATTAAAAATCCCAATATTGATAATATGTCTAACCTTTAAAGTGACTTTTTGAGCAGTAATGCCAACATTCACTTCTTCCTGCTTCTTATATATTCCAGGGTTTAGGACTATTGGTCAGACTGAACAGCTATTTTAATGTCTGTTGATAAAAGTGACAATCCATCCAACGAAACATGGTTCATTTTAAAGTTTAATAACTCTTGTAACCTTTCAAATATCCATCCTGGCTGTTTTGCTGCCGAAGGGGCTACCTCCTCCTTGCCGTGACTCCACATGTGCTTCGTTACTCAGATTACATAAAGAATACTCAGCAGATGGGTGAAGTCAGATCACAGGGTGTTTGTGACAAGTTGGAGCGAAGCGCTGCCTTAAGAAGCGCCGTGGCAGGACCCTGTGAATTCAATTGTTTTTCCGCATAGAGCCGGGAACCACAGAGGGCTTACATTATGCTCATGTCAGCTATTGATTCTGCAGGCCGGGGAACAACAGAAGACATATTCTCTCCTCGCTGCCCGCCCCCTCCCTCCTCCTCTCATCAGTATGCTCCAAGGAGCCGTGGCTCGCATCACGCCATCTTTGCTCCCTGTGTCTGGCCCTTCTTGTGGTCAGCAAGCACATCCGAAGCACTTTAACTGAGCAGGCTGAGCACACTGACTTACAGCTGGTTCGCATGTTTCCTCAGGACACACAGGCAGCATTTGACCCTCACAAGTTATTTGTTTACACATCCTCTGCTTCTGTGTGGATTATTTTTCTATCTATCCTATTGTGCAAATTTACGCAGTGACTGGGAAATTTAATCCACAGCTCTTTGGAGATTGTCATTAATAGGAGCTTTTAGAGTCTAATCATCACTAACCTCAAAGACTGTTACAAAGCAATCTCAATAATGTGCTCTAATAATCCATCTCAAAGTTCTGTGATGGATGTCTCTAAAAGTTTGGAATGTGAACTTATGTGTGTGTGTTTGTGTGTGTGCTCTGCAGGCAGGGGCATCGTCCATGTGGGCGTCATGCTGTGGGCTGCTGAACGAGGTGATGGGCACGGGCACGGTGCGGGCGCAGCAGCCGGGGTTCGGAGCCGGGGCCGGGCCCTTCCGCTTCGCCCCCAGCGCTGGGTACTCCACCTATCCCCCCACCGCCTCAGGGAGCGCCGGACAGCTGTGCAAAGCCTGCGGACTGGCCTTCTCCGTCTTCAGACGCAAGGTGAGCGGAAGAGAACACATGCCAGGGGGGGTTGTGTGGTATCAGATGATAGCGGTTTCACACAGTAAGATGTGATGTTGGTTGAAGGCAAGGTTCAGAATATAATATTGAAAGACCCACCAGTGCATGTTTCAGCCTTTTTTAATACAAACCTTATTCACTCTACATTTTCCAAAAGAAAACGTTATGTTTGACTGGATGATTTCACCTCATTCATTTTGCAGACTGTAAACCTGCTCGAGTAATCCTTCTGTCAACCTTTAGTCAGCCTTTTTCTGAATTATGTAATCATTGCGTGCAGTTGTGAGCAGGGACTCTCACTCGAGGTGCATTCAAGAAAACACTGACATTCATAATTGCTAAGTCACTTTTTGTACAGAGAACTTTTAAATGCAATTCAATGCAATGGTCGGCAGCCTTACAAGTCAGACCAGTCGCCCAAAAAAAAAAGGATCTGAATAAATCCAAGAATGTTCCTTTAGGAAAAGGCACCATTTATATTCATAGTGGCATTTGCAGAGTCTGTGCACAGCTGAACATGTCAGAGTTTAATGGCAGAGTGTATCTGTCTGGCAGTCACACACACTGAGACGCTGATGAAAAGCTGCAGCTTCCTGTCGGCACCGCTTCAAATTCGCTCTATCGTCATCCTCACACCAGTTGCCTTTCTGATGGCAGGTCGACACACACACACACACTGTAGTGTAAGCAGGATATTTTCAAAGTGTGAAAGAGTAACGTGACGGGGGATTTAAAGCACATGATTTAAGAAAAAGTGTCTGTTGAAATGCAAATGTGCTTCTGGTGGACCAGAGCACATTTGTTCACCAGTGATAAGAAAATGTTTACAGCCGTGGCTGACCTGCTTTCTGCCCATTTGAAGTGACTATCTACTCTGCTGCACTGTATCAGGAGACGGTGTGAAGCATGTAAAATGTCAAACATCACTAGGAGCTATTTCTCTTTTCTTTACTCTTTCCCAGAAAATAACTGAGCCCATGCTGCTATTTCAGATGGGACTTAGTTTTGTGGGCCAAGGGGAAAAACTCAAAGACAGCAGACTCTAGGAAATACATAATTAACAATATGGCTGTTTGGAGATATGATTGAAATCATTAATATAAATCAGATTTTTTGGGGGATATTTATTGGATCGTAATAAAAAATGCCCATCATGATTTCCCAAAGTACATTGCTAGTTTTATATAAATAAATCAGAAAGGAGAAAATCCTCACATTTCAGAAGCTTTAGTATGATAGCTTAAAGAATTAAACATTATTGATTCATTTTCTGCTAAATGACTGGACTATTGGTTAATCAATCTATCGTTTTCGCACTTGTATCAATATGTCAGTATAGTCTCAAAAGAAGCATATAACAAGTCAATAAATAAGAACCATCTTTGTTCCCCTGTTGCAACCCGTCGGACAAAACTCTCTACACCTCAGTCATTCATATCGTTTTTAACTACAGTTGGATTAAAATAATGAACTGAACAAATACAAATGAAGTCTTTATACCACTGAATCAGATCTGATCTTGAACAATCACCAAGCCATGCTCAACACATTCTGCAAGTAAAACCTGTGTTGTTGAGTATTGTGGTGCAAAAAAAAGTGTTACTATCATTAGCAGAAGGAGCAGCTTCAGTTTTCACTGACCGTTTCATTATTTGGCCCATTTTTCACAGCTCAAATCAGTGAAATAGTTTTGAGTAGATGGTTCATTTATTAATCAAAAGTGACATGGAGAATAAATACTTGAATATGCTAACAGAACTCAGACATCAAGGCCTATTTAGAAATGATACAAAAAACAGTTCTGAAACCATTTGTGTCGCAAAGAAGAAAAAGTTGATCACATCTTGCTGTCTTTGCCTCTCCCTCTGCTGGGAAAATACTGAATGTACTCTTCCAATATCAGAGTACACATGATAACAAAGGCCCTACGTAGCTGTTTACACGACAGGATGTATGATTACCTAGAAAGCGTCAGGACACTGTTTTAGGCATATGATAGCTATGTGACAACGATTAACATGATGATTCAGCCTCTATGGAGATAGACATATGACAAGCATGATCATTTCTGACGTGGGTCTTAGCTAATCTAAACTAAACATTGAATACTGCTTTGAACCGGTATTCCTGCATCGTGTGACTGAGTAACTCCCTCTTTGTATAAAAGCATGTAAAGGACACTGTTCAGGAACTAGTTGTACCAAATGCTCTGTATGTGATGACCACTCCATTCTTGCAAGGATAATAAATACATGAATCCTGATATTGAAGCTCAAGCCGTTGACGAGTGATATTTTTCAGTGTCTTTGGCTCTTTTCTGCTGTAACAATATAAATGCCCCTCTGTGGGACTAATAAAGGTATTCTGATACGATACGATAATACTTTATTGGTCAGATCAAGTCTGACATTTGACTTGCATCACAGCAGCTCCATGTGTAACATCAACATAGACAAATATCAAGACACAATACATGAAAAACAAACAACAAAACATCACAATCACTGAGAGAAAACCTTTTCAATGACCCTTTAGCGTGCATTTGATCTGGGATGTAGCTCTCTTTTTACTCTGAGGATTGACTGATGCACAAAGGATGCTTCAGTCTGACTTTATTGAATCGTGGGACCCTGTATCTCCGATTAGATGGTAGAAGTTCATATTCGCTGTTCAGAACATGGTTTGGGTCCGAGATGATGTTGTTGGACAGCCTCACTAGGTTATACTGAGTCATAAAGTCTCTGACAGGGTTGACCAACAATCTTTGAGCAGATTTTTAAGAGGTGGAGCAGTTGATTCTGATTCTGATTTTCTAACACCCTCCAACAGCACATCTGCTGTGACTGCAAGAAGAGTTTCTGCGCCCTGTGCTCGGTGCTGCAGGAGGAGCTGCGCTGCTGCTCCACCTGCCACCTGCTCCGCAGCACCGCCTTCCAGAGGCCGCGGCTCATGCAGCTCCGCGTCAAAGACCTACGGCAGTACCTGCTGCTGCGCAACATCTCCACAGACACCTGCAGGGAGAAAGAGGACCTGGTGGACCTGGTGCTGTGTCATCAGGGGACGAGAGAAACCTCCACACCGGGGAAGGGAGAGGAGGACGACGACGAGGAGGAGGAGGAAGACGAGGAGGACACACATGAGGACGACGCAGAGGAGGATGAGGAGGAAGACGAAGGGGAGGAGGACACAGACAGTCTGCACTCACTCCCCCACTCGCGCCCCGCCTCCCCCCCCTCCGCCACGCGCTCCGCCTCCGAACAGTCGGCCCTCTCCGCCTCTCAGGGAGACGTCCTCAGCCCCAGTGACAGCTCAGGGACCAGCCAGGTGAGAGACTGAGGCTCAGTGTGTGTCTGCATATAGAGACAACACTGTGCAGACACACAATAACACTCACACACACACGCTCCCTTGTTATCTAATTTGCATACGCCAAACTTCCTTCACATCTGTCCTCATTCTATCCAAGATAATTAATTTCAAAGGTGAAATCTGCTTATTTACATGTGTCAGTGTGAAGTCAGGAGAAGACTTCTTCCTTTTGACTGCCTGACAAACAAATGCCCTCTTTCTTTAGAAGTTGTTTCATTCATTTTGTTTAACGCTTTATTGTGCTTGCTTTTTGCTATCTTCTTCGTTTGTATGGTCTTGAGGTGCTTTGCTCGGAATGGAGTTTTTTGCTCAACATTCCAGTAGATTTCTTTCCCACATTAATATTATACAAGCTCAGATTTACTGAGATGCTATAAAATTGCGTGTAGAATGTGCACATGACAGCTGGAAACAGCTGTATTAGCAGTGTGTGTGTGTCTGTGTGTGTATATCTGTGTGCGCAGAGCTGTCAGACCAGCCAGCGATGCAGCTTAAGCCCTTTGCTTTTTTTTAGGCCTTGTACACAGGCTGAGTCTGTTATGTAACGGGTGCACAGGTTCAGAACTCCCCACAGCATCACAGCTGCAGCACAGCATCACAAACACTACAGTACATCCTCTTATCCCTTATAGATCATCTCTTCCTCCTTCTCCTAGTTTGTGATAGACTTTCAGATTCTTGTGGGTTATTCATGTTTATAGCCCAAGATACATAAGTGTGAAAATCACTGCCAACCATCCCTTCAACAAGGAAGCAAACATGTATATCAATTGACTTGACTAGTATTTATTGAAACACAAAATCAATCGGCAAATTGCCCAAGGTCTTCTAGATTTTAAACTGAAATATGAATATAAAATTATCCTAATTACCATTGTAGGAGCCATGAAACATGTATAGTATTGCGTTTTTGTTTTAATATAAGATATTAGTTTGAGCACTATTGATTGGTTGGCTTGGGTCACATGGATATGGGCGGCACTCATTATAATCCTGTTCAGCTGCGTGAGGTGTGTGTGGAAGAGAGGGTGACACAGGTCGTTGTACTTTTTGTTGACCGCAAGTTGAAATGATTGCTCTGATTAATATAACAATGTACATGTCCAAGGAGAATAAGTTGATTATCCCAGTTTTCATTAAACCACATTATTTTGCAACAGAGTTTTTGATCTCGAGTACTTTTTTGTAGCGTGTCACACAATATCAAACGAGCCCGGCCTCAGCCTCTCAGCG